>NW_006499159.1:5966837-6005140 GCF_000471905.2 Amborella trichopoda
ACGATTTTCGAGTCGAACCGGGCTAGTCTGGTTCGACTCGGCGTTTTTTAAAACACTGGTATTAGTTAATAATAAATTTTAAAAATTTTAAAAATAAAAAGGAAAAAATGAAGCCAATTTTGACATAGGCCGGTTCTGGCGAGACTGAGAATCAGCCAAAATCAATATTTTACAGAACCAAGCTTACCTTTCTAGTTCTCCTGAATGGGAGGGTTCCAATCTGAATAACCATTTTTTAAAAAAACCTTGCTTGTAGAGAATGCACTTCAGTAGGCATATTTTGGCTTAAACTTCCCCACGGCTTCTAGACTCTATTGGGCTTCAATTCATTTTTCATCTCCAGTAGAATTCCAGCACAATCTTGTCTGCATATCTGGTAAGTAAAGGCAACTCTAATGGAGGCAATCTTAGCCTCCGGCAGCAACAATGTTTCTCCGTGAAAAACAACCATTAGGTGCGACTTAGATGTCCGGAAAGGTTGAGCCATAGGCCCATTGGTTCTCGAGCATTCTTTCATGCCAATCTTTCTAGCCTTTTGAGACTGATTTATTTGGGGCCTTAGTATCATGTTGAAATGCCTCAACTAGGACTTTGATCAACAATATCCATCCCCCTCTTGGCAAATGGCCGTGATGACAGCGTGGGAGATTATGCTTACGTGCTAGTGGAATGACATCTCTGTGTATTTGATCGTATGTCGCATCATATACTAAAGTTCAAGGAGTCATTCATCTTAGATGGCTAATAAATAGTAAGGTATTCAAGCCTCGTGTACAATTTGGGTCCCGATTGGGGTTTGTTACAAACTCCGATACAGACTTCATCCAAAAGGTCTTCCATTGAGACAAGCAACAAAAAAAGATATCATAAGAGGATCTCCCGTATAGTGTCATGAGGTATATTCTCATTTATACTCTTTTTAAGGCATTCTCTCCTTCCTATTTGGCAGCAACCGATGATATTGGATGAAATCTTTAAGGGTTGTCATTGATCATTGACTTTCGCTTCAGCCCAAGGGACGAAATGGAGGTATACACACCCGAAAGTCACTTCTTCAGGGCAGTGACTTTTACTGGGCTACAATTCTAACACCAGAGGTAGATTATGCCTCTCTTAGATCTATATTTGCATTGGTTGACTTGATGGGAGTGTTCATAGATGTTCCCCAGCCCTGCCAACAACCAACCTGCCCATTGAGTTGTTTAGATAAAAGACTGATTTAACCGTGCGAAACATGGACATGAGAATCCTGATTGTGTTGACATAGGGACCTAAATCAGCCTTCTAACTTCACAAGTTAAGCAAACCAATGAAGAATCGCCAAATACAACTGCGATATCAGTGTACATCTCAGTAGCCATCTTAAAGCCAGTAATGAAGGGTTTGCATTCCACCTTGTTATTTGAGAAAATCTTACTGAAGGAGGACAACAGAATAAATCCTCTTTTAAGAAGCAACAAAGACAACTCCAGTTCTGGCCCCCACATCTATGATGCTCTAATGTATTCGATAGATTAAGGTTTTCTGACCAAAATGCTTTCATTTCGGAGGTCTCATTATGAGGAAAACCCCCTAAAAGTGGGTGTACTGCAAGAAAATTGGCAGATGCTTGTTTATTCACAACACTTTCGGGTTATATATAATGTCGAAATCCATAAGGAGGATTGACCACATTGCGCATTAGATGGTGACTTGACATATCATAGGATATATAGGGGGATCAACTCGGAGATTAGTTGCATTTGATGTGTAAGGAGGTAGTGGTGTAGCTCTTGAACTGTAAAAGTGACCGACCCACGCATCTTTTTTAGCATGTGTTAAATTATGGCATATACCCACTGTAACACGACTCAAATGGTATAACACCATTTCTTCTAATCTACCTTAGATGGGAGTGGATAAAAATGGTGGATGAAGGAAATAGGTAATAATGCTATTAAAAACCTTTTATAGGACCTCATACCACTAGTGGTTGCTTCTTCCCTCCTAAAAACTTAGAGAATGGTTGGTAACTATTCAATGGGTTTTATGTGGAAAAGTATATAAATAGACCATTTACTTTTAGTACAATGTGACCACTCTTGTTTGACATCTAATGACTAAAGGTAATTGTGACATCTTTGTGACAAAGATAAATGGTCGCATAGTATACAATCCATTTATATAAAGCTATGTAGGTATGTGAGCCTACATTGGAGGGATTTGAACACATGGATATTTTTCTGGGGTTGCATCTCTTAAATGGTTATTCCTAATCAAAATTGGTTGCAATGCGACATTGCCAATCGATGGACCCCACAAACTTTCTTGATCTGATGCCAAAAAGCACACTCGAACTAGATTTGAGTTTACTTGCCCCTGTTTTTTAGGAAAAGCAAAATAAAAGTAATTGTGCTTATGGAAAACTTGAAGCACATGTGGTAAATTTCTCATGATGTATGTGCGTCATTGTTATTTATAACATGGGCTCTTGATTTTTGTTTATCTAGTGACAACTTCTAAAATTTTGTTAATTGTAATATAGTCAAGGAGCCTTATATGTAGGGATAAAGATAAGGCAATATATACAGTGAGACCATTTATTTTTTTACAAGGAGGTCATAATCATTAATGTCCATTGGATATGAAATCGGGTGGATTATAATGTGTTGTTGAGTCTCATAGCATATAATCCCTAAAAATAAAGTCCCAACCATATAGTCACCTCTTCAAAGAAAATAGAATATGAGTTGCATATAATCTTCCCCAATTTTTTGAGTTCTTAATAACAACATAGTATTTATCCATAAACTCCGTTACAACATAGTATTTATCCATGAAGTCCGTTTATATTCATTGAGGGACTCCTAATTCAAATATAACACAAAAAGGCCCTTTATTTTCCTCTTAGTTCTACTAGGCTTAGAGACACAGAAGTGAACCCTAACCTAGTCCTTTTCAAGGGGTTTATACCCATGTCCCATGACCCCAAATTTTGATCTCTCCATTCCTCAACCAAATGTGCATGGGGTGCAAAAGTTCCAAAACCAACTTTGTAAAAACAAACTGCAATTCAATCCCCATGGCCTTTGCCCATGCCGCCTCCTTTCCCATACACTGAACGGAAAAGGCAGAGACCAAAACAAACCCACGAAACCAAGCCGTAACCAGGTCCACGAAACCAACTCGGGCTCACCCATCATCGCCACCGTTCTCCTCTTCACGCTCGTAATCGTCATTCTCCCTGCCTGTGCAACATTGCTTCCCCCAAACCCTAATTTTCATCGGACTTGTTTTGTTGCAGTTGTGGTTTGTTGATCCGTGCCCTAGTTTTTAGCAGAAGAGATTCTGGTGTTTATTCGTATTTTGGGTTGAGAAGAGAGAGAGAGATATGGGGGAAGAAAGAGGGGGCCCTTCTGTTGTCGCTAGGGCTTCTGTCTCTCCAAGTGGAGCGGTGGCTTCCTCTTCTTTGTATGACCCAAAGGGAGCGATTTCTCAGAGACAGAGCTTCTCTGTGGATCTGAGACCAGGTGAGACCACCATTGTTTCTTGGAAGAGGTTGGTGAAGGACTCCAACAAAGCCATTCGGAATTCTGCTTCTGTGGAGCCCCCTGTTGGTGCCCATCCCGCTCTTGAGTCTCGAATTGCACCCGAGGTACTCAAAATTGCCTGTTTTTTTTCCTCTTAAGTTTTTTTTTGGTTATTAGTTTTCCATAACCAAACTAGGTGTTTTTCTTATAATTGAGAACTTTTTGGGGCTTCTTGAGTTTATAAAGATGATCACTTTTGTCATCTCTTTTTGGAATGTCTGAAACCTGCTGTTTCTGTTTATTTTTTGGTTTTCTTTTCTCCATTTTTTGAATTGTAAGCATAGTTCCTTGCAATGTATTTTATTAGATTCTGACAAAGTATTGGATTTTTATTGGGTTTTGTTGAGCTTCAATCACTGATTCCATTGTGGTGTTCCATACCCAATGTCTGAAACTTTTTAATTTCCTAAACAATGTCCAAAACTTTTTTATGTTATGCTCCGCTTTTTCTTATTTTTCGCTTTTTTGAATTGTGGGTATTGTTAATTACAACATGTTTGTTGTTTGTTACAATGTATCTTGTTTGTTGAAATGTAATATTTTCTTTGCTTATTATGATTATTGGTATATTTTCTACTAGAGTTCACACATTTTTAATTATAATTTGGTATTTATGTTTGATCTTTCATTTTTATTTCTATTTTTTCCATTTTCTTAAATTGTGCATATTATTTTGTGGAACGTATGTTTTTATTTCAGCTTGCTCATATTTTGGAGTGAGTTGTTGTCTGAAAGGGTGTCTTGTGTTTTGGGATTGCCCATACATTGTCATGTTTCTCTTGTCATGCACAACTTCTTCAAACCTCTGTGAGAAACTCTATGCTTTTCTTTCGTTGCCCATAAAAAAAATTCCCTTTGGGAACTATCAAGAGATAGTTTTGTTATTTATAAATAAAAAATTGCCTGCTTTCCCATCCGCTGTACTGCTGCTGATCCTCTTCTTGTCCTACTGGCTGCGGAGGGAAATGGAGGAGCATAACAGTAGTATGCTCCGTGTAGCCCATAAGCATGTGTTATCTTTGAGTTTTGGGAAACTGTGTTTTTTTTCAATTGTTTTAGGCTTGGATCTCATGTTTTTCATGTGTTCAGCTACGTCATTATCTGCACTTCTTGTTATTAACCTTTTCATCCTGCTGTGTATATTGAATGACACTTGAATAATATTGAATCTACGTAAATATACAGCAAGATTATTTTGTTTTACTCCTTATCATTTTTAATGATCTGTCAATATTAAAAAAATATGCTGAGTTTGAAATCACACATTTCTTAAGGGATTCACATAATCTCAAATACATTAGAAATTTAACAAATTGCTTCCATTATTCCCTCCTCTTCGACATGGATTTCAGGTATAGGAGTCTATGAAACATGTAGGGAATAAGTTTTCTAAGGTGTATATATACTTAGACTGAGTTGGTTTGTATCATGCTTGTATGTGATATATGTATTCTTAAATATGAGAGTGATGCCAAATTACTAAGCTACTGTTGGATGGGGCCTTAGTTTACAAATCAAGAAGGCCAGGCGGTTGGGCAGCTGATTGTTTTGTGAGTCATTTAGATGAGAATCTATGACTCATCAATCCAATTCCAATGAATCTTTTAATTTCTTTAGAATCTTTTAATTTCTTTTCACAAGTGTTGCAGAGGTTTATGTTACAGATACCACATGTTGAGGGTCGTACATTTTGATTGGGGATGTTTAACCATTACTTAATGTCATTCAAATGGGTTTGGGTTGAGATTCTCTAGTTGAGTTAACGTTGGACAATTTACAACTCCACCCATTTAGTTTAGTCCATTGACTTATACATGTTTCTTTCAAAAACATAAGATACCAACAGACCAATGTAGTTTTTTGATCTAAAATTGGATAAAATAATACATGTAAAGCCATGTTGCGCTATATCTCTTTTAAGTAGTCATCATTCATGACGATTCATTATGTAAATTTGTTTTCTAGGAATGAAATAAAGATTAGTTACTGTGAAGTTAATGTTCATGAGACTCTTATGCTACAGGGTCATGCTCGTCATGAACTGGAGGATGTTGTGCCGCCTTCTAATCGATTTAGTGCTGTTATACAGAAGATTGAACGTCTTTATAAGGTATGGAGTTTGCTGGATTCTAATCTTGTGTTACATCTAAATATGCAGTGTTGTTGGATTTTAATCTCGTGCTAGAGCTTTTTGTAATGATTTCTAGGTTCAAATTTAGGAACTTCTAGTTTGGTTTGGCAATACTTGCAGACACACACACACACACACTCTTTTGTTGGCCAAAGGGCTAATGTAAAAGTATTAACCCAATGGTCAGATTTAATCATGAGAGATCCAATGATCAGAATTTAGGGAAATTGTTTGATTTTTAATACTTTTCCGTAAATCTATTTGGCCTGAAAATTTGGGGATACATGTGCCTGGTTGTGGCATACCAAAAAGAATATAAACAAGTATTGTGCAAAATTTAAAATGGCCAAAATACCCCTTCTCTTGTTGGTGAATGTGGCAGGATATTTTGTTAATTTTAGGCTTTGGGTATTATGTTTTGTTATAATTTTTTGGTGTGTTTCAGTTAGGCACACATGTTCCCAAAATTTCAAGGTCAAACAAAATTATGCAAAAAATAGTTTAAAATCAAATATTGTCCATACACGCTGGTCGGCAGATTTGTCAATATCGAATTTGGGTCGTTGGTCTAGTACTGTTCTATTGGCATGCATACACATATATTTCATTTGTTACTAACTGCACATTTATAAATGGGTTTCAGGGGAGGGAAAGTAGTGATGAAGAAGATCTTGATGATATTCCAGATGATGACCAATATGACACAGATGACTCCTTTATAGATGACGCTGAGTTGGTCAGTAATTTTCTATTCTTTTTTTGTCAGATACTTGGGAAAAATACTCATAATTATCACAATACATAAACAAAAGAATGGAATTTTTTAATCATAATCAGGAAGGAACGATTGCATATCTTAGTTATGGGGTCATAGATTTTGTTTTGATAATTGAGTCTTCTATATGAATAACCCTTTATACAGAGTAGGGGTAGTTGACCTCAGCAAGCTTGTAGTTACCTAGTGGAGTCTCTTTCATATCATATAAATCAGAAGCAAAATGGCAGCAGCATTGATGCTTGCTACATATCCTATCCAGAATGTTGAGATCATTAACATTGATAACTAGTAAGAAGTGGACGATAAATGTTATAATCTATGATCATTTTTTAATAAAGCTAACCAATTCTTACACTACCCGAAACCCTGCATAACATGGTAAGTTGCTCCTCCTCTTCCTTGAAATACCTCAATGAATTCACAAACTAGGAATAGCTTTGGAACTGCTATTGAAGTTCAACATCAGAAATCCATGGGAAGTGGATGGTGAACATAGTATTGTTTTGAACTTGGCTTAAAATACTGAACAATGCCCTTAACTTCCAAGCGCATCCAAATCTTAAACAGCTTTCAGGATTCCCCACCCCACTCGGGACTTCAGCAAGATGACAACTCTAATCATGTAATCCTTGTGTCTTTGCTCTTATTTTTGATCCTTGCACGATGGCCAATAGATGGAACATTGCTCTAAGTCTTGACTGGTATGTTAGGAGTTATCAGAAATCATGAGCTGAGGATACAAGTTGACTTTAAGTTGAGTATTCTTTTAGATATTCTAAACATAAGAGTTGGTATTGCTCTAGCTTCCATCATTAGGGAGTTAGAGTAATTTTGCGCACACCATACGAACCAAGCTCTGTGGGTAAGTAAACATGACATAAACATTATCAATGCTTTGCAAAACATGGTCAAAAAGCCCTTTAACTAATAACAATAGAGGGAGCGTTACGACAACAATGCATGGAACTACTATGTTTTCTCCTTGTTATGTATGATTTTTACTGGTTATTTTTGGAGTTTCTTGATACCAAGTCCAAAAATTTGTGGTCTAGTTTTTTATCTGTAGGGGGAATGCTTAATAGTCTTTAACACTGTATGGCCATGTTCTTAGAGATATAGGACTTGTGGTTTAATTATACTAGCAGGTTTATGTGCTAGGAGTCAGGCATTTTCCTTAAGGAGTAAAACATTAAAAGGTAGATGTTTTCGTGTACTCAGTAGAACGTTGTTCTGTAGATGAATAATAAGCATGCCTGTTTGGGGGGTGTTTTTGTCTCTAATAAAATGTCACCGGACTCATGAGTGACAATGTCTAGTCAAATAAATTCCCGGCACGATAACTGCCAGAATATTGAAAGAACTACTAGAAATGGATACAATGGGTATAAAAAAACAAGTAGTCTCATAATATAAATCAAAAGGTGAAAAATCCCCTTAATGTGATGAAAGGAAGCTTCCTGCCAAAAATGAGAAAGATCCGAGCCCAATCATTCCCAAATCAACAATCAGGCGGTCTAGGAGGCATGATCAAAATCTGGTCAAACTAGCCCGGTAATCTGATGGTTCAATCTTTAATCCAAGGTACCCCAAGTATAAGCTCCACAAATCAGGCCAATCCGAGGCCTGACGATAAAGATATGGTCTGGCGAAGCTGATTGGCCTGACGATAAAGATATGGTCTGGCGAAGCTCAACCGTCTTTGACAGCATTGATCTAAGGCCAATTTACAAAGCTTCCTCAATATATATATCCCATGTTTGAACAAAGCTTCCTCAATATATATATCCCATGTTTGAAAAATCGCCGCGGATCGGATATTGTCCAAAGCGATCCGGATCCAATTATATATCGGGATCTGGGAGAACTGGGTTTTTTACATTATTTTAATGTAAAATTTATTACATGTACCACCAAGCAGCCACCATTTACATTATTTTAATATATATTTCTTCCACGTACATGTAGCCACCATAAGTACCTACCAACCACTATAATGAGCACATGGCTTTTCCTAAGGGGCTAAGAGATAGAGTTTTCTATGGCTATTTCAGCCTTTAATCGTTGGATGTGGGACTATTCGTGCTTGCTTTTCAAGTACGTAAAGGGCTAAGAGATAGGGGATAAAGGCATAGTTGGACTAAGGCAGTAACAAGGAAAAGCGCTACAAAATAGCTTTCTTTCTCTAGCTAGTTCTTCTACTTCATACCATTGTTTTTTAATTTTTTTGTCACAACAATAAACATGATTGGATTGGGGCAAACAAGCCACTTTTTTATTTTTATTTTTTTTATATTTATTTTTTTCTATGTTTTAGGGTAATTTTTTTTTTTGTTTTAATATCATAACATTAAAATTTATAGGGGGTTTTATTTTTTTAATCCTACGAAATGGAATTACTTGACCAAAAAAAAAAAGAAATGGAATCGTTTTCTAATAACTTTGAAATCATGTTTATTATAATATTATAATTAATAATTATGTAGACATCCAAATAGGAAACAATGTCTCAATAGTCATCTATTTTTACAAAGTAATGAGAATACATAATGCATCACTTCTAACTAAAAGAACACTATTTTTAAATATTCATAATTATTTTTTAAAAATATTTTGAGACAAAATTTGCTGATTTGGCCGATTCTCCTAAGTTATTGTTAAATTGTTAGATTTTAAATTAGATGATATTATAAGACAAATTTCAAATTTATTTTTATTTGTATGCTAAAATAATGATAAAATAATAAAATACATACCAATAATTCTAAATTCAATGTATAATATTGTCTTTAGTTAAATTTTAATAAATATTTGATGAGAATCTTCATACAGGGAACGAACATCTCAATATTCGCATATTGATGACAAAAATGAAGTTAATAATGTAGTACGCCCATTTCTTATTGGATTCTTAAAAAACAACATTTATAATGAATTTTAACAAATTTTTTGGATTTTTTTTAATGCTCAATCCCACCGATTCGGCCGACTCCCGATCCAGATCGCCTATTCTCCGATCCGGATGGGTTTTGAGGTGCCCGATCCGGGGCACCTGTCTGTTTTTTAACCCACTATATATATCTATAAATAAATAAATGGGCCGATAAACTTTATGGGTGGAAGTATCAGTATAAGAAGGCTATGGTCCAAATTTGAGCCGAATTCGACATCGGATAGAAGAGAAATGGCTTTTTGAACGTCTTGAACCGTAGCTAGAGTCCACTAAAATTGGTTCAACTTTACAAAAGGAACCCAAGAAATAAGTGGCCTCCAAATTTTTATGAGACGAAGGTGATGATGAGGAAAGCCTTTGACAAAAATTTTAGCCAAATTTGATGTCCAGAATTGCCTTTTTGGGCACCATCTTTACCGCACTACAAGGGGATCACACAGAAAAGAAGAACAGACCATACTGTGCAATGTAGTTCACTTCTTCATTGGAATTACAACAAGCAACAAATGTTTTTCAAAAAGTCGAGGGCCATATCTCTCAATTCCTACAGCCAAACAAGCCCAAATTTCAGTATGTTGCTCCTTGCAACATGGGCTTTTCGTCCATGTATGGATCGATGGGTTTCTCCACTCGAATCAAGGTTGAATCGAGCCAAAACGTTGGAGGTTTGCAACAAGTGATCTGTCTCAGTCCCCATGACCTTTAGGGGCCGTTTGGATACTTGTATTTCTATAACGGGGAAATAGATTATGAGGAAATATGCTATTTCCAGTGTTTGGGTACCTACGCAGTGGGCAGGAAATGAAACACATTACCTAACATTTCCTCCAAAATCATGAAATCGATTACCCACCCCAATAGCTAAAAAATGTATTACGAAAAAGATGGGTAATATCAAACCCCCAACGGCCGCTAGAAAATATTAAGTACACTTCATAAATTTGAGGTTTGCATCGTGCCATCTTCGACCTCTCTCTCGCGAAAAACTCTGCTCGTTGAATAATATGGCTTCACACTACATCCCTCAACTTGGCACCTTGGTGGTTGCCTATTTTGGCTTGAAACCCTAGATTTTTAACTCGAACTACTTGGATTTCCATTTTCCGGTGGTTTCTTAGCCGGATTTCCAGAACCCACATCTTCAAAGTACATCCTCTTTTTGAGCGTTAGCCCATTCACGGTCTCACTGTCCATTTCTTTGTCTCTCTAAAACTGTTGTGCTCTCTCTCTAGATTGGAGACTGGTTATGTTGAGGCATCCGCCTTTCTAATCGTAATTGTTCAAAATTTACAACCTTTATTGATATCATCCCTCGTTTTTAGGGGGAAAATAAATAAAGCAAGGAAAACATGCTAAAAATCATACATTTTTTCAAGGAAAAATGGGCAATTTGTGGGGGCTAAGGGGTCAGCACCGCTGGTGGAGGTGGTCTTACAGTCACTGGTGAGGCCGCACTGAAGGAGAGAGAAGAGGTGCAGGTGGTGGGAGCATCGAAACTGGGGGAGGAGAGAGAATAGGCACTGGGGGTGGTAGGTTAGGCAGTGGCGGAGGAGTGAGAATAGGCATTGGCGGTGGAAATATTAGAAGTGGAGGAGGAGAGGGAAAAGGTATAGGCGGTGGAAGTATTGGGAATGGGACTATGTGATTCTTTTGAGTAAAGTGTAGTAATAGTAGGGTGGGAATTTTATTGGGTTATTATGGGTTTGCATTTTAATGTTTTTTTATGTAAATTCAAAGGTTTGCATTTAATGTTTTTTTATGTAAATTCTAACTTGCCAGGTAACTGTTGCTGGATAAAATTAAACTGGATGCTACCTTCACATATTAGAAAACAAAGTAGTTTTAATTGATATTTTATACTAAAAAAAAAAAAATATTAAAAACACATTACTATAGATAAAATTAACACATTATTTCCTAGTCAAAATGTCGGTAATGCATTTTCTAGATTTTTTCAGGAATAGCCAAATAATAGCAATGGATTTCCCAGGTTGAATCTAGATATTACCCAAACATTAACAATCTATCTGCAGGTAATGTATTACGTCAGTAGTGTATTACACCAGCAATATATTTTCTAGACAATATATTTCTAGGTACCCAAACGACCCCTTACTCACTCTCGGAGTAATATCTTGTAATCCATATAGCGATTTAAGCCAAAATTTTGCAGGGAGCTTCTTAACTTAGAGACGAATGCATCCATATATAGTAATTCACGATCAAATCCAATTTAGGGGGTGAGTCTTAGTGAAAAGTTGCCTAAATTTATGAGATTGCAGTTGCCAAAAATAATAAAAAAGGAAAAAAAGCCATATCTCTGGCATCATCTTGAGGTGAACTTCTCACCAAATATCAGTCTCTGCATCTACCACAAGAATTTACTGGCTGATTGTCAAATAGCGGCCTAATTTGAGCGCAATGACAAGGTGTAGAAATGGGTATGCAATATTTACTGAAAATGGAATACCAAAACTTAAAATGAGTGAAACTTCGCGAATTGAGGACTGTTTTCGCTCAAATTTGTTGCAAAATGGTGGACAAAGGGTCCGATTTAGTGGGCTTTGATGGTGAATGAAGAAGGAAGCCTCCTCAAGGCCAAATCATTAAAGAATTCCAAGGTTTAGGCGTCCATTTTATTTTTTAATAATCTACCCTTGATCAAGCCATACTTTTGATTTTCCACGCACCAACTTTTAATATTCCACCCATGTTTTCCCATGTCTATAAAAGCCCTCATAACCTCATTTTTAAGAGTGGGAAAATTAAGCTTTAACTTAGAGAGAGAAACCCTTGCCCTAGAGAGAGAAAATTTGAACTTCCCAAATTATCCCAACCTCCATCCAATGATCCCAAACTGCCCCTCAACTTTATCAAAATCTCAAAATACCCTTACAAATTAGAAAATTCCCAAGAATTACCACAAATCTTAGAACACCAAAATATCCTTGGAAATTCCAAGTTTGGAGTGGCGAGGGTTGGGTCCTTGCCGTTGCTTCGGTTGGGCTTCAGGCCCTTCAGACCTTGGTCATGGATCCACCCCTGGGGGGGTTTCCTACACTGAGTCGGACCCTTTTATGCGCGGTCTTCAAAGTGACTTCGTATAGGGGTGATGCTACTGAAATTTCGTCAGCCGTTCTTTGAAATCGAGTTGCTTTGGGGGCTTGATCTGAAAAAGAGAACATTCAGGGGATTTTGACCTAGTCTTGAGAGCGTGCAGCCCCAGGTTTATCCATGGAGAGAGGAGTGGCTTCAGGTCCAAATTACTCCCCCCCGTAAAAATCCAAAATATACCCATAATACCCTTCGAAATAAGAAAATTCCCAATGATTCCCAAAAATTTCCATAAACTCTAGGGCATCAACCCAATTACCCCTAGAAATCCCCCCCCCCCAAAAAAAAACCTAAAGCACTCAAAGGAGGATCGACTCCGCCACTTTTCAGATCTCTCAGGTTCTAGCGTCGAGTCGCACTTCCCTTCTCGCTTAAAATGAGCAAGGTGGGGCTAAATTCCCTGCAAGGAAAAGTGTTGAATACTCGACCGGATTTCCCAATAGATTGTTAACGGTGAGTGGGCCTTCCCTGCATTCATATCAGTCGGGGGGTCTAAGTGGGTTGGCTACACCGACCTGGGAATTCAAGAACCCTCTTGTAAGAGCATTCTCCGCCCCATCTGTATTCGAACAGATTTTCGCCTCTTTCATGTGAAAGCATCTGGTTGTCGCCTTTCCTTTGGAGTCGATAAAGAACCCAAGCACACACCACATGCGCAATATTCAGGCGCGCGCCGAGAGATGCGAACAATGCCATGTCAAAATATTGAACTGTGGAATGGAAGTGTAATATGCTTGTGTTTGTGCTCGATGGAACTCCGTCAAACCAACTTACAAGGAAAAATGTAAACACAGAGCATTATTAAAAAGACAACATTCCTTTGAGCAGTGGCATTTTATGCCTTTAGTATCAAAGGTTTCTGCCCAGCCTGTGTACTTCATCACGACATGCCAATGGTGCCTCTATGCATTGTGATTTGGATTTTAATAAGCGTTTTTATTGTTATAATCGTTTTAATGTTTGAATCAGTGCTTGTTGATCAACCTTCATCAATGACCCACAATATCTATATCATCAATAGGGTTGCTTCTTCATTGATCCCAATATGGGCTTGCATACAACCTTACTGTTGTCGAGTCTGTCATGCACAAAACAATGGGATTGCATAGAGGAGAGTAGGACATGCTGTCATGGAAGTATGAGACTGAAATGTAGGAAGCTATTCTTTTACTTGAATGATCATTGCAAATCGGCATCTCACAATATTTCTACACAAACATGTTGTAGTAGTTCCTCTGGGGTTTTGCTCATGCTAATTACATACTTCTGATGACAGTAAAAGAGGTTTGATTAACATATATTGGGTCTGGGTCCATTGAATTGGCCCATGGGAGGATTCAAGAGTTTGGGAATCTGGTGTTTTGATTTAGCCTATTGATATGTGCATGAAATAGCGTTTTTTTTTTTTTAAATGATTGTAAACGCTCATTCATGTTGAACTTCCAATGTCGGCCCTCTTCTCTAGGATGAACATAGAGCTGCTTATGTGCAACATGGAGCTTTAAAATGTTTGGAAAAATAGATTGGTATAAAAATAGAGTGGTATGTCTAAAGCTGATCTTTTTAATTAAATCTGTTGTTTTCTTGTGCATTTGATTGACAATGGGTCTTATGCATCCAGCTGTCATACTATTCTTTCTCTTATTTGCTTTCATATCCATTGAAGAAGTTGTCTCGTGTAATTGATGTCAGGTCCTCCTCATGCAGATATTTTCTTTGTGCTGGGTTTATGGCTAGATTTGTTGTTAAATTTCTGATCATGTTCTATGTCCTCCATAAGGATAAGTTTAAGTCTTCAGTTTTCTCAGATCTCTCGGGTATTTTGCAGGATGAATACTTCCAAGTTGACAAATCTGAGACTAAGCATAATGGCTTCTTTGTAAATAGGGGAAAATTGGAAAAGACGTAAGCTTCTTTATGACTGATTTATCTTGTGCTAGCTCTGGTATACTATGTCATATTTCTATGGTCACATAGAATCCAAATGATATGACCGTTTGGTCATTTTCATATGTGCGATGTCCAATTTTAAAATCATTAAGGGGATCCTTTAATTGGTATGATCTAGAGTTAGACACCTTTTAATTTTTCCTATTAGTGGAACGACCATTTATCACTGTTCTTGGATTTATACGACTCAGGGCATATTGTGACTCATGTTCATAAATAGTACATGATTAAATGGACATTCTTTCAGTATTGGATTTTAATCTACTATTTCATTTTCTGTGTTATGAATTGCCTTGCATGACGTTGTAGTTAACCTCGCCACATCTAACTTATGCACTGCCCTTTCTTTTCATTATGCGAAAGATGTAATAGAAGACTGATCAGTCTATCCCCTTGATTCTAAAACTGAGCATGATTTGAACGTTCATCTTCTTTGACAAAGAACAGTATTCTACTCTGCCTGTAAGTTATTTTAGGTTTTTTAAAAGATATATCTCAGTTAGTATTACATGTCAAAATCTATTCTTTCTACTTCTTCCCTGTTACTTTTATGTGTACTAATCTATGAGCTGTAATATGAACTGCTTAGCTGCTAAAGCTCCTTTCCTGCTGTAACCAAGCACGATTTTGGATTACATGTTCAATGTGATGTACCAGCATATGCAGTTGATGCGCTGCATATGTGGATGCGATGTTAGTGATGTTGAGCTCTTTGGAGTCCTTGGTCGATGCATTTAATGTTGTCAGATGTGACAGGGCTCCTCTGAAATTGCTGTGGATTATTATCAATTTTTGCCGTAATGCATGGCCTCTGCTTGTTCCTTGGAGTCCTTGATCTATGCATTTAATGTTGTCAGATGTGATAGGGCTCCTCTGAAATTGCTATGGATTAGTATCAGTGTTTTTCGAGATTATGGATATATACCGATCAATTGGAAATATGAATTTCACTATGTCCATATCTATATGTGGAAGGCATTGAAGCAGATCATAGCTCTGCTCTTTGTTTGTCTTTCCTTTCTTCCTTGTATTTATGACGTCGTTCAGTCAAGTGCCTTGATTAGTATGAGTTTTTGTCCTATGTTGCTGTTGGCAAGCCTTAAGCCATCCATGGCTAGTTAGCATAGAAAGAAGGGCGGGCAATCATGTGGATCCCAGGTCACAAAGACACTGATGCACATGTCAACATTTGACACTGACATAGGCGTCAGAAATGCCAACCGGAAAATTGACTGTTTAGGCATGGCAAATCTGTGCATCATTTAAAGGAGAGGAGAGGTGGGATTTTTAAGTGAGATTGAGTGCTTTCGTAGTTGGGCTCAAAAAAGAAAAGTTAAGCAGCAGTGTCTAAGTTTCTAAAGTGTTAGGTACTATCCATGGTGTGTCTACATGTGCCAAAAACTAAAGACACATGCAGTGTATATAGTGTGGGGGTGGGGGCTGGGTCCCTCCCAAGACTAGGAGGAAGAGTGACAGATTCTCTGGAAGATGCATGACAAAGGGGCTTTGTCCCAAGGCACCCTAGAATACAGAGTGATGGACCCATGTCTGTCCCATTATGTTTAGGTTTATATTTTGTTTATTCATTGGGGTTCTCGAGTTGGCTTAGGTTTCATGTAAGCATGGGTTTACTTTTACAGTTTGGTTCTAGTAGATAATGCCGCTCTTAATTTGATTGGTATTAGTTTGTTGGCTTTGTTTTCTTGTTTAGAAGTGATGGCCAAGACATTAGATGATTTGATGCCCAAATCTATTAGAAATAGAGTCTGTTTACACAATGCAGTCAAGGGCGTGACCTTATGCCCAATACAAGTTATTTTGGAATACATGTTATTTTGGAGACTTAGGATTTCTTCTTTCTTTGGTGGTGGAATGCCATCTTGAGAGGGAGGTTCCTCCATTTTCTGTGGTGAGATCCATAAAGGAGAGATTCCATCCACAAGTTAGGGCTCCTCCTCCATTTTTTTTGCTTGCCCATCATCCATCTCTTGTCCTCTTTATCTCCCTCCCTTTTCCTCCCTGCCATCCTTTTCCCACAAACCCTCTCCCAACTACCCATCTCTTTAAACTAAGATCAGCCACACTCCACCTATTCCTTTCTCTTATCCAGAAACCTAACCACCAAGCACCAACATACCCCTCCCTAAACCTCATGGGATCTTCCAATCCAAGATCAACCACGCCCATCACATCCCAACTGTCTCTATTCCTTGCAAACGATGCCTCACCTCATCTCCTTCATCTCCTCAACTCCTTCAACCAGCCAAAACCACATTCCTTCATCTAAGCAAAACCGTAGTCTTCCATCCATAACCTTAACTCACCTTTCCGATGACCCTAACTCTGTCACACTCTAGCCTACCCACATCCTCACACCCTAGCCTACCCACATCCTCATCAGACCAGCCAACTCCACCACCCTTGTAAGCCTGAATTGTTCACAATCTCCGATACCCCTACAAGCCTTCATCCCAGCTAGCTTTTTTCATCCTATCTCTGCTCTCCTCACTGTACCTCGATCTTTTCAAAGCTCTAGCCTGCTAAAACGAGCCACATAGTCTATCCTAAGACCTCTTGTTGAACCAATCTCCTCATGGTCGGTTGGTCATTTATATGTTATAATATTGTGGTTCTTTCCTTTGAACAATTGAAAATTTTCTGGTCTCTTCTCACCTTTGTGAGATTTATCCACTTCATATGGTCCCACCTTTGTGAGAATTATCCACTTCATATGTTTTATTCCTTTACAATCAGTAGTTTGTTGTTTGCTGGTTTTGGAATCGTTTTCTGATAATTTCTCTCTATCGTCTGTTGAAGTATATTAGAACTGGTACTTATTATTCTTTGTAGCATTTAGAGACTGGAAGTTTGCATCAGATTTTCATACCAATTCAGCAGCCAGGATTTTTATCTGCTGAGTTTTATTATTAAGAAGCAGGAATTCATCCCCATCACAAATTCGATTTCTTGGTATAAATATATTTGAGCACGTGGTGTTTTTGGGGTCTATGTGCTGGTTTCATTTGTTCAACATGGCTCGAAGCCAATTTCATTAGATGCATTGCTCATGCTTATTACCTGTTGTAATCTTCATATTGCTTCTAATATGTGCTTTAAATAGTATGTTGATTTTCAAATAATATCAGTGCATCTTGCTGCTTTTGTTTGGCATATTCGGAGCCCTTAATGATGAATTATTTGTTTCAATTCTGATCCTCTTGTTTTTGTATATCTCCTAGAAATGATCCAATCTCCTCCCCTGTCCATGCACCAAAGAAACGGAGGAGGAGAGATCTGAATAATGCAATCAGTGAAAATGCAGCTGAGAATTTGCCAAAGAGACATCTGAACGTTGGTGGAGTTCGAATGAAAGCAGCTGCTAGGAATGCACCTTTGGTGGGGAACAAGTTGTCGGTGCCCTCACAAACTGCCAAAACCTCTGTTGGTGGTGAGCTAGGTCATGACATAAAGTCCTCGCAGAACCAATTGATAGCCTGTGTCGAAACTTCCAAGCAGAAGCCTTTGGATTCTTCCATGAAGCAGGAGAATTCGATTTCTACAAAGTTGCCAAATAAGGATATATCCATGGAAGATAAGGATGGTAGTAAGCAAAAGCCTGGACTCCTCCCATCTGGAGAAGGTGCAAGTAAACTAACTGTGAATAAAGAGCATGCACATCCCATTGATCGAGATTTGCTGGATAAAGGGAATCCTGTACAAGTCGAAAGTCAACACAAAAAAGCACTGAAAGATGCAAAGGGACTGTTGCCATCCAGCAAAATTCGGCCGAAAGAGGGAGTTGGGAGCAGTGATATGCGAGACACTCATATTCTGGCAAGCAAGTCTCCATTACAAAAGATGGTATTCTCCATCTTTCTTCTGTCAAATGATGTCTCTTGGTTTATATTTCTTGTCTCCCCTTTAGTGATTGATCTTGACTAGAGGTTCTTAATTAATGTGGCATTATTTGTGTTTTGTGTTTCATTGTGATTATTGCGATAATACCTATCTTCTATACAAGTCAATATGCATGCATTGTGAGTTTGCTTTCCATTTTGATCATTCTTGATATGCTTTTCTATTGGTCCACATGTAAATATTGTAATTAGACTTCTGTTTATAATTGAATATTGTGATGTGATGATGATATCCGTGTTATTTTTTTAAAATTAACTCTTTTGTGCATGGCTGCTAGTCACTTCACATATTAATCTGTTTTTACTTGAGTGATTGGGGTTTCCAATCGCGTGATTGATGCACGTTAGATAATAATGTGTGCTAAAAATTATTTTATGCCATTGCAACTGCGGATAGCTGACCAATCTTGTCCATTCAAAGTAGTTACGAGCTGTATTAAATGAATTCACTCGTGGATCAACATATATACTAGTTTTTCTCTGGAGTTTTAGATTATCTATCTGCACCTGCTTGGATTTCTCCTTTTTTTGTTTCTTTTTCCAGTTCTTCTATCGATAAAGGAAAACTTAACTGTAGGATTGTGTAGCCATGCTTCATTGCTTCTAACTTATGTTTCATGTAGCTTAGGTGCTTGAGTCCCTTGCATTGTTTGAAACCTTTATTCTTCCCCTTATTATGAATGATGTTAAAAGATTTGGTGGTTTGATGAGAACTTGTTTTTGTTTATGATAATTCATGTTTAAGCTGATGCAAATGCTTCGTTGATTACTTGGTATTATGAAGTACGCTGACTATTGAATGCTGTGTTTCCTTCCATGCAGAAGTTGCCATCCTTGGCTTCCAAGGAAGGGGCAGCAGTAAGACCAAAAGGCACAATGCTCGAAAGGGCCATTCGAGAATTAGAAAATAAAGTTGCGGAATGTAAGTGTGACTGCTATTAGACCAAAACTGTTTTTGGAAAAGAAAATTCGTCATTCATTTTGATTCTTATTAAATCAATTTGTGTCTGGAGAAGGAGGTTGTGGACTTTGATTGTCATTTAAATTTGTATTTTGTTGTTTGGCTGAATGGACCTGTCATAGTACGACCTCCAGCTATGGATCTTCAAGAAGTTGATGCTTCAGCACAAGGAATCAAGAGGAGATTGCCTCAAGATATAAAGCAGAAGCTCGCCAAAGTTGCCAGACTTGCGGTACTCGAAATTAGCATGAGTTTACTTGCATAGCTTATCTTTGTATACTTACCCTCCTAATGTTTTGTTGGGTCCTTAAGGAATGTGATTCCTTTTTTTTTTTTTCCTTTGCCCGTTTATTTGTTTATTTATTTTGGACTTTTTTTTTGGTGTGTGCATTTGTGTTGTTTTGGGCCCGGGGAGGGGCGGTGGGGGGAGGGTGGTGTGCTGGGGAATTTGTCTTGGGATGCTTATGTTGTTGTACTATGCGGATTGCAGCAGTCGAGCCAAGGGAGAATATCTGAGGAGTTGATCAATCGCCTGATGAGCATCCTTGGTCATGTAGTCCAAATTAAGACATTGAAGGTAATCTCTCTATAGTCAATTTATATTCATTGAACAAATTTAACTTCTGATGAACGGTTTGTATCATAATAGCTAATTTTACTTCATATTGCAATCAGATCACTGTGCTTGGATTGAACGGACACACTGTTCTAGATAATTCATGCAGAGCGATCTTGAATATTTGCTTGGATTTGTTGTTAAATGGGGAAATGTGTAATAAGAGTGGCTTATTATTTCTGTTATAACCTTATGGATTTTTTTTGGGAAGCCACCCTCATTAATCACCAAAGACCGAAGTACACTGGATTCCTGTTGCAGCAGCATTCTAAACCTGTTATTAGTTGGTGGATTGTCTCAAGAATTTCGAGTAATTGGGATGATCCAATGAGAACTATATGGGGATTTTAATGATTTCTTACTAGTTCTCTGATGGTAACTGAGTAATGATTCTGCAATCATGTTGAAAGCATTTATAGAGTTCAGAGCCCAAGACTCATTCTTCCTTTGTATTGGTCGATTAGTAAATGAGTTTTTTTTTTGATTAATTATTAGTAAATGAAGGTTTTGCCACAAAAAGAAACTAGTTATGAATATCCTACAATGATCTGGCAACATGTTTCTCATCCTGTTTTATTGGTCATGTCAAGTTGAAAAGAATCATATTGCATGGCGTCTTCCATGTTTTGATTAGATATGTAATTAAGGTTGAAAAAGTAGGCACTGCCTATGTGCCCTTTCAAGGCAGGCGCCTAGGCGGCACCTCACAAGCCCTTGGTTGAGGGCCAAAAATGGCCTTCGGCTAAGGGCTTTTTGGGTGTATTTTCCCCCTAAAAGGGGGGAAAGGAATGACAATTAATAGTATATTATTAGTATCATAGTACTGTTACTAACTATAGTACACATATATCATAATATAAATAGTACCATAGTACAAATATATCAATATATTACTAACTATAGTGCACATGTATTATAATATAAATATATTAATAATATCGTGGCAATGTTGTATTGGTGTTCAATTATTTATTTAGATATTATTCACTATGCAGTACCATATTACAGATACATTAATAATGTACATTATATATTATTATTTTTTGAAAGTGATACATTAGTATATTTTTTGTTTTTGTTTTTGAGAGAGTGCAAGTGCATCAATGTCAATATGTCACTAATAGATGTGTCAAGGATGTTCTTAAAAAATAATATATTATTAATGCTACAGTTCAAATATATTGAGAGACTACTAACTATCAATACCAAAGTACAAAGTTATTAATGTATATTATTATATGGTACTATTAACTGCATTACAAATGTATTAAAGTATCATTACATATTATTGACATGTGTGTCATTGCTGTCAATCTGAATATTTTATTGATAAATGGGTCAATGATGTTCCTTTGAAAAATTAATATTACTACTACTATAGTACAAATCAATGTTTGAAAAAAGGATCGGTGGGGTGGATCGTCCACCCTTAATCCCAGTTCGGATTGGTGGTTCGGATCAACTGGATTGGTGGTTCGGATTGTTCTCAAATTGTCTGCATTGGTGATCAAAAAATAAATTAAAAAGTAGAAGAAATAAATAGAAATTAAAATATAGGTTTTTGGGGTGGCAATTTTTTTTTTGGGGGGGGGGGGGGGGGTGGTGGCTGCACAGAAAACATTAGATAAGCTTAAAATAAAAAAATGTAAAAGGTTTTAAGGGGGAATCAGGTTGGGACCCCATACCATTCATAACCAATTCGGTCCCAACCGATTTGGCATCCGGTTTGGCGTCCTGAATCGGAAATCGCCGGGTTTAACACATTGGTAGAAATCAGTGTTTAAAAATTTGGTGATCTAGATCGGAATCGCCTGATCCAAATCAGGAATCGTCCTGACCATTTTAGATCCCAAAATATATCAGGATCCGGCTGTGTTCCCCTTGGAACCGGTCCAGACGTATTAATACCTGTTCTTTGATAGAATCGGCCAATCCTGTCAGACCAAAACTAGTCTGATAGTAGGCCGTCATGTGTTGTTGAGGTTTTTGAAATCTTTTTTGGAACTTGTGCAATTTTTAAAGTATTCTTTAGAAAAAGGTGGCAGCCCCACCAAACTTTATGGGAAGCAGTGCCGGTCACCTACATCATCCCACTTCAACGCTATGTGAGACGTGAGCACAGTTCACCAATTGTGTAACTTCAAATGTTATGTGGTAGTTTGTATAGTGCCTTATGCACCTTTGAATCCCCAATGTGGGATTTTGTTTTTCTTTTGTTCTCACGTTTTGTCAGTTAAGCTAGGTTTGACTTTTTTTCTTAAATGAGCTGTGATGGGCTTGAAAGTTGAAGTAGCTTTATTTACTAATAAAATCACCATAAACTTAACTCCTCTCTCTCTCACTCCGCCCCAACCTTTGCGTTTTTCTCTCCCCTCCCAACCTTGGCATCTCTCTCTCCCCTCCCAACCTTGGCATCTCTCTCTCTCTCTATCCCCTCTCCCCAACCTTGCTGTCCCCTCGTCCCAACCTTGGCGTCTCTCTCTACTAACAACCTCTCTCTCTCTCTTTACAAAGTCTGTTCCATTAATAATTCCACTAAAATTAATTCCACTAAAATTCTCTCTATTAAGTAGTACAAACAAATAATTGTACTAAAACTCTCTTTCTCTCTCTCTCTCTCCCTCTCTACTAACAACCTCTTCCATTAAATTTGTTCTATATAGCTTCTTTCAAAAATCAAAGCTCCTAAGTTAATACAATAATAAAATAAATAAATTGAGTTAGAGAGATTTATTTTATTGTCATGTTGCATTTTAAACTTTGTTTTGATTATAAAATAAATTTGATAAGACAACAAACAATCAACATGAGACAGGTTCTCAGTATTTATATTTTTTTGACACAATAATGAAAAACCATAATGCAATTGCCACTATTTTTTTTAGAAACCTAAAAAACTAGATTTTTGAGAAATTATAGTGTTTTGTTTTTAAAGCATTTTAGGCCGAAACCAGCCGATTCTCTGATCCACCGATCCGATATTGTTTTTGGGGTGGCCGATCCGGGTCACCAATCCATTTTTTTAAACCTTGGTACAAATAGAATAATATACTATTAAATATTAATACTAAACTACAAAGTTACTGATATAATACCAGTAGTACTATTGATTACAGTACAAATGTATTAAGATATTAATATATTACTGCTGATATATGTGTCAATGCTGTCAATACCAGTATATTATTAATAAATGGATTGATTATGTTTCTAATATATAACTGATACTATAGTACAAGTACACTAATATATTATTAACTATCAAATACCAAATTATAAAGTTATTAATATAATATAGTACAATTAACTGCAACACAAAGATCTTAAAATATTGATAAATAGACAATAGGCTTGGCAACTTAAATTAAATGGTCTAATGCTCTATCTCTCTCTCTCACCCTCTCTCTTCATTCCGTATGGTTCGTCTCTCTCTCTCTCTCTCTCTCCTTTCTCTCAACTTATTCCCCTACCCCCATTGTCTAGGGCTGCCTAGGTATTTGGGCGCCCGCCTAGGAGGCCGAATCTGCCTCTTTGAACATTGTATGCCATTGAATATGTCTAGCCAAGTTCTAGTAGCTTGCATCAGACTTCAGGTTGAATTTGCAAACTTCCTGTTGATTTTAAATTAGGAAAATGGCATGCAAATGCAGCTTGGGGTTGGTTAGTTGGCGCACACTGGCGATGCATATTCCATTGAATTTGAACTTCATATCCAAGGTTTTGATGATCTTCGTTGATACTCTCTCAGTAAGATGTTGTGAGGCATGTGTGGCACAAACCTATTGAAAATTGTGAAAAGCTTCTGGGAACTGTCATGTATTCCAAACTGACCTGTGGGTACCTCGTTTATTTCCAATAGTGGCAGTTGTTATGCAAGGCACATTTTAATGATGAAAGTGTCATACATGTTTACATGTAATTTTTAGATTTTAATCTCCATCCAGGTTTTCACATGGATTGGTCAAGTATATTTTATGTTACTTCTTTCTAATGTCTTATGGGTAAGTAGACCATGACTGTGTCTCATATTCATATCAATGGCTGTGTCTTGGATTTTAGGAACTGCAGAGATCTGTCCTCACCTCCCGCATTTGTGTGGTGTGTTTGTACTTGTACTCATATCTGGGCATCTTAGGTTTGAAACCAAACTTAGACATGGGGTTCTTACAGTTTCCTTTACCAACCTGTGTCATAAACCTCTAGATCATGTGTGAAAGGTACTAAGAAAAAATTGGGAGCCAGGAGAAACTAAAAAATAGAAAAATGTGCAAACCTTAGTTCTAGGATCAACATCACGATGGAATTCTTAGAGCCTAAAGGCCTCATAGCAATTTGTAGTGTGATATGTATTTGATTTGAAAGGATGTATAGTGCGTGGCTTGAGGCTCCCCAAGTTGTATAAATTTTGGGTATCTCTTTTCACATTTCCATGGTGCCTCCTCCATTGACATTGAGCAGACCATTTAAAACAAAGAAATGGAAAAATGTGCGACCATAATTTTAGATTTGATGTCATGATGAGTTAAAAGTTTGAGCCTAAAGGATTCTCAGCAATGTATATGGATTGGATTTGGATAGGAAGGAAAACATGTGGTGTGTGGCTCCCCAAGATGGGTTTCACATGAATTTTGGGGATCTCTTTTTTCACTTACATGGTGCCACCACCACTGACTTTGTTTTTTCTAATAAATGAATCAACTCATTTTGAAGTCAAACTGTGACTAGATCTAAATTCTGGAGAAATGAGTGAGGCTATGAGCAATCATCTCATATGTAAACCAGCTTTGATATTCTAAAAACGGTTACACTCTTGAATGGATCAAGGTTACACTCTTGAATGGATCAAGTTTTGGGCAAGTTCATAATGATGAAGATTGGTGACTCACTCGAGTCACTCAGGCTCGGCACCCTTCCAAGGTAGGAGCCAAACCCATGGAACTGAGCAAATCCAGCTGGTTCCCAATATTTTATTATTTTTTATTTGAAGTTGGCTGAGTCTGTCAGACGTTACTGGGGCTTGGGACCCTAGGGAGTCCCAACTTGAGTCCCTTGTTTTTCCATGCTGACAGGAATTTTTGGTTGCACATTGTGACTTCTAGCGACGCTGGCCTGGTTTTCCTGTCATATTCTATCAGAAATTGGGATGATTTGTGTTGTCTTATTACTAAAGCAATAGGCTTTGTAACTTCAGGAATGACGGTGACAAATACCCCTACACATTACAATAGCCAAAGATGCCCTAATGTCGATCCAACAGAAAAAATGATGCCCCTAGACCAAGCAATTCCTGTTAATGATTATGTTGACAAAGTAACAATATAACTGATGGAGTGAGACAATAAAAATGAGAATTTATGAATTCATATGTGCGTGGAGTGCATAGCGTAAGAAGACAACCTTTAAAGGTTGTTAGGAAGACAAAAAATGGAGAAATCATTACAAGGAAAAGTATGCATATGATTGGAGAGAGGTGTAAGCTATCCTTTATTTTGGTATTGAGCAGTATTGCATCTAATAGGAGTGCATAGCATAAGAAGACAACCTTTAAAGGTTGTTACGAGGACAAAAAATGGAGAAATCATTACAAGGATAAGTATGCATATGATTGGAGAGAGGTGTAAGCTATCCTTTATTTTGGTATTGAGCAGTATTGCATCTAATAGGAGATGCATGGGATCCTTTTACATGCGAGTGTATGCTTATTGCCCTTGTTTCATTGTTTGTCCCACTGGACTGAGTGGGGCTTGTATCTTTCTAGGTTAGTGTCAAAATATTATAGAAATATAACTAAAGCTAATGGAAATTGTAATTTTATTTACTTCTCAACTTGCAGGATCCAATGTTATTAGGACCAGGTACCAATTAAAAAACTTTATAGGACTCGACCTATCATTAAGCTGGTGAGAACACCTGTCCAGTCCAAACTAGTAAGATTGGCCAGTTCACCGGTTCGGGCAGTCTGAAAAACAAATGAAAAAACCATAGTACACTGGCTTTGACGAATTCAGACAGGACCTGTTCTGGGCCCTGCTACCAGCTGGTCTGTCAGGACCAGGTTTTTCTTAATAACATTGGTGGGAAGTAGTGCCATTTTGTCCTTACAATCTAAAGTAGGCGGCTCCTTAATAGGATGTGTTGTGTACATAGTTGTTAAGATTGCATTGGTGCATCCACACTGTTGTTATTTTCCTTCTAAACACAACTTGAATGATTGAGACTATACATTCAATCAAAAAAAGAGATTTTATGGTATAAAAGAAAAATTTCCAATGTAGTCAATGTATTATCTATCATTAGTTTTTATTAATCTTGTGCTGTTCATGAATAAATGGTTGAGCCAAGGCTCAAGCTTTAACTTGTTCTTGCTTTGACAGAGACACATGAAAGAGATGGTTGAATTAGGTTTGTCAGCCAAACAAGAAAAAGAAGATAAGCTTCAAAAGATGAAAAATGAAGTGACTGAAATGGTTAAAGAGCAGGTCTCAATTTTGAAGTCCAAGGTGGGTTGCTGAATTCTTTGTTTATTCTTTTTTAACTAAAAGTCATGAGTATTAAATTGTAACCTTTTTTGGAGATCCACCAACGAAAAAGGAAAAAACTTTCTCCATAGGGGATTATAGGTCTTGAGATTGGTTCTAAAATCACAAGGCATCTTAGCCGAAAAAAGGAAAACATGATAGTTTCAGTTCTTCCATTGAGCAATGAAAGTGTGTCGATGGTCAAAACTGGTCTTCAAACAAATTCAGCTCATGCTTGGGTTTCTATTTAAGATTCTAATTGTCATTTATTTGCAGGAAGCAGACATGCATAAATTATCTTCTGATGATTTTCAAGATGCACCCAATTCTGATGAGAAAGGAGCTCTTAAAGGACGATATAAATGGGATAACGCAACTGAGGACCGCCTTTGTGATCTCTATGATCAGTATGTTGAGGTGCTAAAACATGTCTAAGAACACACATCTCATTCCTGGTGATGCAAAATAAAGAAATCTCTCTAGATGTCTAAATGTTTGTGAAATTTTCAGGGGATGGATGAAGACAAGGGCCCTCAGATTAGGAAGCTTTATGTGGAGGTATTATAATCTTGTTACTGCCCTGTTTCCATTTTATGTTCGCCTGTTGTCACTCATTCTGGAATCTACCAGTCCAGATATTAGTCTTCACAAATAAAAAGTAGTGTTGTTTGTTGTGTCACTGCTCAAAGCAGTTATCTTTCATTTACAACAAGGGGTTGTACTTATAGTACAAAGAGACCATTGCCTATCGTACACATGGGTCACAATTACCTCATGCCATCAGATGTAAAATCAGAATGGCTGGGGTATGTAATTTCTATGCACAAAGTATGAGGAAAAATTTCCTGGACTTTAAGCGTAGTCCATTGTACACCCCAATTGCTCAATCTCATCTGACAGCTTGGGGTCATTATGATCTCTCTGTACAACTTGTAAATGCTCTGATTGTATACTTCCCCTTATCATAAGACCTTGTTTCATGATCATTCATGGACTTGCTCTTGGTGGTACTCAATTCATTGTTCCATTGTAACATGCCATCCCTTAATTAGTGAGATGTATTCACATTCTGTTTTAGTATGTTCTATTTTGGTGTTAGTTCTTGAGTCACGTGCTCCTTGTTTTCTCAGTCTGTTGTTCTGTATCATGATGGTGTTTTGTAATCATAAACACTTAGCTTAACATAGTTTAAATGTGATAATACACTATTTTAGGAAATCTGTATCCGCCTTCTTCTCGTTTGGGATATGCTGCCTGAGAGGAAGCACTTGCTAACAAGTTTGTGTCATTGTTTCAGCTTGCAGAATTGTGGCCAGAAGGTTGGATGGACAATAATGGGATAAAATATGCGGTTTGCAGGGCTAAAGAACGAAGGAAACGGCTGTATGGCCATGGAAAGGTACCAGATTCTTGTTTTTATGGTGTTCCAGTATTGTTGATTGAAAAGAACTCAATATTGTTGAGTATATTCAGACATTCAGTGGACTGACTAATCAGACTTCAAAGTAAATGCAAATATCTGTAGATAACTTAGTATATTTAAAATTAAGCAATGCATATTGGAAGCCAAATTTCTAAATCACCTCCTTAGATGATGGAGTTGAAAGATAAGGGACAGACATATGGCCGTCCTCCTCTACTATCATTGACCCATTCCCCTATCAATCTTGCCAAACCCATTCCCCTAATCTTGCCATTCACAACTCTTTAGAAACCACACATTTCGCCAAGAAGCACCAGAAGCAGTTCCAACATGAGCAGTTTGCACACGGACCTCCAACCGCTGAAATCAGAAGGACCTGCCCCCACCCATACCCAAGCAAGCCCTCCAACCACAAGGCATTTCCCTCAATGTAACCCCACTTCACCAGCCATATACTCAAACACCATCTCAAAGCCCATGTCCAACAATCCCAAAGCACCCACCCATCACACCCAATGACACAGCCAATATGCCCAATACCTACCACATATCCCACACACAGTCAACCCGTGTAAACACTATCTGCCTGCACCAGATCCAAAATCTCACATGTAAGCTTTCCCCAAAGCACTACGGCGTTCAAAATTGATACCGTATATGCCATATCTCCTTGCCCTCATCCCATCTGCCTTGGGGGGACTTCTACGACGAAATTGAACTTGACATCAGTAAAGAGATATTGTCCCACTTGAATGCTTCTCTCATCTGATCTATCAATCTTCCCATTCAAGACATCAAAGGCATCACAACATAGTCCAGTGGACTATGCGCCTATCCACAACTGATTTGCCATGCACAAAAGGTGCTCAAAATACCAGCAGCGAGTTACAGGGGTGTTGCCCTCAATCTATGGTGGTGGTCACCATGGATGGGAGCCCCAAAAAACCCAAAACAAAATGGATCAAAGGCATCAGAATTCCTTTGCACACATTATGAAACATTCTAGGAAATTGGGACCTGTGTGGAGGTTTTGTCAAGGTCCAGTGGAACTCTTTTGGGGTTCTACCCCTAGATGTAGTCCAACTACTCCTTGGAACAGCCAAACCCCGTCAAAATCCCCAATAACATCGCGGTACTCATTGTGCCAGCAAGTTTCTTAATCACCATCAATCACCAGGTGGAGTCCCTTTTTTTTGATAAGCGTTAACATTTGTATTGCTATATAAAAGGAGAGTACAAATGTGGGTTAGTCCGACAGTACCCACTAGACGGGACTTTTGGTAAAAACGAACAGGTCAACAGACCCTATACAAAAAATGGGTCAACAGACCCTATACAAAGAATAGGTGGAGTCCCTTATCCCGGAGAATAGCCATAGAGCTCAATACAGCACAATACTAGAGGAAGATGCTCAAGAGTTCCATGATCTAGAAAGTCAAGACCATAAGGGGTGGAAGATTGTGGTCCCCAGAAAAAATTGCTGCAGCAATTTCAGAGAAGAAACAGCATGGGGAACAGGGTTGATGACATGGCAATGAGATGGAAGCCAGTCAAAATTCAAACCACACCAATGCTTGACACTTCCCGCTTCATTGATGATACTTCTGCCCTATCTGGCTCTGGCCAAGTGTGGTCTAATAGATTCTCTTTTAAAAAACGAAAGAAAATCTTTTGGGAAACATCTGGCCGGCCCGGCCATGGCCCTAGGCGTGGGTCAGTCCTTGGGATGTGGTGGCCAGGATCGAGGTCAGCCCTTGGGTCATATTTTGTGGCCCAGAGCCCTAGTTTTTCAGGGTTGGGCCATGGCCCTCTGCTGGCCCTCTGCTGATTTCAAGACCTTCTTCCCCACTGCTCCAAAGTCTCGAAATCTTCCATCCCTGAGCATCAACCCTCAGGCCTCTCTGCTGACAGATTCTCTTATGGAGGAGTCCAGCACTTCTGAAAACGAATCCTTCTACTAATTGACCATGAGGAAATAGAGCGTATGATAGGAATGAAGGGAAGTAGAAGAAATGTTTAAAGAATCATTTGTCCTATGCAAGAGGTCAATACGATGTTTAGACAAAATTCCTGCAAAGTCCCATATGGCAGCTGCAAACTAAACAAGCTTCAATTCCAATATAAACTATGAGAAGTCTGCTTACCAAACCACTTTCAGGCTTGGATCAAAACCCTCCAGCAATAATCCTTGTCCCCGAAGATGTTTCTCTTGGCACTAACAACCCCCCACCTCCAAGAAAACCTCCACAAAATAAAGACTCTTGCATGGAACATATGGGATCTGGACAACCCCAACTGTAGTCACAATCTCCTTCGCCATTGGTGCGTTCTTAGTCTTTGTCATCTTTTCAAGTTCTTCAGACAACTTTAAGTGGATGTTCATTGCGGTCCAAATAGGCCAAACCTAGAGAATCGTTTTAGGCAGAACTAGATCCCTCCCAATGCCTCTATGCTGGCAATGGGTCTGGGCTTTGGGCCGGCCTTGCTGGCCTTAACTTGAGGTCTAGGTGATCTAGGGGTGGCCCAAGCCTGAACCCTGGCCCGGCCCAGGGGTGCCTGGCCCATTCTGGGTTTGGGCCCGGCTGGTCCTGTTGTGGCCTAGGTCCAGGCCTCTACCGACCCTTGGAACCTGGTAACCCAGTCCTCGGGCCACATTTTGTTGCCTATGCCTTGGTTTTTCAGACTGGACTGGGCCCTGTTGCTTAGCCAATTGACAGCCCTACCATCTACCCTCTCCCATGGTGCATCAGTGGGGATTTTAGAACCTGGGGGGTTCCATTACCTCTACTATGACATGTTTATTTGATTTTATGTTCAGGTAAAACATTATTGATATCCCAGTAAATGGTGCCTCCTACACTTGGTCCAGCTGTCCTATTCACACTAAAATAGAGAGATCTCTTATTTCCAATGAGTGGGAGGATAGGTTCCTAGGGGTACCCTCTTGCACCATGTGCAAACCCATCTCAATATGAAACCTGCCCAAGCTGCTCTTAGGCCCTCTAGGTTGGAACTGGCATAGCTAGAAGAAAAGGATCTTTTTTCTTTAATACCTCAGTGGTGGACTAGTTTTGAAGCCCATGGATGGGTGGCTTTCCACTTTGCAAATAGATTGAAATGTCTAAAAGCTAAGCTAGAATAGTGGAACCGCGAGAAATTCTGTCATTTAGACCGTGTCTACTTTACTCAAAGAGATCATGGAGATAGATCCAGTTGAAGAGTCCAGAGTCTTGTCTGTTGACGAGAGAGCAAGAACGGTGCTAAATACTGAAATTCTAAATGGTACTCGAACTGGAGGAACTGTAATGGTCCAGAGGTCTTAAATCATGTGGCTCAAGGAAGGTGATGTAACACAGCTATCTTCCATAAGATGACAAGCTGTAGAAGGAGAAGCAATACCATTCTGCAAATTAAAGATGTAAACCATACCTAGATTCTTGCGAACTTTTTCATTAGTTTCTTCAATGCCAACCTCCCACTAGATCCAGCACGACAAATTTCTGGTTCAAGTCATTGAAGACCTTTGTCATTATAAAACCTCAGGGCCTGATGGCTCTTTGATGATTCTCAACTACCACTTTTGGGATTGCGTTTGCCTGGAATTCATGGCCATGTTCACTGAGTTTTATCAAAGAGGTACCAACCACAAGGGGCTAAAATTGACATTCGTTGCCCTTATTCCAATTTTTTGAAGGGCTAATGAACTGAAGAATTTCTCCCTTATTCCAAATTTTTGAGCTGCCAACCCAGATCAGGCGGGGGCTTGGGGATCCATAGCCTTCACAAGCATAACCTTACCCTGTTCGGCAAGTGGTGGTGGAGGCTTGCGAACTTTTGGGGTCAACTTTGGCACCACGTCCTAAGTCACAAATATTGCCTTCTTTCCTGTCCCTGGTTCCTTCCTGATAGGCCTTCCCATGCCTCATCGGGTTTTTGGAAATCCCTGCACCGTAGCCTCCACCTCTTAAATCTTTCATCCACTTCCACCCCAGGGAAGGAACGAGAATCAAGTTCTGGACCGACCTTTGGTTAGGTCATCTCCCTCTTTCGCTATGTTTCCCCAATCTCTTTAGCTTGGCTAGGGACTCTAGTGCCTTCATTGCAGATCTATTCGGGCCAGTTGGGAACACCAGATCGTGGAGTCCTGACTTTCGTGGGGCTCTTCACGACGAAGAGATCCCGGTCTTCCTCAAACCCTCCTCCTTTCTCCATTCCTCCTCTCTCTTCTTTCAGTGAGGATAAATCATATGGATCCCCGCTTCTTCTGGGATCTTCTCAATATCCTCCTCCTTTCACCGCCTTATCTCACCCCTTACTATACTGCCCACACGACAGTATTGCCAAAGCTTGGATCAAATTTATTCCTCCTAGATTGCAGATCTTTAATTGGGTTGGGCTCTGGGAAAGAGTCCTTACCATGGACCAACTGCAAAGAAAAGGCCTGCAAATCCCTAATAGATGTGCATTTGCAAATTCCCACTTATTCATCCACTGCACATTTGCAAGCTAGCTCTGGGAGCACTTGCTTCAACTATTTGGCTGGTCGTGGATCACACCGAAATCAGTTCCTCAGCTTTTCCAGTAATTACTATTCCTAACATGGCCCAAATCAGGTGCTATGCTTTGGAAGGCAGCTGTGGCGGTCACTCTCTGGTCGATCTGGAAGGAATGCAACAATAGAATCTTTCGGGGACAGCTGTCTCACCGTAAAAAAGTATTGGAATCTATCCATTTCCTGGTGATCTTCTGGGCCACCAACTACAACCACTTCAAGCTTCTTTCAACCTCTGGCTTTCACCTCAATTGGACCATGATCCTCCATCACATGCCTAGGCAGGTGACCATTCTTAGGGGTGGCAACGGGTTGAAAATATACTGTGGCACCCGGAACCGATTGGACCCGACCCAAAAATTAAAATATTATGTATTTAACTGAATTTTTCATATTTTGGGACCCAAAAAATATTTCCGGACCCGGACCTGAATAGTGTTCCGGATCCAAGATTTGGACTCGGACCTGACCTGCTGGGTCCAATTTTTGGACCCATACTTGGACCCAAGTTGGGTCTACCCCTCGGATCCCAGGTCCATTGCCACCCCTACCCGTTCTTCCCTCTGGAGACCCCCGGACCTGGGCCACTCCAAATGTGATAGTTGCTGAAATCTTCAATGCCTCTAGTACCAATATCTACAATTGCCACACCCTCTTGGACTTCGTGCCTCTCTGAGAGGACGAACCATCTCCCATATCTAATATGTAAACGACTCCCTTGTCTGCGATGCCTGTCCAGCCGAAGTAAAGTGCTACTAGTTTTTCATCAGATTCTTGGAGCTCTCCATGGACTCAAAGGTTAGCATGGCCAAGAATAAAAACTCCTTTGGAGTTGGTATACCCCCAAACCACACCCTGAACTTTGCCAGAAGGTTTGGTGTGGTGTAAATTCGCTCCCCACCAAGTAGTTGGTTCTCATCTTGCACTGTGTGGAGAGGGCTAGAAAGGCCCTCTGGGATGGAGTCATCGAGAAAGTTGAGAGAAGATTGGTAGCCTCGTAATGCAGGCTACTGTCCTTTGGGGACCTTGTCATATTGGTTAAGGCTCAAGGCTACTTTGACATGTATTCATGTGTTCCAAATGTATTTTTTGGATGCCCGCCCATGTGGAATGTAAGTTAAGGGCAGCATACAAGAGAATATGGCTCGGCCACCACAAATTCCATATGGTAAGATGGGATACTGTTTGCCTACACAAAAGAGATGGGGGTTTGGGGATTCGAATGTTAAGAGACTACAGCACGGCACTATTTCTTCTAGTGGCTGCCTAAGATGCTCTGGTCTCTGATTGCTACGAGTTTCTAGGAGGTCACAGATTATGGTCCACAACTTTCAGTAGAAATCTTAATGGCCAAGCGATGGTAGACCTCGCTTCCTTGCTGCCTTGGGCCAGCACTTTCTCCCAGGCTCAGGTAGTAACAAACTATTCTGGGAACCCTCCTCCTTGGGCTGGTCTCAGTAAATCTTTCTAGAGGCACCTAAACTCATCAGGTCCTAGACTGGCTATCTCTTTGAGTCGTCCTTGTTCACACCTACTTCTCCCAAGTTGTAGTCTTTTTACTGGCTGTTGACATCAAACAAAGTCTTGACCCAGGACAAACTAAAAACAAAAGGGATCCCCTGCCACATAGATGCCCTATGTGCAAGGAACTAGAGGAAAATATTAACGACCTATTCTTGCATTATAGTGTGGCTCACCAAATTTGGGATGGGTCCTAATACTATTCGACTGGTCCTGGGCAACTCCAAATTCGACCACATAGTTATTCCAAATTCCCCCCCTTCCTCTCTGCTGTTCTTTTTTTGTGGCGAGCCTTAGTATATGGCACAGCTTGGAGCATTTGGCTAGAGAGAAAGGGTAGGCTGTTTGATGAGAGGTGCATCAAGTCCATCTTGGACTGCATCAAAGCCTTGGTTTCTGGGCAAGATCTTGGACAATGCACACTGTCGGATCTTAAGCAATGCTGGAGAGACGTTGTATGGTCTAGATCCCCCACAAAATCACAAGGTTTGGATTCTACTAGAGGTAAATTTCTTTGACGGCAACTCTCTTGGCAACCTCTGTGCCAGGAAGAGATAAATTCTCAGGAACCTTGGAAGTGAGACTCTCTGTTCACGTTCTCAGGACATTTAGGCATTGAGTTGCCACTTGGGCAGGGGCACTAGCACCACCAACTGGGTTCGAAGTCTTTGATACCAATTGGAGTTCCTCCCTTTTACTTAAAAATTAAGGAGACTCCCAGAATATTAGTGAGCCAAGAACCAAACTCAATGCCCTTTGGAGATTGTACAGACCTTTGATGAGATCTCCAAGCTCTGTCAAAGCCTCCACATCAACTTCAAACATGCATGGAGGCCAATGCCGCTGCTGACACCCTTGCCAAAGTAAGGGCCTCAATCGGACCCCTCACTGTGGACACCCTTGCCGTAAGCAGGCTGTCAGACCTACTAACATCATGTAACCTTCAATCCATATAATGTTTTTTGCCTCCAATACACGAACAAGCTGTAGGTTTTGACCCAAGTCACTACAATTTTACTTCGTCCCCAAAAATAAAATTAAAAAAAGCCCCAAAAATAGAATTAAAGAAAGAAAAGGAAAAATAAATAGAGGAGAAGGGGAACTATTCTAGAATCCTAGAAATGCTTTATTGATATTCCGTTAGGGTTATCACTGTCCAATGGAATGGTGGACATTGGTAGAGAGAGTGCAACCGCGAGAAATGACTCCAATGGTGCATTCCTCTCTCTCTCTCTCTCACACACACACACACAACTTTCATTACTTCGTTGGACCATGATTCCAAGGGGCTTTGGTTTTGTATATTCTATTGAATAGTTCACATTCTTTAATGGACAACTTGCTATGGATTATCATTTTTCTTTTGTTCTTGCAAGTTAATAAACTTGAAATTATTTCTGTAATTTTTCTGATGACTGTGATTCGTGGGGTATATACATATAGATGTATATTGAGATGTTTTGAGCTCTTTAAAGTGGCAAACAAAATCTTTTAGTGGTTAAATGTATAGCAAAATTGGAGGCCTCTGTTCGGCTTCCAACTGGGCATGTCAATGTTTGTTCCTAACTGAAGAACTGGTGGCCCTCTCTATTGATTTTTCTTTAAAAAAAGAAGAAAAGACAGATGCCTCTGTTGATCATGTCCTTGCACCGTAGTTATCTTTCTATACAAAATCTTGTGTATTGAAGCCTTGAATCAAGTGGGAGCATGTTTTTTGCCCTTGATCAGGATGGCGAGAAGTTGAGGCGGAAGAAGATATCATCAGCTGCAGTTAGAGTAGAAGAGAATCTGGGTGCTGCTGCCACCAATTCTCAAGCACGGTCCTTACAAGAACGGCCACCTTCCAATCAACAACAGCCATACACATCCCATGGCCACCTCATCATCCATAATACATTATCATCATCATCCCCCAGAAACCATGCCTTGGGGGCCCTGCCCAACAGGACTTCTGACTCATTTATTTCAAATGAAGCTACTGGGGCAATATTAGAAAAGGTGAGGAGAACTACAATAGATCATGAAAGTGGTCTTGTTAGCAAGAAGTTGAAGAGAAAATCAATGGAGGCCTCGGGTTCCCCAATGTATCCATCAAAACTCCAGTCACTCGATGGCAAGCAAAGCTCTTCGCTACACCACCACAAGTTGAACAAGCACCACTCAAGCTTGGTTCAGCACCATCACAAGGCAAACTCCACGGTTAGTGCCGCGTGCCTTCCTCCTGCTTCCAGTTATGAGCTACTTAAGAACAGTTGAGAGGTATGTCAACAAGTGTCATCCATTTGTAGATGCCGCTTTGCCTTTTCTATGTTTTATTATTGGGGGGGGGGAAAGGGGGGAGGAGGAGGAGGAGGCTGCTCTTTTTGCTATTTTCATTGGAAAAATCGAAATGTAAAATTGCTCCATTGTTTTATGTTGACCAAAAAAAAAAAAAAGTACAGAAAGAGAGAGCTCGATTGTTTTAGCGTCCTTATTTTTTTGAGTAGTTCAATAGGGATATAGGTCCCTGCACTTTTTTGAAATCTTTAGTGGTTTTCGTTGGTGTTAGGAGAAAATGAAAGCCTAGACCTTAGTTAGGGTTCATCTAGTGTTATGACCATGACCCTAACCTACATTTTAGCATCATTTAATTATAGATAGAATTTCTAAGAATCAAGGAAGGGGAATTGGAATTCGTATGCCCCCCCCCCCCCAAAGCAGGGATTATGCCACATTTCCATTATCTTAGTGGGGGAGTGCCGTTTTTTTTTTTGGAATGTTCTCTTGTATCATTTGAAATAAAGTTGTACAAAAAATAAAGTGTAGCTAAGGATATTGAGATGGATGAGTAGCAAGACAAGATGGGATAAAATTCAATTTGGGACAATTTAGGTGTGGCATCAAAAGCGACAAAATGAGAGAGTAGATTTAGGTGGGTTGGCCATGTGTGGCACCGACCAAGTGGGGTTGAAAATTTTTCAGATTGGGTTCGAATCCAAATAATATACACGATCCGGATGTGGATTTGGATCCGATCGGATGTGAAATGCGTGGATATGAATCCGGATCTGAATTTACCCGTGGGACCCGATCCGAATTAGTTAAGAGAGAGGGTCACCTCTTCAAATAAGACTTCGCTGTCTCAGAGAAAAGTGAACCTTCGAAAGAAATGCAGAAACTGCTTCTAAGCATGCACAATACTGTTTCTTATTCATTTTATTTTCGGAGCATGAAAATACTCTAGAACCACACCATCCATTATATTTTCCAATCATGAAAGGAAAAAGTTTATCTAAGGTTTTATATTTTCCAATCATGAAAGGAAAAAGTTTATCTAAGGATGCAACCTTATAATGTAGAACTACGGATGCACTTCAAAAATCCATCAGAAAAGGTAGTTTTAATGTTGAAAAACCCTTTGATCATCTCGACATCGAGATGTATGATCATGAAAAATAACAAGATTTTAAGTATCAGAAATAGTGCTTTTTACAACATATTATCTACACCTTCCATTTTCAAAATTTTTATATGTTTATAGATGTATTTGATTTTAACCATTTTTAAAATTTAAAATTTTATAATTAGATATAAAAATAGATCTTGAGATAGTCTTAAGAGCATTTTACATCAAAATTATATACCATGATAAAATTTGAAGGTGCACGTTACCTCTACACCTACGGATGAGCCGACTGCACCCATCATGAAAATACATACTTTATCTAGATCCACACCATCAAAAGGTAAAATACAGGCAGAGAGAGAGAGAGAGAGAGAGAGGGAGGCTAGAGAGAGCCGATTTTGTCCAAAGGAATAAATATCATGGCGATGCCCATGTTTGTGTATATACATAAACATCATGGGGATGCCCATGTTTACGTCCGATATAGTAGTGTCAGACATTTGTCAGACTTAAGCAGTGGGATAGACTCCTTCAAATGGAAAGATAGGGCCAGTACAAGCTGTGTTTGTGGCACCCATCCCGACTTGCTTTAATGGACACATTCTCCTCTCTCTCTCTCTCTTATATCACGTTCTTGAGAACCGTGGCCATCGATTCCACCCTTTGAATGTTCAGCTTCTCTGCTATGAAAGCATCGATGGTGAGTATAGATGGGTTTCAGTGTAGAGAGAGATGAGAGATGGGTCAATGGAGAGAGATGGGCTTACATGCAGAGATAATACATAGAGAAACCCTACTTTTTCTATTTGAGAGAGAACGAGATACAAATGAGGAAAGATTTAACTTTCCCCAAATCGAACGGTGGGAATTAGTTTTAGAAAGTTAAAATGACTGCGGATGAAGTTTTAAAAGTTCTTA
>NW_006499159.1:6009245-6031380 GCF_000471905.2 Amborella trichopoda
AGGAAGTTTCAAAACGTCTTTTCTCCACGGGACCTATTTGGAGCATATACCATGCACACAATGCAAGTACATGATCAAGTATGGTGAGGGCTTATGAGATTCGCTTTTAGAACAGAAAGAAGGGTCAATTTCCCTTGCTGTAAATGATCTCTAATCAGAGCTTACAGCAAGGTAGATGAAAGCCAAAGGGTGCTCTAGTGGTGGCATGTAGAAAAAAATATGGTTCAAAAGGGCATAATGCAAGTATTCAATTTAATATGGTAAAGGCTTGTAAAACTGAACCATAGATCATGATAGGGTCACTTTACCTCGCTGTAATTGAGGCTATATGTGATTTACAGCAAGTTTGATGAAGGTTGAAGCTCCATCAATGGTGGTGTGGAGCTTTGAGATGCTATGGACCATGTGAGTTGTATTGGAGAGCGGAATAAGGTTATGTGATCTTCTCTCTCACGGACCTATGGACAATGGAGAATCGCTCACTCACTCTCTCTAGGCTTAGGTGTGCCAGTCTTTGGACTCACACTCTCTCTAAGCAACATAGCATCACATTGGTTGGAATGTACAAATGGGTGAGGACCCCTATTTACAGGCTCGAGAGGAGAGTGCATAGGATATTCCTGGGAAAAGCACTGAAAACCCTTGGTCATTGAGATCTATGGGGTATAAGAGAAGCTTTGATCTAAGCCATCCATTCCTTTGCCAATTATCACAGATCAAGCGCATGAATTTAAACACCATTATACCCTTGGCCAAATTCAAACTCAATTTTCCCTCCAATTTGAATTCAAATTTCCCATCCAATTTGAATTCAAATTTCCCATCAATGTTTCATTTCAAGACCACGTCCATTTAACCAAAATTCGAGTTCTTCAAAATGAAAAGGTTGCCCATGTTAATTTGAGTTAAATTAGGAGAGAGAGTGACACTGTTAGAGGCATGTCCCTTAGATCAATAATTTCTCTCTCCTTTCACATGAAGTAAGAGATTGCAGAAATTCTGTCTTTTAAGTAAACTAACTTGCACATGGGGTGGTGAATGAGAATGTGATAGTGTCCATCCAAATGGTACTTCAATTTAAAATTGACTCTACAGGTTTCAAACCAAATGTCAAACCTTGTGCCCTTTCCAGATGTTTTGCACACATTACATATAATACACTTATGCACACATCCAAACACCCCCTTAGTAGGTGACCTCATGTGATGAGATCATGTTAATGATGTCATGTTGATGTCATCAACATGTGGATGAGCTAGGGCCCATGTGTGGACAGCTCCTCACTTAAGGCCATCTGAAGCCCATGGCCATGGGCCGCATCTAGACCCACCATCCTGTCTTTAAATGGGATTTTCTAAAACAATTTATTTAAGTCAATTTAGGCTCTTGAAAATAAATAAAATTCCTAAAAACAACCAAAGATCACTTTTAAACTTTTCTTAGCATTTTGAGTTAGTTTGGGTTGTTAAAACGAACTTATAGGGAAATTAGTTACCTTTAGAGCTTGATATCACACAAAGTCAGGACACTCTAGTTGGCTTACTCCAAAACTCAACCATTTTCTCAAATTGACCCAACGGAACCCATGACCCACAATCTTACCCATAGGCTCACACTTGGTGCATCAAAGACGAGCAATAGAAGGTGGTTTTCAAGGATCTTAATCGAGTATAAGTAACCCCCCAAGGATAAGTATACTAAGCACCATTCATAAGGCATAAACCATAAACCAAGGTAGGGGTGTTCTTCTCTCAGCACATGTGCACAATCCCTTAACCAATAGATCACGTGGAAAAAGGAGCTTCCCCAAATGTGGCTGTTATATATCAACATGTCGTGGGTTAAGTCAAAGGTCGAGGTTTTGGCCCATGCCCTCACAAGCCACCTACCAACAAGGGATATCCTCTTTCCTGGCTACTTCAAGATATTCTTACACTCGATATCAATCACAGCCAAACTCCTGCATCGGCCATTCCACAGTCAATCCATACATGCTTGGAGGGACTTCAACCGAGGGATTAACCCAAACCCCTCACGGTACCCTGCTAGCCTATGAACCAAAATTGTGGTCAAGGTTTTGTGACTCAAAGACACCACTTTTGGGCCTCAAACCACCTGGGCCCAGTCCGTCACATGGGTCCTTTGCTCCCACTAGTGTCAAACTCCATTACAAAGAGTAGGAGTTCATAGTGTCAGGGCCTTGAAAGGCCACATACATCCAACATTAGTTAGTTTAAACTGATATTTATTCATTTATTGCAATTATGAAATGTGATCAATGATTTTAATGTGTTTCAAGTGCATGTATATGTATGTATATATGTATATATGGTTAGGATACATACACATGCACAAATGATCAATAAATATGGATGTAAGAGCATTTAGGGTATGCATGGCAGCTAGACGCCTCCAACTACATATGGTCCACCTAGCATGCCCTTTGATATTGCTACATGGACCAATTAGACTATGTATGCCAATTACCAACACATAAAGTCATGTGCTTTAATTGGTAATTTCCCTGAGAGACTACAAAGTCAAAGAACATATTTATTTGCCTTAAGTGAAAATTCAGACATTCATGAAGCCCTAAAAACATAAAATTTTCAATAAATGATGTCTAGCCTCAACTATCTCAATGAAGAACATCATTGATCATAGTTATTAAGAGAGTTGTAGGATAGAAGATTTTGTCATCACAAAGGATAGATGCCGCTGTAAATGATTGCGGTATCAACCATTTCAATGAAGAATATCATTTATCGTAATTAAGGGATGTTGTATAGGCTAGATGCCTAAGATTTAGTCATCACAAAGAGATAGATGTGATCTATTTTCACAGGTTGGAGTTGGATAGAAGAGTATAATATCAGTAGGACTTCGATGATGACATCAACGCACCCAAACCTGTCAATAGGACTCCAGTGAAACCATGGTCACTTATATGTCCATATAACATTTTCAATTTAAATAAATGGATTTATAGCAGAGACAATTTCAAAATTTTGATGTAAGGATAAATCACATGGAGATGCCCATTACAGTAATATGTGTGATACCATGTTTCCTTTATAGCCATTGGTAAGAGTTAATTAATGAAAAAGAAAAATAATTCAGAGATCGACACATAATTTCAAGCATGTATGTAACCATATCTAAATAACTGACATAAATGACATAAATGATAGAAGAAAATATGTGGATCAATTATTATAATAGAACTCGAGTAGAATGATGTATTTGTGGCATATGTCCAGAGAAATACATAAGAATAGCAGCCACTCATGTATTGTTCTAGTACCAAAAGTGCCACCATCCTTTCATTAGTGAATGATTTAATCCAAATATCCAAAACAAAAAATCTTACAACCTTCAATAATAATGAGCAGTAGAAGTATTGGTAAAATCACCCCAACCTGTCAATAGGACTCCAATGGAGATAACGAGTATGATCCCCAGCAGCTTAATACTCAGACTCTCCAACCTTACAAAATAAATTTGAACTTTAGAGAATCGAATACAGGAAAAAAATAATCAAAGAAAGGGGAAAGAAACATAACAACATTGGTAAACAATTATTAGACAATACGCTCTTTTTCTTTTTTGAGTAAATGTGACTAATAAGAAAAAGGGATTTATGTAGAAGATTGAAACAACCATCAAACCAAGAAAATGTGGCACAGACATCGAATGGGTTTATGTTTCAGACATGTTCCAAAGTGTCTAACACCCTTAAAATCAGAGATCGGAAAGAAAATCCATACAGTTGTGATGCATAACAATAATGGGTTGATTCGAAAATTTATTGTTATTTTTATTTTCAAATATGTGGGTAGATTTATGTAGAAGATTGAAACAACCATCAAACCAAGAAAATGTGGCACAGACATCGAATGGGTTTATGTTTCAGACATGTTCCAAAGTGTCTAACACCCTTAAAATCAGAGATCGGAAAGAAAATCCATACAGTTGTGATGCATAACAATAATGGGTTGATTCGAAAATTTATTGTTATTTTTATTTTCAAATATGTGGGTAGATTTTTGGGTTAGTTTTTAGGAATTTTATTTAGTAAAAGTTTTTTGGTTTTAGGGTTACGTTTTGTTTTTTTAAAAGGTCGTATTATGTGCTTTTTAGGGTGTCTTTTATTTTTGAAAAGCTAGAATATCTTTTAGATTACATTTTAGAAACTTTGCTTCCTTATCTTTTAAAGATTTACTTGAATAGCAATTTATCGATAAGAAAGATTGATGAGAATAGGACGTTATATCATAGAGGAGCAAGAAGTTTGTCTAGTAGGGAAACCTTTATCCTTCAATTGGGAGTATCAATTTATGTACACGCAACACCCTCAATGGTGCTTTGCTTCCCGATACAACTATCATGTATAAATGTCGTGTGATGGTCTACAATGAGAATTTGGCCCTTGTCCCTTCAGGCCTACCAATCACTTACAAGGATCACACAGTCCCTTAGAAAACTACCCGGGCATCTCCGATTTAATCAATGGGTAACCCTGCTAATCCTTCTTGGTTGTCCTCTATGCCCAGGTATCTTAGGGTTTTAATACTCAACTGGCCTAGGTCATCAAGCCTAGTTTGAGTCTCAACATCAATATTGCCAACCTCGGTCCCTCTGGCCCATACTCCCACTGGAGTTTATTGTTCCACTATAGTCAAATTGGTTACATGCTCTCATAAGACCTTTAAATGTCCACAATAACCCAACATCGATATCGGCCCAAACAAGAAAGTCTTGCTTCCCAAATCTCATCTTTGACAACCACTGCAAGCCTCAAAAAGATTGGGGATGAACATCCTTTAATTTCGTGAGCATTTGACGAGGTTGAAAAAAATTTCGATCTCTCTACAAATCTTCAAATCTTGTTTTTTTCAAGGTTTTTCTCACTCTAAACCTCACTAAAAACATTTGGAGGGCAAAAATGGCTCCCAAAACCTTTTTCCCCACTTTTTAAGGGGGGATATGACAAAATTACACAATGACTGAGGGGCATTTTCCACCCTCGGTGTCGATTGTTCGAGGCGGCTAGGCACCCGCCTTTTATGCCACCTAGGCGTGCACCTTGATGCACCCACCTGGAGCATACCACCTAATCCACGCCTATTCAATTTGAGAAAATGGCTGCATAGGCGGCAAGGCGGCCAAATTTTCTTTCATTACATTTAGGTCAAGTGGTTGTACCCTGATTCTGTTCACGTCATTCAATGCGTGCAAATTGAAATCTATAACAAAGGCCTGATTAGGGACCTTTGAAACAACCCTCATTACTTTCCTATGCTTTTCTTCTCTTTGAAGAAGAGCATAGACATCAGATCAATGGTAATTTTTCAATGGATAATACAAGAATGAGAAACTTCTCATAATCATCATTATAGCCAGCTAGGAGTTCGAAAATATGCCTCTTCTTAGCTTGGTTTCGCCATTCCAAACTAGCATTCGCAGACATACATGGTGAGAGCTCATAAAGTTTGAGTTCCTCCGATCCACATGTTTGACTACTCCATAATATTCTGACAGCTATTGCTCTCTTTGAGAGCATAACGTTATGTCTCTGTGAAGCTAGTATACTCGGGCAATATTATCTTTTTGAGAAAATTTCTCTTACGGTATCCCAAATTTCATGCGTCAAATCAAGGAAAATAAACCATCACCAATGGTTTCATCTAAAGATATGAGAACCCATGCCATAATAAGTGAATCTGATCCCATATGTTATGTAATCTATGGGTTAGAAGGATCAGGGCACATGGATGTTCTATCTAACTAATCTTGTATTTTCTCTCAAGTATCATTGTGATCGACTTGGCCCATGTAAATAGTAGCTAGCATTCACAGTTAACTTGATGGTAGCAATTTGCAAGGCCTTTGGGTCCACTGAGGATGGATTCCTTCGATCTACCATTTAAAGGTTGAGATAGCTTCCTAGCAAAAAAGTTGATAAAGAGCTTACCTAAAGATGATGTTCCAGGCATGTGAAAGGAGTGGCTATGTAGAACTCAAGGTATTAAATTCAAAAAAATAATTTTTCTTTATTCTATACACCTGAATTCCACTTACATGGGTCAGTTTATGTTGTCATAAATTAAAATAATATAATTATCCAAAAAAATTAAGATAATATTCTAGATACAACACAGGATCTTTATTTTCACTGCCAAAAGAAATAAAAACTATCCAAGAGCTTTAAACAAACTTCCACTATAATTTTTTTGCTACAATACATGTACTTAAAAATTCACAAAAAAAAATAATACTGAAAATTAATTAAAATTACTGAGAAGACTTATTGGAAGATGCCTGGAGTTGCCCTCATAGATCTTGGTACATCCCACACTCGATTCTCTGACCGACGCGCACTTTGACTCCTTTAAGTGTTGATGGAATTTGATATAGAGAAGCTTTGTAGGCAATACTTTTTTTTCTAGGGCTTTAGAGAGCTAAAAAAACAAATAGGATTTATAGAATCCCTATGTGAAAAAACTAAGGCTAAGCTTTATGACTTGATTTCTCTCTAGGTTGGTTGTCACCTTCCTTTTCTTCAAAATGCAGCAAGCTTTTTTTTTTTGAGAAATATCTCATTTTGGCACCATAGAAAACGTAATTGTCAACAATTCAAAATACAACAAGCTTCACTTAGGGTTTTGAAAGTCCCATCTTTCCTCCTTTTTTTTTTCTTTTGACAGAACTTACTCCAACAGGTGGAGAGAATGGATGGCGTGGTAGAAAATATGAGAGAGGGTGGCATGAAAGAGAATAGGAGAGAGGGTGGCATGAGAGAAAGAGGGAGAAAGATTTTTGTTGCATGAGAGAGAGAATCTTGTTGTCTTGAGATAGGGGGTTCGAAACAAGATCAAAGTCCTACTTTGAAAAGGATTCCAATCTAAGTATGCCTTATCCAATTTCAGCTTGACCTTTACAATAATGAAGAATCTGTGGGGCGAGAGAGATTTAATTAGAGTCATCCATCCCACAAATCAGCCATCATGATTTTGGGTGGAAAATATAAACTTTATCCACTTAAATTTTGACCCAAATTCAAATCCTATTTAAAAATTGAAATACAACCAAACTTTATCATTATCTAGATCTCCCATAATCAAGGATACTCTATATTTAAAACTCCCATAAGATAGAAAACCAAATCTAATTTAGATTGAAGAGATTTCCTATCTTTACTGATTATGAATTTTAAACAATAATAAGAAAGTGGGGCGTGTCCCCCCACTTCCTAAATAAGTAGCTTGGTCCCCGTATTTCCTAAATAAGTGGCGTGCCACTTTTTTTATATAAAAAAATTTTGGGCGTTGCCCCCTCAAGGGTGGCACCTGGTCCCCACTCTTAAAAAAACACACACACATGTGGGGTTGAATCCTTAGTCCCACAATGTTATTTTAAATTCTGGAAATTTTAAAAATACCCTTTTGATAAAAATTGCAACAAAAAAACAATATTTTAAAATTCTGAAAAATATTTTAAAAATCGTAAAAACATTTTTAATATAAAAATAAAGAACACTAGTAGTGGACTGACACCAATGGATCAAAATTAACAACAATAAAGGCACTCCACTCGTCCCCAAAAGACTATTGTATTCTTATCCTTCTCATCAAAGACCGATGAACCACAATCTCATTGCAGAGGCTCATGATTGGCTTGTCAAAGTTGGATAATAAACAGTGGGATTATGATCCTATAATGTGGATTTCAATTCCCTATTTTAAGAGAAAATCTTGCACTTGTCACCACAGTACAAAGAGGACTCTCTATGCACATGTACACATGTTCCTCTATAGAGCTGCTTCCCAGTAATGTGATTATCATGTGTACATGCCATGGAAAGTTTGTTGAGGCTTTGGCTCTTACGCTCACAAGCCTACAAACGCATACAGGAGACCACACAGTTCTCCTGGCCTACAAACATCATCTCTAGGCATCTCTTCGACCTCACAAGGGATGACCCACTACAAACCCTTCTCGGTAGTGCCACATACCCAGGGGTAAAGGTTTTGGATATAACCAAGGCCATAAACCGCCCAACCCTTGGTCAGTCACCACACACTCCCGCTGAAGTGCATATCTCACTATAAAATATCATATTTAAAAGTTCTCTAGGCCTTTAAAGGCCACAAAACCCAACATCTCCCACTTGGCCTTTGAAGGTCGCACAATCACTCCCTCTCAATTTTTCTCAAGCTCATCCAACATGTTTGGCAAAAATATTTGCCACCAATCTTTCTGTCAAAGGATCTGCTAACATAGACTCTGTCGAGCGATATGCAATCTGAATCTCTCTCGGTAGTGCCACATGCTCAGGGGTAATGGTTTTGAACATGACCAGGGCCACAAATCGCCCAGCCCTTGATCAGTAAACACCTACACTCCCACTAAAGTGCATATTCCACTATAAAATATCAGATTTACAAGCTCTTTAAGCCTTTAAAGGCCACAAAACCCAGCAGCTTGTATAATCTTTGAACGTTTAGAAACAGTCTTTATTATTTCAGGCAAAAGGCACATATACATGATCACTCAAAAAGTGCAAACCCTAGGGTTCCTTCCAAAGTTTAAACCCGAGACCTGAAAATATACGTGCAGGTATTGTTCACTGCAAACCTTGGTCCGATACCATGACAAATTTGTTGGCTTGGATCTCTGAGGCAGAAAGGAAAGTAAGAGAAAGAAAGCATGCACAACGAAGGCAAAGGAGGCATGTTGGAGGCCACAAGATAGGCCTAGGGTTTGTGTGCTTAGAATTTATGCACATAGTAAGTTACAAAGGCAACTTTGTCGTACAGAGTTTACAAAAGGACTAACCTGTTTGTTGTACGTCATTTTTGACGTACTTACACCTCCCACGCGAACAAAGAGAGAGTTGGTAACAGCTCGGTCCTGCTAACACTCAAAACACTGACAGACCAAAGTTGTACCGCGAAATAAGTCTCGAATCAAGCAACCTGGGAGGAATGTTATCATGCCAAAGAAAGACCTCACAACTGTAGCCCTATACTAGCCGCTTCAGAACGATACCAGACTACTGTCATCGCACTCAGAATGTCGAAAAAACCCCGATGATCAAATTTGGGCTCAATCGGACTACCCAAAAAGAGTATACGCCCTTACGGCCTCAAAACAGGTAGGTTTTACATTATCGCAATGCGGCTTCACTGAACCAGTCCCCAAGCACGGAGACTGCAACATCGCATCTTGAGATGGACTTCGAAGAACCCACGACAACTTCACCAAGAACCAAAAAAAGTACAAACTTCGACATGTTCTAGATCACGCCAGCCCCGTCATTTTGACCTAGGGCATGCATTGTGGCGCGACCCAGAGTCAAACTTCTTCTAGAAAGAAGGTGACCACAAAACCAGAAAAATCAGGGTTTTTAAGAAGAAGACATCTCGAACCTCGTGAAGCACAGCTTGGAATCCACTCATGGGATCATCGCGAGGACGAGTTCAATGCAACCACCTCGTGAAGAGCTACAAACTGGTATAACTATTGTACCTCATCCAAGGCCCGATAAGTACAGATCCCCACCTTGCTGAAAAAGCAAACCCGCTCCATCACCGGAATCCCCTTTCCCGGTGACGTCCCAAATTAAGAATTGCTACAAATGAAGACCAAAACAGACCAAACTTGGTGTAAAACGACTATGACAGACTCCTCTTTCAAATGCAAACAGAATGAAGACTCAGAGCATCACAGGTCGGAGGGCATTAGCAACCGAAGTTCACACATCTAGCCGGACTTCCACCATGTGGGAAAAAGGTTGCCTCAGCACGACTAAAGGGCATCAAAATGCTCAAAATCGAACAAGCACTAAGGATATAACAACAAATCGGCTGAACCATCGCTACAAGTCCACAGAAAAGCTTCTCAGATCTGGCAATGGTGGAAGGACCCTCAAGCAAGGATGGTTTTGTCATTCACATAAAAGGTCCCAGGGGCGTTTTGGCCATTGCACCTAATTTTGGGATTTTATTATAATTTCTTAAATTGTAATTAAGCTTTGTTTTTTAGCGTTCACCTCTGTTTGGTAAATCCTCTATATAAGCAAGCTTAAGTCACTTGTAAAAGGGTGGATTATTGAGCATCATTCATAACAAAAATAGATGCATAACGCTTGTTTTCATTCGTCTCTTGCTTCCGAATCCTTAATCCCGCCAAGAGGAGAGATAAAATACCCCTGAGTGCTCGGTCATGTCCGTCCCAAAGCGAGAAAACATCTCCACCCTCACAAGCACGTTCTATTCCTCTCTCAAGCCGGGTCACGTCCCGCACCCTTTCTCTCTCTCCTCTCCTCTACGCCTCATCTGCCCTAGGCAGCCACTCGCGCCCACTAGCCATGCACAGTCACGAGCGCGCCCGCGAGTACCAATCCTCAGTTTCTCGCTCACCTTCCTAAGCCAGCCAGCTAGTCCTCCTCCCAGAGGGAACTGTCGCGAGAGGGGGATAGCCGAGCCCCGTTGCAGTTGCACAAGAGAGAGAGAAGAGACTTTCTTGCCTAAAGAAAGTCCCCGCCCAAACCGCAATGGCAAACAGCCGGAGGGCTTCGTGACTGTTCTAAGAGGGCGAACCGCCCGAGCATGTCCCACGAACCCCAAGCGGCAAGGCAAGGGCCCGAACGCACCTCCCCCGCCGTAAAATCTCTCTCGTTGTTGGTCCCTATCCGCGCACAGTAGAGCCCCCACTCCCCCGCACCCACAGGTGCCCAGCTCGAGCGGATCCCTTGCGGTTGTTTGAGAGAGGGTCTTCCACCCAGCGCGCCCGCCACACACCACGTGACCGCACGAGGACCGAGGAGAAGACACCCCACACCACGCAACTGCACGAGGACCAAGGCGAAGACTAGGCCCCGACCACTATCCTAAAGAATGACAAATAAAATACTAAAGAAAGAAAAAATCCCACATTGAACTTTCGAACCACATATACAAAAATATACACTCTCTCTACAGTCACTAAGTGCATGATACCTTAACAAGATTTTCTTTTACAGCCTGAATATCATAACAGAGACTTGATCAGCAAAATCATAAAATTATCACGATTTGGCTCATAGGATTCAAAATAGTTTAATCCTCTCTATGTAATTAAAAAGAGCACAAGAAAGAAGATTATGGACATAATGAATTGTAAAGCAGGTTGAATACTGACTTATCAAAAATAAAAATAAAAAAAGAAAAGAAATGATCTAAGTGATAGGAACTTACCTGAATGCAAATGCAAATAGGAGGAGAAATATTGGAGAAGCGGATTTACACTGTGAAAGGAAACCATAAGAGATAAATATTCCAGCAAAGATGCCATGGCTCAAAATAATATAAGTTGATATTTAATAGTCGAAAAAAATATATAACTCATATTCAGAGACCTAGTCAATTGGACAACATAAACCAAAAGTATTGAAAAAGCTATAAATTGGTAATAATAAGTAGAAAAACTAACCATGGTAGCAAATGTGACAGATATGAAAACAAGAGAAGCATTGCTCAGATTTATATCCAGTGCTGTCGCAATAGCCGTTGGTACAACTGCTTAAGCAAAGGGCCACCTGTAAGATTAGTTTACGGAAAACTGCAATGCAAGCAGAGTTCAAAACCATGCATAACAGAAAAGGATAAGAAATATTTCACTAAACATCTGTAGGCTTGGTTACACAGGAAACTACAAAACAAGCACAATTCAAAACCACATAATTCAAAACCATATAAACAAAACCACCATAATCCAAACCATATAGACCATATAGTTCACTAATATATCCTATCTCTCTTCTCCTTCATTCCTTTTCCAATCCACTGCACAAATGATTACTAATGCATTCAGAGGACCTCTTCTTTGAGTCTAAATCTTCATAGGCAATCTCCCCCACTTCCCACCCCCTTCCCCTCCTATCCTCCTCTAGCTTTATTTCTTTCTCACCTTAGCTCTTGCTCCATGACCATGCTCTTCTCTTCTTTCGATATTAAGATACAGGACCAGTTTTTGTTCATTAGCACACAAAGAACTTCAGAGGACCCTTTTTACTCTAGACCCTCAAAGAGTTTTTGTTGCCCTTTTCCCCAGCTCTCTTGCTTACCTTCTCCTCACACACACTCTCACCTTCTCCTCACACACACTCTCACCTTCTCCTCCCACACTCTCTCTTGCTCACTTTCTCCTCCCATACAACCTCTCCTAGTCATCTATTCTCTATATCGTTCTCGTCTCACACTCTCCCCCTTCTCTTGATCACATACCTATTCCATGTGTGCTCCCCTTGACGTGTTTTATTCTTTCCTTTCATCTTTTTCGGGGGATCGTTTTGGACAATATTTCATTTTTTCTTCACTTTTGGCTGTATAGTCGGAGCACTCCGTCTATGGATGCTTTTAACCACATCTTGTTGATTTTTGTACAACATTACATTAAATAAAGTCAACATTCTCCCAATATATATATATAGAAACAAAAATAAATAAGGACACATATGATTCAAGACATGAATGAAAAGCATAAAAACCATCATAACCCATTATTTTTTTCTCTCAATTATGATTTTTAAGCTTGGTAGTTTCATTAGAAAAATTTGTCAAATTTTTCAATTAGTAAACCTAATGCCTCTGCCCATTTTTGTATATGTATGTCTTTAGGTTTGAAAACATCACTCCCTTTTTCTATTTCGCCTTGTTCATTATTCATTTTGGGCAATCATTTCTGAAATTTCTTGTTTGCGATGACACATGGGGGTACTTTGATGGTGGTCCCTTTTCCAAGGCCCAGTGATGAGAAATTTAGCACCCTGGAAGATGAATATTACAATACTCATGACATGGAAACAATTCAGTAGCAGCACCAATGCTATAAAACTACTTCGATATTCAGCCAGTGGGAATCTGTGAAATCTTTTGAGACAAGTGTACCCCCAATCTGATCATATGCACTTTTTCAACTCAATCAATAACTCATGACAATCGCCCAAATGTTGGGTTTTGTGGCCTTTAAAGGCCTAGAGAGTTTGTAAAAATTATATTTATAATGGAATATGTACTTCAGTGAGAGCGTGTGAGTTGACTGATAAAAAGTTGGGCAGTTTATAGCCCTGATCATGTCCAAAACCCTTAGCCCTAGGCATGTGGCACAACCGAGAAGGGTTTGCAATGGGTCATCCCTTATGGAAGTCGAAGAGATGGCCAGAGATCATGTTTGTAGTCCAGGAGAACTGTGCAGTCTCCTGTGTGCTGCTGTAGGCTAGTGAGAGCAAGGACTAAAGTCTCAACAAACTTTCGCAATCCATGTACACATGACAACCGCATGGGAAGCTGTCCCATAGAGGGACACATGTACATGTGCATAAAAAGAGTCTCATTTGCACTGAGGTGATAAGTGCTAAACTTGCCCTTAAAGGGGGAAACTAAAATCCACATTCCTGGATCATGGTCCCACTGTTTATTTTCCAACTTTGACAAGCCAATCATGAACCCATGCAAAGAAACTATGGGTCATGGGACTTTGTTGAGTTGGATATGAGAACAATTGTGGATCATGGTTTCTAGGGAAAGTGGAATGCTCATATTGTCCCTTATTTTAATCCATTAGTACCAGTCCACTGTTTATTATCCAACTTTGACAAGTCAATCATGAGCCCATGCAAAGAAACTATGGGTCATGGGACTTTGTTGGGTTGGATAAGAGAACAATTGTGGATCATGGTTTCTAGGGAAAGTGGAATGCCCATATTGTCGCTTATTTTAATCCATTAATACCAGTCCACTCTTAATATATTTTATTTTGGCATTATAAATGTTTATATAATTCTTAAATTTTTTTCAGATTTTTTAAATATTATTTCTGCCCTATTTTTATAAAAGGGCATTTCTAAAATTTCATATTTCATAACTTTACACAGCGCCCCCACATGTGTGTGCCACCCATATAGGGCCCACATGAACTCCTAGGGTGGCATGCCACTTTCTAAGCACTTAAGGGGGCCACGCCACCTTTATGAAAAGGGGGAGCACACAACCTTTTTAGCTAAAAAGGTGGCACGCCATTTTCAAATACAAATCGTTCAAGTGAAATGCTAAAAAAGGGCAAGGGGTATACCCAAAAGGACATGGTTGGAAGTAGTGAGAAAAGATACGGGAACTTATAGCCTCATTGAATGTATAGCCCTTAATAGAATATAATAGCGGACCAACATTTGTATAGCCAAGCCCAATTAGTTGAGAAAAGGCTTTGACGATGATGATGAGGACCATGTATTCCAATTACCTAAGCTATCCTATGTAATTTCCACCATCATATTTATCCAATAAATGAACTTTGTGTAAACATTTTGCATATAGATCAGAAGGGCGTTAGAGACACCATGTTTTGTGTAGGCATTTTGAAGAATCAGTAAGACATCAAGGTTCATGAGATTTTACAGTTTCTAAGAACAAATTATTTACAAGATGTCCTAGGTTCCACCATTATTATAACATCTGAGGTTGTAATTTCCAGTTACATATGCTATACTATGTAACTTTGCATATTGAGATACAAATGGTATATGAGACAGAAAGCTAGTCTCTTGCTTTTTCACTAATTTGGAAAGGTGGGATTGGACTCAGACCTGCAAGTAAAGGATCGAGTAAAAGAGCTCAATGAACTTAAGCAACAGCCAAAACCCTGAGCTATTCTCTGGCAAAAGACATCACATCAGACACAATGGGATTTATTTATGCAACGTTTTGAATCACAGAAGCTTTTTATTTTAGGCCACTTCCAAATGACATACTGTTTTGGCGAACTTCCTCCAAACCATGTTACTGTCAATGAGAGATGCAAAACAAGAATCAATTTTACCCATGAAAAGGAAATAACTAAGCGTGGCTTTAATGTACACATTCATTAAACAAAAACACTAAGGTATGAGAAAATATAGTGACCTCTAATGAAGTAATCTGTCCATGACATTGTTCCACCGGATTTCATGGACCAATACCACAGAATGAGCCTCGAGAAAACTGCTTGCATTGCAAAATGGACTGTATTCATCAGCAAGGGAGCCGGAAATTTCCCCAATTTATCTCCCAACAAACTCTTGTTGTACCTAAAAGAAATCTGTGCATTAAAAATGGTGAATCTCTCTCTCTCTCTCTAAACTCAAGTCTCTCCCTCCATCTCTCTGGTTTTCTATTGTTGCAGCCACAAGTGTCCCCAATTGGGGCAGTTGGATACACAACATTCAAATTTTGTCTCTGAATTTCATAATTCTCATCAATAAACTACTAAATAATTTAGCAAATTGTCTCTCTAACAACTCGAATATGAGCAAATAATATTACCTCCCTCATAATCACTTGATATTTACACATTCTTGAAAGTATTTGGAATGTCGTGGAAAAATTACAGTCGTTAAACTAGGAAATACTCTAATAAATTCTGGTCCATTAAATATTAAAAAATATGGCATATTGCTCATTGTGTTCATCTTTTCTCTATATTATATTACATTCAAATTTGCTGCAAATTATAGTGTAGATCAGATCGCTGATACATGTTTACCAAACCTATTCTACAAAAACCAATGAACAAACCCAAAAGAACTGAAATTTTGGAAAATTACAAAATTTTGGGACAAAAATTTTGGAAATCCCTTCTGGTTTGGTTCTTGGCTCGACGAAAAAGAATTGAAATTTTGGAAAGTTGGTTCCCATAACCATTCTCATGGATCTTGAGCCCGAAACCATGGATAGTGTGCACACTGGTCGTTACGGCCAGATCTTCAGGTCCGATAATTTTGTGTTTGGTCAATCTGGTGGAAACAATTGGGCCAAAGGCCACTACACATAAGGGGTAGAGCTCATTGATTCAATGCATGATACGGTGAGGAAAGAAGCAGAGAACTGCGATTGCCTTCAAGGATTTCAAGTATGTCATTCTCTTGGTGGATAGACTGGATCTGGAATGGTCAATATTTGTAATACAAAAAGGTGAGGGGGCTTGAGAGGTAAAATGTAGAGAGAGAAAGTGGGAGCTTGGCTCCCTATTGGGCTGTGGCCAAGAGTGGCCTGTTGTGTGGGCTTGTAGTGCTTGTGAGGCATGGATGTTTTTTAAAAAATGAAGGTCTTTGCTTGTTCTCCTGATTTTGTTATATGTGATATCATTATCAATGGATAAGAAAACTGAATGGCGAGAAAGCGTTGAAAACCAGAGCAGTAATGTTCTTTTAGATGATGCGTTCAGGGCCAAGAAAGCGTAGAAAATCAGAGAGATGCAGGGAGAGACTTGATTTTAGAGAGAGAGATAGAGTTTGGGTTTTAGAGAGAGAGAGAGGGATTTTGAGAGAGAGAAAAACGGTGATGTGTGAGAGACAGAGATGGAGTTTTGAGAGAGACGATGATGTGAGAGAGAGATGGAGTTTTGAGAGAGACGGTGATGTGAGAGAGAGATGGAGTTTTAGAGAGAGATTGAGTTTGGGTTTTAGAGAGAGAAATGGAGTTTCGAGAGAGAGACGGTGATATGAGAGAGGGATGGAGTTTAAATAGGGTGTCATTTTAGTGTTTGTTCGAGTAAAACATTTATGGTTAAAGGGGTCTAAGAGGTTGTAAGATATAAAACATAGAGATATTTTGCTTACAATTAATATTTTCAGTTCTTGAGTCTCATGAGATATGGAAGTTAAAAATAGGGAATAAAATGATATTTTCTTTTAATATAATTATAACCTTTACAAATATTAACAAATAACTTATTCTTAATTTATTATTATTACAATAAATTGTTTTATACAATAATAAAAATGTAAAATAATTTTGAATTGTGTTAAGTTGTTGTATAGAAATTCTTGAATCATAGTTATTATAATATCGTAATTAATAAATTATGTATTGATAATCATATCTTATATTTTTTTATTAATTTATTTGCATTATAAATTATGTAATGTATTATCTTTTCTTAGAGTTGTAAATAATACTTTTTAAATTAGGTGATGTTATAAGATCTTTTAGAATTATTTTTATTTGTATAGTAAAATAATTATGAATATAAACCAATAATTCCAATTTTAGTATATAATATTAGATAGTTGATAATTTTGGATGACTAAAGAAAATTAATGACACTTTGATGTGATACTAATTTCACTTTATATAGGAAATTATTTTTTAATCTTATAATACGAAAAAAATTTCTAATATTTTAAAATTATTTTGATGCAATATTATAATATTATATTATAATTAATATGTATACAAAAGTCTAGACAGGAAAATATCGTCTCAGTATTCACCTATTTTTACAAAGTAATGAAAGTACATATTGCACCATTCCTAAGTTCTTTGAGAAACTAAAAGAACAAATTTTTCGAGATTTATAGTACTTTTTTGAAAAACAAATTGGGACAAAAATTGCCGATTCCACCGATTCTCCGATCCGATCCACGAATTCCCCGATCTGTCACGGGATGGGTGTGACTGTTTCGAGCCACCATTTCATTTTTTTTTAAACCTTGTTTTGAAATAGGTATTTACTTAAAGCATTTGCTCAGGAAGCTAAAGCATATTGAATTTGAACAAAATGTCTTTCATGTTGGATATAGTGATTATCCAAAATCAGCCCTATAAGAAAATCCCATATTATGTGGGATTGAAATTGATATTTAAAGAAAATAAAAATCCAAAAAAATTACGACTCTAGAATATGTCTCTTGGTTCTTGAGATATATGTAATATCTATAAACAGTTTCATATTTGATGGGGAATCCTAATATTATATATATGATGAAAGTGCAAAGAATTTATATGCCATATTTGAGTCACTATATGGGAAATGTAACTTCCTCTAAAGAGAGGCAGGGGCCTTTTAGATGCCCCTCCTGTGCATGAGAGGCAAGGCCTCCCCTTCAGAGAGAAGAGAGCTTCATCCTAGATGCAGGGGCCTCCTAGAGGCAGGGGCCTCTAAGAAGCAAGGGTCTCTTGTGTATGAGAGGCAAGGCCTCCCCTTCAGAGAGAAGAGAGCTTATTATGGAGAGAAATGCCCCGCAGGGGCTTTCTGTACATGAGAGGTAAGGCCTCCCCTTCAAAGAGAAGAGAGCTTTTTATGGAGAAAAACACCTTGATGTGCCTCCTATGGATTGAGAGGCTGGCTTCTTGTAGAGAAGTGGTTCTCATTAAGATTTTGGATGGCTTCTTTTTTTAGTATGAGAAAGTCTAGGTTGCTTTCAATGGTCTCTTCATACATGGACAACTGTTTAGCTATGGAATATAGACGGGTGGACGTGGTTTAGCTAGACATCGACGGGTAGTGCCTATCGGAGATAGTGGGTGTAAAAAGGTTTTAGCTGTAGAATAGATATGGGTCTCTTCCTAGATAGTGATTTAATTGTGGGTTTCATCGGGTGGTGCCTAACTGAGAGAGTGAGTCTAAAAGGGTTTACTCAGCTAGGATTTTATTGAGGGTTAGAGAGAAATCCTAGTCGAGGGTTAGAGAGGTAACTTTATGTCTCAAAATCTGTAATATAACTTTCATTGGTATAGTGGATTTCAGTGTGCTGTGCCAATGGATATAGCCTTTTTGGGGTGAACCACTTAAATCTTTGTTTCTTGTCGAGTGTGTATTTTATGTTTTATTTATCATATTATGGCTTATGCTCTCTCCTATTTTGTTTCTAGCTGGATAAGCACACTATCTTGGTGGAATCCAACTTTAGGGATTCTTCTTTTTGCATGTAAGAAGGTTCCTAAATCCTAACATTGGGCTATAGTGGGTACGGCAGGCAATGGGCCGGACAGCTCGGTTTGGCCCAAATGGCTTGATCCTAAAAAGTGGGGCTTGGGCCATAAACTCCCAATTGGCCCGGCCCTAAAAAGTAAGGTCTAGGCCATAAACTGTGGCTCGAGGGCTGAGCTAAGGATAATGCCAACCTAACTCAATCCGACCTGATCTTTGTTTTTTTTTCCTTACTTTTTCTTGATTTATTATTGGCCTAGGCCCCGGTCTTGCCCTATAGGAACAAGAGCCAAGCCGGGGTTAAGGTTGGATCGGCCCAGCCCTAGCCCGTTGCCACCCTTAATTGTGGGTACAAGTGAAGGTATAGTGATGGACGTGGAAACAAACCACATAGTTTCTCTAAGACAAGTACGAATGGTTGGTGGAACATTTCAAATAGGGGCTTGAGGCGATGTTGTCTTGCGTTGGCCCAAGAGTTGGGTTTTTTTACTCCTAATCGAAGCGCATTTCATTGTGTCAAAAGATTAAACTCATGCCCTAAGGAAAAATGCTATTTAGGAGTACTTTTGGGACCCTAAATTTCGGACAATTAACGTTCTAAATCTAAAGACCAAAAATAGTATAATTACGACTTTCCATTTCCAGTTGTCTCTGCCTCGATCTGTGCGTGCAGCGTAATTCAATAATGAGAGAAATATTTATTCTTGGTCCATTTGGAAAAAAATGGCGCATCTTTTTTTCTAAAAAAAAAAAAAGGAATTTGATCTCTAATTGTTATAATGCAATGGTTTGGGGGTGAATGTTGAAGGATCTGTGCAATTTTGAATCAAAACAAGACTAATATAAGCCTAAAGGAAAACAACTTAGACCAAAAGAGAGAAAAAAGTGAAATAAACAAATCAATCTATAATTGGAGGAACCGGTTCCGAAACCCACTAAATTTGAGTGACAAATTGAGTGGATTCACGATATTTTGCCAGAACCGGCCTCGTCACTAGACTCAATCGATCTGAATTTATGAATTTAATTTTTAATAGGTGTGATTTACGCAAGGCATCAGCAATCAACCCAGAAGATTTCCCACGGTAGGGAGCATACTATCTATTTATTCGCACGGGCAAAGTACATGCTAAGAATATTTTTTTACATCTCAAATTTTGAGGATGTAATTTCTATAACTTATAGAATAATCTCAGAAAAAAATAAAATAAAATAAAATATCTATGTAGTAGAAAAGAACTAATACTTCAAAATCGAATGTAGACCATCCGATTTTTGAAGGGTTAAATCTAAGTATCACCAAACTCAAAATTCAAAATTTTTCTTTTAAAATAATCATCTACCAATTTTTATATAGTTCCCAATATTTTAGACTAAACAAATAAACCTAGCTAGGTGTTTTGACTGAGGAAGTTTATGCCCAATCTGCTCCCACGGGAGCACAATATATGTTCTCAACAATCAAAGTAAGGCACACTTCATTGAAAGAAGATGTCATTTTAATGTCGTAAACTTCTAGGATAGCCTGAAAAATCTAATTTCATTTTTAATTATGATATTTAAAACTTCAAAAGGTGCATCAACTTTTAAAAAAAAAATTTCAAAAATGGTGTACACCTATAAAGACTTGAAGTGACGATGATCAATTAGAGGATTTTAGAATGTCCAAACAACTTTTTCTAATAGATTTTCAGGATGAGCCTTATATATACTTTTTCTAATAGATTTTCGGGATGAGCCTTATATATACTGTTATAAAGTTGACAAAACTTTTCCATTTTTAATTACTACTCCCATAAAATAAAAGATACGTTGTAAATTAAATGAGCAAAAAAGACGAGTCTTTAACTAAAAACACAAACTTACATCATATATTTTTAAAGTTGATGATTTTTAAAAAAAAATTAGCTCACTCCCACACTCATTTTATTTGTGTATAAAGTGGGAGTCGAAGTAAAATTAGTAATATTTGAGCATTTATTTTTTTTAAAAAAAAAAAACAAACAAACAAAAGAAACTTTCTTAGATGCTAATTTGCTTTAAAATTTTTAATTTTATCTCTATAGTTTATACTTATATGAAATTTTTTATTTTTATTCTTGTAAATAATACTAAAAAAATCCAAAGCAACCAATTTATTATCAAGATAATATTAGTGACCAGCAATTCACCACACCAATCATTCATATGCAACATCACGAAAACATACAGGTTTCTCAAATACAAAAACATAGTCTGTATTTTTTGTGTTGTGTGAGGTTTAATTTGTCATATTTTATCCCTTCCAATTCGTTAAGAGTTTTTTGGGTTTTTCGGTTTAACATTCTTCTCTAAATATTATCTATAGAAATCAATCACCGCCAATATCTCAAATACTTTGATAAACAAACCCTCTTTTATTTCTTTATATATACCAATATCTCAAGTACTTTTTCTTTATTTCTTTATATAAATCAATATATCAAGTACTTTTCCTTTATTTCTTTATATAAACCAATATGTTAAGTACTTTTGATAGATAAAGTCTCCTTTATTTATTTAGATTAACCATCGCGCAATATTTATAGATAACGAACCCAAGAGAGAGCCTTACAATTAATCGAAAAGAACGTAAGGAACGGAGAAAGCCAACAATAAAGCAGGTTAACTTTGAACCAAACGTTTAAAAAACGGATCGGTGACCCGGATCAGGCACCCAAAAAACCGATCCGGATCGGCGAATCGGCCATCCGGATCCAAAATCCGGTGAATCGATCAGAATAAAGCTTAAAAAAATTCCGAAAAATTTATTAAAATTCATTATAAATATTTTTTTTTAGGAATTCAATAAGAAATGAGGGTACTTCATTAAGAATTTTCATGTTTTTGAATGAATATGCGAATATTGATATGTTCTTTCCTTGCATGAACCGCCATTCAGCATTTAATTTACATCACACAAAAGGATAAACATAGAATTATCATGGAATAAGTATATCAACATACATGGACTACAATAAAGCATAAAATTAGTAACATATGATCTAAAAATAAAATGATAGACGACGTTATTGTTCTTCTTGGTCACGCTGGTGCCATTGATCGAATTCGTTTAACAATTCATTGATTCGATCTAAAAACGAATCATCGATATTAGCAGGCGTCTGACTATTCCAAAATCCCTGAGTGTTAGTGTTTTGTTGTGTTCCCAATCCAAAATCCCCGAAGCTTGTCCATCCTTCATGCTCACCTGCACTGTCGTGCTCATCCCTACACTGTTGCTGTTGGGACTCGATATGTGAATAATATGGCTCGGATAGGGTGGCCTCAGAATCATCATCTCTCTCATTTTCTCTTTGAATAATATGGATTAAAAAAAAAATTAACAAATTTTCAAAAAAATCCATCATGGATTAAAAAAAAAAAA
>NW_006499159.1:6032972-6051724 GCF_000471905.2 Amborella trichopoda
AAACAAACAAACAAAAAAAAAAAAAAAATTGTTCTTCCGTACGGGACTCGCCGATTCCGTACAGTGAATCGGCGAGTCACTGTGCAGAATCATCCGGTTCTCTCTAAAACCGGACGATTCCCGTTTTTTTTACAGATTCGATCCATCCATGGCGATCCCCGAGTCAAATCGGACGAGTCCAGTTCGACTCGGTATTTTTTAAAACACTGCTTTGAACCATGCATGGTTGGTGTGTGACCCAATCAAACTCAAATATGTATAGTTACGCATTATTCCTTTAGCGTCGTAGAAACAAACAACACTGATGATATGAAGTTAGTGACTATTATACAACTAAGTTGCACCTTTAAATTTTGCCATATAGTTCCAGTGTTAGAAATATTACGATGTTTTGAAATCTATGCCGAACCCTAATTATAAAATTTAAAATTTTAAAAATAAAGAAGATCGAGCTGATCATATACATTTGAAAATCTTGAAAATAGACGGTCCAAAAAACTTGTTACAAGATGCATTATTTTTAGCACTCGAAATTCAAGATTTTATTCATATCTATACATCTTGATGTGCGAGAGGTTTGCCAATTTCAAAAAACTCTTTTCTATTAGATGTTTTAGGTATACCTTACTTCAATAGAATAAAGTTGCAACCTTATACAAACTCTGTAATATTATCTGCTCTAATAATGAAAACAACATGATGTTTTAATATTGCTTTATTAAAAGGGTTATATACTATGAGATCATTTATCTTTACAACAAGGAGGTCACAATTCACAATTAATTTTAGCTATCTGATGTCAAATCATGTAACTTAAGAGTATGTCACAAAGTTCGAGACAAGTTTTTGTTTTAATTTGGAGCCTATTCAATGATACACTCTTACTATTTCTATTTGAAATCTAATAATCAAAAGTGATTTGTATTTTCCTTGTATAAAATGTAAATTGTCTTATTATAAGCATTTCTTTTATTAAATAATATATTTATTGAACCAATTATCGCTCAGTGTCATTTTGGATGTACCAAAATCTAACATATTTTTTGGATTTCATCTCAACACTTCATCTTAGGGTTAACAGCAATTTGGGAAACATAACTTTTTCAAACAGGCATTCAAAAAGATTTTATTTTAGCCTCTAGCATCCAAAAAAAAAATTTGGATTCAAATTTTTTCGGGTGAAAGATTTTTCGCTTACCCGTGTTAATCACCCAACCCTCACTCATCTACACTCATCTATATGTCATACTCTCTCTCTCTATATATATATATATATATATAGACACGCATACACTAACATCCTAATGATCAATCTATAAAATAAAATAAAAAAAATCAATTTGTGCCTACATATGGTCAAAATGAGTCTCCCTCTAACAACAAATCTAGACCATCCATTTGATGAATTTCAAGATATGGGTTATAAACTCAAATTTATCTTTTTTGTCTTTTTCAAGATTATTCATTTAATGATAATAAAATTATCTAAAAATTTTAGAAAGAGAAAAAATCCTTTTAAGACCTAGATCTAAAGTGTATCATCAAAATAGACAGCCTATATCAATTGGGCTAAAAAGCATTTTCTAAGATGTGTTTTCAAATTTTGCTTGGTGTGATTGTTCATTAAAATGAAAAGACTATATATTTTAAAATAGGAAATGATTTCATTGCACTAAGCCATTGTAATATAGTGAAACCACACTTCTAAAAAATTATATTTGTGGCACTTATTTTACCCTAAGAAATGTGTACACAATCTCTTCATCCCAATAATCAACTCCCATAAAAATAAAATTTAGTTTACACCCCCTATATGGCCAAAAGGAGCCTCCCCATCAACAATAAATCTAGACCATCCATTTGGTAAATTTTAAGATCCTTGCCTTTACAAATTCAAAATCATTATTATTTTTTGACATTATTCATCTAATAGCAATAATACATCTAAAGATTTTGAAAAAGGAAAAAATTCCTTCTAAGACCTAGATTTAAGTGTCTCACCAAAATGGACAATGTATATTAATTGAGCTATTTTTTTGTTCTAGGACTTATTTTTAAATTTTATGTTTTTGTAATTGTTCTTTAAAATGAAAAAGAGTGTATGTTTAAAAATTAGATTCAAGCAAATGACCCTAACATGGTTTTTTAATACTCTTTCATTATATTACTATACAACTGTTGCACAAAATCATTCTCCACTAAAGGAGAGTGATTTAGGGGAGTGAATTCATGCAATGATTCTATAGTGATATAATGAAAACTAGAGGTCACCATATCATTGTAGATAATGAAACCACACTTTTAAAAAATCATGTTTATGGTATTTGTATGACTCCAAAAATTACACACATATTCTATTCATCCCAATAGCCAATCTTAAAATTCAATTTGAACCCTACATATAATCAAAACGAGTCCCTTTTCAACAATAAATTTAGACCATCTATTCAGTGAATTTCAAGATCTAAGCCTATACAAACTCAAAATCATTTTTTACGAACAATATTCATCTAATGATAATAAAACCATCTAAAATTTTGGAAAGGGAAAAAATTCCTTCTAAGACCAAGATCTGAGCACCTTATCAAAATGGTTAACTCCCAGCCATCAGATCTTGATCGGATAGCTAAAAATATACGTTGCAATTTAAATTTTAATCTTTTTTTCTAAACATTAGATCGATATGATATTGGCATATTCATGCATCTCAAAGTCAAGATTATCAATTGGAGGCTTTTCAACATCATATTAATATTTTCTACAAGGTTCCTGAGATGTGCCTTACTTTTACAATAGGTTGACACGTCTTTATTTTCTTTGACAAATGTTATATATATTTATTGAACTAATAAAGTTCCCCAAACGGGATTACATCATCATAAATAGAAAGCGAAGGCAAAGAAGCGTCCCCTTAACTAAAACATCCACTAAAGAGTTAGCTTCTCAAAAACATGAAAAAAAACAGTCAAGCCTTCCGCCAAGTCGAGAATATGTAGCCAAACTGATTTAAGCACCCATGGCACCCTTTGCTCTTTATGGCACCACCTAATGGCATTCATCGAGTCCCCCTCTATCACGCAATGGTCGTTCAAATTCTAGACATGTTATATGACCTTTTTTTTCTTTTTTAATTATTCAACCCGTAGTGACAAGAAAATCTACAATTTGGGGTAAATCAAAATTTTTTTTTAGATGAATAATAAGAAAATCTACAATGGTTGGGTCAATCAAATCCTCTTTAGGCTTGGTAAATATCAATTCAATTTGTACACAAAGACATAAGTACATAAAAGTTTCATAAATGAGGGTTGGCAATGACTTTTAATGTATAACAAATTGAACTATAGAAATTATTATCTATCTTACTTGCTTTAACTTACCCAAACATTATTTTGTTATAATTACCCTAGTCATTGTCAATCTTAAAACGTTTTGTGATAGCATAAAAACTAGAAGGGTGTAGTTGTATAGGATTGCAATTGTAAACAATCGAATGAAGGTGCACCTCAATTTAGTATAAAAATTCTTAGGATGGTACAAGATTTTATTTTTATCTCTAATTATAAAATTTTAAACTTCAAGAATGGTTCAAATCAAGTAGATCTATAAATACGTGAAAATCTTGAAAATAGATGATCCAAATAATGTATATTTAGATGTACTATTTTTAAGACCTTTTTTAGGGGTAGTTTAATGGTAGGAATTAAACTTAAGATTAGCATTACCTGACATCAACTACTAAGCACTCTAAGCCCAAGCCCAATTCCAACTATTTTTAGTACTTGAATATCTTTTTTCCTCCATAACTGTATATCTATCAAAATCATAAATTGGATATTTTTTCAATATCCTTTTTTTTTTTTAACAATTAACCATTGCTTTTCATTGATAAAATGAGAACCTACACCAAGAGAAAAACAAACAAAACAACAAAAAGAAAGGGGGATAAGCATAAAGAGAAGTCCGAGGAGAGTCACACCGCGACACCCCTGGCGATAGCATTCGCACTTCCATTCCTCTCCTTGTGGACATGGACAAAGTGTACCTCCCTACTACAAAGGCAAAGTTAAATGCGGCCCTAGATATGAACCCACTACCAAGGGATAGAAGAAGGATGTATGCACCACCTAATAACATTGAGAGAATCTCCTTCAATGACCACCCTAAGGCAAGAGTTGTCTGACCCCATGAAAAAAAGGCCCAAAGCTCAACTTCATTGGCTGTGCACGGATGTAGATTACCGTGGTAGGACCAAATAGTACACTCCAAATTATCTCTAAGAAAACCCACATAATTGACAACCCGACCATCTTTCATCACACTGCCATCAAAGTTAAGCTTGACCCAACCAAAGGGTGGAGGAAACCAGCGACTATCCTTCAAGAATTTTCTTTTTTTCGAAGCAAAAAGCATATTAATTTTTTTTTCAACATCAAAATAATCCTTTTTGAAGGATTTTTAGATGCACCTTCTTCTTTTTTGAAAAATGTTATGGAATTTTATTGATCAGAAAAGAATTAAATAAAGCTAAATAAATAAAACATCTGAAATCAGAAGCTATGCAAGTTTGCTCCTCTATTAACACAAGAGTCTGCGGGCTTAATTCTACATTTTAAGGTGTTAACCTTGTATAAACCTTTTTCCAAAATAAACCCTTTCCCTACTGAACTACTAAAAAGAAAATGTAAAAATAAACAAATTTATCAAAGGCAGTCATCATTAACCCAAAGTTAGGAAAAAGTTTACATAAGGTTGCAACCTTAAAATATAGAATCACATATGCACTTCAAAAATCTATCGAAAATATTATTTTAATGTTGGAAAAGCCCTCTAATCAATCATCTTGACAACGAGATCTATGAATATGAAAAAAAAAGTTTTTGAATCTCAGAAATAATGCATCTTGCAACACATTATCTAAACTGTCTATTTTCAAGATTTTCATATATTTATAGATCTACTTGATTTTAACCCATTTTTTAAATTTAAAAGTTTTTGATCAGGTATGAAAATAGATTTTAAGATAATACTATGAAATTTTTACAACAAAATTGTATGTTATGATAAAATTTTAAAATGCGCATTAATTGAATTGTTTAAGGTTGCAACCTTATAGACACCGCACCCTTTTAAAGTCATTGGTAACTTATATAATAGACCATGTCATGTTTGGGAAAGTCAAAGGCCATATAATTTCACGCGTATAATGTTGGATTCGTGACCGTTATATATCTATGCCATGTAGGCTACGAACTGTATTGTCATCATCCATCAATGAGCGGCAAAGCAATGGAAGATTATAACCATGCACCATCTTTTTTGCATCCACCCTTAAGAAAAAAGATTACACTTTTTTGACAATACCCCTTTCTACATAGGGAAAGGTTTTTATATTTTCCCTACAACACAAAAGATCTATGCTTCTCCTATCATCCAGTCGTCCAATTTTGATCGAGAGAGTCACTTACTGTTGACCTTAGATCCGACGTCTCAAAGTATTTTATTTTTAGCTTTTTTTATACAAATTGTATGAATATGAAATTTAGTACGAGTCATCTTCTTATTGGGGCGCACCTATAAAAAAATATTAAAAATAAATTTTTGATAAAATATAATGACCAAAATATCCCTTGAAATTTTTAGAGGTATTTTGGTCATTTTATTTTATTAAAAATATTTTTTATATACATTTTTCGCTAGTGCGAGTTTAATTGAGGATTGGACACCCAAATTTTGGTGTCAAAATAGTTTATAAAAAAAATTAAAAACAAAATAGTGTAGAGACAAGACATTGTAATTGGGACAATCTTAACCCTCCATTCAGAATGGACGGTTGGATAAGGGGACCCATATAAGTTTTGTACTATAGGGGAAGCATAGAAAGCTTGCCCTTCTAAATATACATGTCCCTTGGTTTTCCATCTCTATCGACATACATTGTGATGGATAGGCACACATTAATGAACTGTGTGTTGGATTGGTTGTGTCGAACAAGTCCCCCAATCATATTTAAAGTCAGTCCAGCACATATTATATCGAATTGGTTTCATTGTTTATAATGATGTAGGTCAGTCATAATGTGTGTTATACTGCCTCCAATAGGAATAAGGTGGTGTCGAACTGACTTTAATATGGACAAGTTAGTCTCCCAAATATTGAACTAGGCTAACTTCAATAAAGACAAAAAGAAAAAAATACATGCTTAATAAAAGCTATTTTTTTCAAAAAAACTAATTTTTGGAAAAATTTATCTGTACCTCCATATTTTACGCCTATTTTTCAAAAAACCCAAAGATTTTGAATATTTTTTACAGCATAAGGTCTTTAACTTTTCTATCTTCCAACCGCCTGAACTCCTTTGACAGGATACTATTGACGTAAATAATTTGTGAAATGACTCCTACTTACTTAACCTCTCCATCTCTTTCTCCCAAAACTCCATCTCTACGTCACCTCTCTCTCTCAAACACCAGCTTCTAGATTGAAATGTTGGGGGCGCTAAAATTGGTGCACTAGCTTGTAGACCTGAGAAAGCTTGCATCGATGGCTGAAAAAGTGGTGCATTAGATTGAAGAGTAGGGTTTTGAAACGATGGAGGTGGTGGGTTCACTAGTCTTTGAGCCATGAAGCTTGATAGACCTTGAGGTGGCTGAAAAACTGGTGCATTAGATTGAAGAGTACGGTTTTGAAACGATGGAGGTGGTGGGTTCACTAGTCTTTGAGCCATGAAGCTTGATAGACCTTGAGGTGGAGGGCCCAAAGGATCAAAAGGCATCTGAGATTGAGGGAGAAGGAGAATTGAAGGTTGAAATCAGGGATCAGTCATGGTGGGCAGGCCAGGAGGGTGGGTCAAAAGCTTGGGCCATGGCTGGTCGACCCAAGAAAGGAGATCGATTGAGCACTGAATATGGAGAAACAAATGGTGGGTTTTGTTGACAAGGCTTATTAAAGCTCGGTGGTGGAGCTTTTCCATGGAAAAAAGGTTCTAAACCTGTAGAAGATGGTGTAATAACCGGAAGGGGGCAACAGGAAGAGGTCGATTAAAGCCTGAAACTAAAGAAACGAATTGTGGGTCTTGTCCAAAGACCTCAAGTTCATGATTTCCATGAAAAGAAGGCTCCGAAACAGTTGCAAAGGAAGTGTGAATTTGATATAGAGCCATGATTGGAGGTCGACTGAGCACTGAATTTGGACAAATAAATTGTGGGTTTTGCAGAGGGATGCCATTAAAGCTTGGAGGAGGAGGAGCTCGATTGAGCGGAGGCTCTAATGAAGCAGGATTTGTAGAAGAAATTGGAGGAGAAGAAAAGGGAAAGGCATGTCTTGTCTTATGTGAATCTAGGTTTCTCATATCCGATTGGAATGCAGAATTTGGCTCTCAAATCTTTAGAAAGGGAGAAGGGTTTCTGCAACTTACTTTGGCTATTAGAGAGAGAGAGTTTAGAGAGATAGATGAAGATGCTTGGGTATTTGAGAGAGAGAGGGGCGAGAGAGAGAGAGAGAACTCTTAGATGTTAATTGGTAAGTGGGAGTCATTTTACAAATTAAATTGTTCAGATAGATCGTACACGGAGGTTAGAGGATAGAAAATACAGAGACCTCATAAGACAAAAAATAATTTAAATCTATCGATCTCTAGAGAAATAGGTCGGGTACGAAGAAGTTCTCCGTTAATTTTTTACTTGGGTGTGGATGAAATATTGTTTTAATTAGGTGTGGATGGAAAAAAAGAAGTTGAGGCGTGGTATGAGAAATTATTGCGGTGTGCATGACTAGAAAGTTGAGTCAAGGGTTGTATATGTAATTTTTTATAATTTGTTTTTACTATTTGAGGAAAGGGCGTTGCGTACAGACGAAGAGTAAGCATCAAGTTGTGGTTTGCCTTCAAACTAATAAAGGTATAAAAGAGATTCAACATAGATACGGGATGTTCCTGCAGGTGGATTCTGTACAACGAATCTCTTGAGTAAAATAACTATTTTCTTATCGTTTTAGGCAAAATAGCTACTTTGGAGGATAACTTTTCTTCCAAATTTCTTGATTCATCTACATATGATATCACTAGGGTCATTATTTTTTAAAGAAAATTTTTTGAGTCCTTGTACACATACGGTCATCTCCTAGGTTCCTAACACTTGGGATCTAGAAATATTCACAGCATGAGCATTCTCCCATGGCGAAATTGACACATATTCAGGTATAGTACAAAACCTTTTAGCAAGACAAACCAAGATTAAGGATGGCAATAAGCTGAATAGTACAGCCGGGCTCAAAAAAACTAGGGCTTGGGTTAAGAAATGTGGCCTAGGGCTGGCCAACCATGGCCTGAGGTAGGGTAGGGCTGGGTCCGGCCTAAACAAAGTCTGGAAAAAGAGTGGCAGGAATGCAACTGCAGTTTGTATAGAGCCCGAGGCTCTAAAGAATCAGAGTAAAACGCACTTTCAAATAGTATCGATAAATATGATTTCAATCCTAAAAATCTTTGTGATACCTTTAAAATATATTTTTATTTTTAATTATAAAATTTAAAGCTTAAAAAATAGTGTAGATGATCCATTTAAGGATATTTGGGTATCAAAACAACTTCTTAAAAAAAGAAATTTTTGAGATGGGCTCTAATTTGATTGTTTAGAGCCTCGGCTTTGTGTAAACTTTTTTAGAGAGAGAGAGCGTGGAGTGATGCAGTATTTATTTATTTATTTTTGAATGTTGTGGGGAGATGCAGTATTGCAGCACTGGTCCTACATTGTTATGTTGTGTAGTGGTAAACAGAGACGTCAAAGCGAGGGAGGTGGCGTATTCGTTCATTGAAGACGTCAACCACTTAAACAACATGAAGGAAGAAGAAGAATATTGAGATTTGAAATTTGTCAAAAAAATAAAAGAATATAGAGAATTGAAAATAGAGAAAGATCGCTCAGTCCATGTTCAACCATTGACCATTTTTAATGAACCAATCTTCCTGATCCTCTTTCTCTTCTCTCACACCCTTTAGTCTCTCTCTGGAGGAGCAGCAGCAGAAGTCATGGCCACCACTGTCGAAATGGATTCAGGGGAGAAGCGTCTCTATGAGCTCGGCTACAAACAAGAGCTCAGAAGAAGAATGGTGAACTAATAGTTTCTCTCTCTCCCTCTGTCTTTCTCTCTATCTATATCTCCTATCTATCTGTTTTGAAGATGGGTCTTTATAGAAAAGAAATGAATTTGGTTAACATGGGCTTGCGGACAATCTTCGAAACAATCTTTTGCCATTATTTTCATAATGGGTCTGTACTGAAAAGAAGCAAATTTTGATTAACTTTCATGGCAGGCCCTCTCTCTCTCTCTCTCATATTTTTCTGGGAAACAACTAAATTTTGATTAACTTTCATTGCAGGCCCTCTCTCTCTCTCTCATATTTTTCTGGGAAACAACTAAATTTTGGTTAACTTTGGCTTGCAGACTCTCTTCAAAACGCTTGCCATTTCATTCTCAACGATGACACTTTTCACAGGGATTACACCCCTCTATGGTTCCAGTCTCCTCTACGCTGGACCCGCCAGCCTTGTATGGGGTTGGGTCGTGGTCTCTTTCTTCACCTTTTTTGTTGGGGTCGCCATGGCTGAGATCTGCTCCTCCTTTCCTGTGAGTTTCAGTACATTTCGACTGATATTATGTTCCTTTGCTCTAATTTTCTTTAGTATTCCCTGGATCCTACATCCATGGAACTTGCATTTCTTCAATTTATAAGGTTTTTGTAGGAAGCTTTAATGAAGCTTCAATCGTCCCCATCTATTTCAGTTTCTTTAATTGAATAATGGCGTTTGGTTCTTGTTATTTATCTTGTTAAGCTCAGCCAAATCAACTAGTAATTGATATAAAGAGTGCATAGACCAATTTCTCAATTGTAGATAACATGTAAATCTCTTATATATTGAGTGCTCTCAATTCATTCGATGTTGGTCATTCTGTGCCCTTGAGTAGCTGCAGATGTTAAAAAGCATGTGCTTGACGTGCCCAATTGGGAGAAAACTTTGAAGAAGATTTTTCTCTTTGGAAATATGATTTATATAGCTATGCAAAGGGTTTCTTCTCGGTGCCATCTTCTCACCTTCAAGAATGAGGATCTCCTAAGCTCTTTTCACAGTGTCATACAAACTATTTCTCAATGTCCTTCGGAGTGCTTTAGTTATTTTCCCAAGTTATTTGGAGTGGACAATGGACTGAAACTGAAACTACATGTAATGGTGGCATTTATTTTATGCCGTCTTGCAATTTTTGACTTTACTATTCATTTTTTCAAGGGAATTTATATCTCTATCATTTTAGCTTTCCATTTATATGAAACAAATTCAGCATTTGGTCATGATACTGCTACAGAATTCAACTCCGAAATGCTATCAAGTGTTACTTCTATTCATCTATATGATATAGACACAGTCACATACATAATTACATGCACACACACAAAGTTACACACATATGCACATGTAGATTATGTATCTATAAAGTACAGATTGATAGAAAAAATAAATAGGACATGTTAATACTATCTTATTTTTGTATGTACAATGTTTGGATTTCCTAGATATGGTTTTGTATTGACATTTATTCATGTTGGTCTGAATTGGATGTCTTGAACAGACTACTGGTTCTTTGTACTTTTGGGCTGCTCATTTAGCTGGACCGAAATGGGGTCCATTTGCATCTTGGTGTTGTGCTTGGTTGGAGACCATTGGCCTGATTGCTGGAATAGGGACACAGGTATGTTGCTCTTTTCCTTTTGGCACGGATACTATTGGCATGCTTGTTAAGGGATGACATTTATTCTTAACAAGGTAATCTTTTACACCAGAAAAATGGTATTCCTTTACGATCTAGATATTTCCCCTTTCTAATGCGATCATTGAAGTTCTCTGATAACGAATCCAAAATTTGTTCTACTGGGTTATCTTTTTCATATCACCAACCATGGTTTTGATATCATTTATGTGTAGTGAAAATGGCTAATGTTGAGTTCCGTTGCAAGTCCTTGAATGTTAATCATCTTTCTAGTCGAGCCATGGCTAAAATTCAATGGACCCTTTTATTTTTATAATTCAGTATTCCAGTCAGAGAATGGTGTGACCATGTAAAGCACTTAATTGGATGATATTCATGCTTACATGTGGCTGTGATTGTATAAAGGATTCAAGTGATTATGTTTCACTATGTTTGACTTAGATCTCCTGACCGAACAAAGTCTTTGTGGCTTTGCTTTTCTGAATGTGCTAGTGGCGAAAGCATGTACTCTGTTTCTCTTCATTTACTTCACACTGAGAAAATCTCTTCTAACTAACTCTATAATTTCTTTTCCTATTTGACAGGCTTATGCAGGCTCTCAAACATTGCAGAGTATTATCTTAATATGCAGTGGCACAAACAAAAATGGAGGTTATTTTGCTCCTCGTGGGGTATTCTTATGTATGTATATGGGGCTTACTATTATATGGGCAATACTTAATACCTTTGCTTTGGATGTCATTGCCTTCCTCGACATTATTTCCATGTGGTGGCAGGTACAACTCCAATTTTATCTAGGACATGATGTGCTTCACATGATCTTTTCTTGCATTTATAAGAGAAGGCTCCAGTAAATGCTCATAACTTGCACAAGTTTAACACCTTGCATTTGGCTTGGGTCTCTGCCCGATCTCCAGCCAAGTTGTTTCAGTAGGACTCTGTAAATGCTCATAACTAACAGCAGAGTTTTTGAAAGAATGACAAAGAATATTAAGAATTAGTAAGACTCGTTCAAGTCTTGAAAACTCAGCTTGTGCACTAGCTAGGTTCACTCAAGTGAGTCTCAATTCTCAAGTCTTATTCCTAAATTACTAAACAATGCTTTTGGGCCATGATCATGGAAGCGAGTTTCCTGAATTATATGCATTAGGCTTGAGGGTTTTCTCCCTTTCCATAGCACCGATATACTCTAGAAGAGAGATATGGAGATCGGGCAAAGATATTCTAGGTTCCTTGTGACATACTGCTAGGAAGCTAAGAAGTAAGCAGTGTAGCATACATTCTTTTGCTATTTGCAAGTTTTAAGGCCTTTTGTCAACCTTGAGCACATCCTTGAAGCTTGTAAGTTTGCGATTAATCATTTCCATGTCATTTCTTTCCTCGTTCAATAAATATTTCTTACCAAAAACCCAGGCCAGCACCATTGGCCATTTCTTGGGTCTCCTGATTTTAATTGCTACTGACAAACCACATGACCTTTTATCAATTGTCTTTTATGCATCAACTCGTTTGAGTTCTTGGACAGCCAAAAAGCTCTCATCCTTTAATTTCCTCTTTGTACTAGTTTGCATTTGATGTAAATTTGAACTGTTTTGATTTATATGTTGTTTTTTTTTTCAGTTACATCTTTTTTAGGAAAAAACAGCTACAATTTATAGAACAAAATAGTTATTTAGCATATTCCTGCGTGCTTTATTGCATTCTGCTATTCTTTAATCTTGCCTTCTTCATCTTCCGCTGTTTTTCGCATGTGGGTTGAATTATTGAAGTTTTGTTGTGGTTTCATATGGTGTTCAGGTTATTGGAGGCTCGGTTATTGTCATAATGCTTCCTCTAGTAGCAAATACTACTCAGACTGCTTCCTATGTATTCACATATTTTAAGACATCACCAGAGTCAACTGGAATAAGAAGCAAACCATATGCTGTCATTCTATCTTTTCTTGTCAGTCAATACTCCCTTTATGGCTATGATGCAGCTGCACATCTCACTGAGGAAACAATAGGTGCAGACAGAAATGGTCCAATAGCAATTCTTTCCAGTATTGCGATGATCTCAGTGTTTGGGTGGGCATATATTTTAGCTCTTACCTTTAGTATTCAGGTATTCTTTTAATAATAATTGGATATTTTTCCCCTACATTCAGATTTCGATTAACGGTATTCTTTATGTAAACTGTTGCAGGAATTTACTAATTAATATTGCCTTGGTTTTCCCGTTTCAAACAGGACCCCAGCTACTTGTATGATACAGCCAATGAAACAGCTGGTGCATTTGTACCAGCACAAATATTATATGATGCATTTTATGGGAGATTTCATAATTCAAGTGGGGCCATAGTGTTATTGTTCGTGATCTGGGGTTCGTTTTTCTTTGGCGGCCTTTCAATCACGACCAGTGCAGCCCGAGTGGTAAGCAGAAAAAACCACCTCCTTAAGTCTGGCTTGACCCCATGAGTAAATAGCTTAGAAACCAGTGCCTGTATAAAATCACCAAGGTATTAATAAAACTCCAAAAATGTATAAAATGCACCGTGTTCCTGGCTGAGCTTGGTAGAGATTGACTCTACCTGGAGAATACCTTGATAGGACCAACTACTGTCTTTCTGCACTGTATGTCAGCAGAAATGGACGGTGTTTGCCCTTTAGACTACCGTCATACTCCACTGGTCTATGGCAATCCTTCCCAATTAAGATTGCCTTTATTTTTGTCTTCATAGGCATCCATCTGCACTGTCATTCTGCACTGTATGTCAGCAGAAATGGATGGTGTTTGCGCTTTAGACTACCATCACACTCCACTGGCCTATGGCAATCCTTCCCAATTGAGATGCCTCTATTTTTGTCTTCATAGGCTTCCATTCTCCTGCTTTTATCATCATAAAACTCTTATGTGCCACAGGTCTACGCTCTCTCTAGGGATGGTGGAATTCCATTATCTTCTGTGTGGCGCAGGTTACACCCAAAATACAAGGTCCCGACTAACGCAGTTTGGTTATGTGCGGCCTTCTGCATATTGCTTGGACTTCCAATATTGAAAGTTAATGTGGTCTTCACTGCCATAACTTCTATTTGTACAATTGGTTGGGTTGGGGGTTATGCTATTCCCATCTTTGCCAGGATGGTCATGGAAGAAAAAAATTTCAAAGCTGGTCCCTTTTATTTGGGCCGTGCAAGGAGGCCCGTTTGCTTGATAGCATTCCTTTGGATCTGCTACACATGCTCAATTTTCTTGTTACCGACTTTGTATCCTCTCAAGTGGGACAATTTCAACTATGCACCAATTGCTTTGGGTGTGGTTTTGGGGATCGTACTGCTTTGGTGGTTGTTGGATGCAAGAAAATGGTTCAAGGGACCCGTCAGGAATGTTGAAATCCAGAACGGAAAAGTTCTGGATTTGTAATTGACACAAAGCTGCTTCTACTGATTGAGAAAGGACTATTCCCTTTCTAGCTGGGTAAGTGTGGGGATCTAATGCATTTCTTATGTATCTAATGCATTTCTTACAATGTATGGTTAAGATTAAAATTTCAGCTCCAATCTATATAACTTAAGAAATAGCCTCAAGAAAAAATCAATTTTCAACCACACAAGTATGCCAGAAAAGATAAATACATAACGATATCAAAAATTCATCATGAAGATCTTATAAAAGACAGATGAACGAAGAGAGAGTGGGAGAGAGTGAAGACAAACTTATAGCACACCAACATTTATAAATTCACTAATAATTGCGACGTCTATGCAGCCCATATTTGCGTTGCAATTTCGTCCCTTAATTGTACCCAAAAATTATAGTCAGCTCTACTTTGGGAATTCAGCTACTCAAGTTCCTTCCTTTCTTCATCCTCTTCAATGTCTTCTTCTTCCTCTCTTGGTTTTATCTCGATATCTATTCTCACTTGCCTAAGAACTCTACGTTGAAAACATATTTCATCGACAGAGCTCTGTGCTCTCCTCAATCTAATATAGTTGTGCAAAATACAGGTGGCATTTACAATATCTTGACCTGTATTGCAATTGGGTATTGAACTTGGGACTTTAAGATGGGAGACCTCGCTTTCCAAATTCCGAAGGTGCGCTCCAGGACATTTTTAAATGATGAATGCCGATGATTATATAGCTCTTGTGGCGTCCTTGGATTTCTCCTTCTCTAGGTCTCACTAAGGTGATACTTTGGCTACCGATCTGGGGAAATGAATCCACATGTAGTGGGGTAACTTGCATCCACAATGTAATACTTTCTTACACCAAATATGGACAACATATCAGTATCTATCATTCGCAACTTGTAATGAAGAATAACTCAAACAGTATTACCTTGAGGCACTGGTAATAGATGCATATCCCTCTCAATTGCATAACATAGAATTCTAGAGTCCGCCGCAAAACCTTTCTAACCCACTAGCACATATGTGAAATACATGTCAAGTTAACTGTAGCCAAAATATTATGAGATAGCTCCCTCTTCCGATTACGATATCATTTTTGCTGGGAAGTGGGAACCCAAGCAGGAATGTGGGTCCCATCCAGCTCTCCAACATAATCCTAAGAAGACATGCCCTTGTAAGCAATGATAAAGAATACCATCATCATTTTTTAAATATAAGATGATCTACACAATGTTCACCTTGAAAATTGGGAAGAATTTCTTCTTCTTTCTGATTGCGTCATGTGTTTCACTTGGGGCAAGGATGATAAACTATGGGGCCAGTCCCAATATTGTATTTAGGACTTTGTTGACGTAATAACTAATAGTCTGTTGAAATTGAATTTGCATCACCCTAGTACACTCATTATGTGCAACTGTGTACAGGAATATGGCAACTTGTTCCTCTACCATCATGTACTGTGAATTATGAAGTGGATTGCCTTATTTTGAAATTCTACACAAGCCTAGAAAGGCATTCATATCCATCCGCAACAAATTGAAACAATTGTACTGATGGGACTCAAGTAAATATAAAATAAATACAGCATCAGTGAAATAACAAGTGTGAACTAGATTCCTTGGTATCAAGAATTGGTAATAATATCATACACAACACAAGGTGGCTACATATGCAACATAATATCTGATATAGATGTCATATAGATCAGATGGATCCATATTGACGGTCAAATCCTTAACGGAACCATTCAACAAATACTCCAAAACGACAATAGGGAATTATAAATCGAGCACATAATATCCAATCAACCATCATCCACATAAAAATTCACAAATAGAAGGAAATTAAAAATCAATCACATAAACACCTACATTAACCACCATCCACATAAATATCAACAATTTCACAAATAGAAGGAAAAAATACAGTCATCCATACAATCAACCACAAAGTCAAGAGGAAACTATAAACCAACTACATAAGACTTGCAAACCAACCATCTTCTACATACAAGTTATGAAAGACATTTAAAGTTCCCTCCCTAATATAACAGGGATTCAAGAGCCAGAGTTCAAAAAACAAGCAACCTATGAAACTAATCATGGGGGACATGCGTTTGGAACCACATTTTACAATACTACGGATCGATGGATAAAAAAATTCAAGCGTTCATAGGATCTACAAACAAGTCCACAGCCTTGATGTGATCCATGCCATCATCCTTATAAACATCAGCAACTGCTTCCATGCATCGTGTCTGGAAGAGGAATAAATGATCCAACATCCGATCCACTGAAGACGATAGTGAACCAACAGCAGCAACCCATTGATGACCAACTGAAATGGCATCTTGCCTTTGAGCGGACCCCCTTGCTCTTGAAGATTGACCTTCATTCCTCTTCCTTTTAGAAGTGCAAACACTTCTTGTGGAAGCATATGACATTTTAATCGCTAAAAGGTCTAGAAAACCATGAAACTCATGAGCTAAAAGACACCTAACTTCCTAGCTTCCAGAAAGCATGACAAAATACCATATAGACAAAATACCATATATGAACATATATGGAGAACAATCTAACTCAGTGTGTATATGAACATATATGGAGAACAAGCTAACTTAGCACAATTCACCTAAAAGTGAGAGGTATCATATAGTCAACAAGAGAAAAAAAACCAACAAAAAAAATGGAAAATATAGCATATACACAACCTGCAAATGCAAAAAAAATTGTTTTACAGATAAGCAAACGCAAAAACAAAGATAATATTTTACCCACTGAAGGGAACTTGAAACTATGGTTCAGAACTAGAGGGATATACTATTAGAGCCAGAAACAAATAACTTGCACTCACTGAAGAACACTTGAAAGTATAGTTCAGAAGTAGGCGAAAACAAAAGCCAAAAAAAAACAGATCCACAGATTTTTAGATAGAGAATAAGAACTGCATCTAAAAAAGGATCACCGAGAGAAAGAATAACAAGAGATCATAAATATAGAGAGAGATATAAAATGAATTTCTCCACCTATTGAAGAGACATTTTCTCTAAAGCCAATCTATGACCAAGTAGAAGCATTTCATAAGCAAGGATGTTACAAATTGAGTGCATTTCATAAGCAAGGATGTTACAAGTAATGTGCACTAATAAACAAGGATGTTACAGATTCAAAGCATTTCGTAAGCACATACACAAAATTACATATTCAGAACATTTCATAAGCAAGGATGTTACAAGTGATGTGCACTAATAAACTACTTCGAATTAAAACAAGTTATGCACTGAAGTCCATTTGATTCTCAGAAAGATATTCACTTTCTACACTAGGCAAATTAACTGCATTTGAAACCTCTATTTTGAATCAAGCAATTTGCACATTCTATAAAATATTAATAGAGATAGAAGAACTTGGCAATGGATCACTAGTCACGAGTTTCACAATTTCATTAGCAAGGATGCTACAGATTCAGAGAATTTCATAAGCACATAAGCTTGTGAACTTTGGTGATTTCACATGAAATATAGTCCCGCAAGTGATATAACGCAGAGGCACTAGTTATAATTCAGCAACCTAGTAAAAAAACACACTCTTTGCACCAAGATAAAGAGCAGCTCCATTTCAATCCTTTTCATTCTTCCTCTCAATTTCAAAGAACAAACAGAAGTGAACTTTTAACTACCAAAAAAATCACATTTTACATTTCGACTTTTGCAAAGATTCATCATCCTTGTACTCGAAGACCACAGAAGTAGCGATAATGGCAGCTTCTTATTCTAACCCAAAGAAAAAGAAATTTTTTTTTTATTGAGCATTCCTCTCACAATTTCTTCGATTTATTATACAGAGATGCATAGAGATTTAGAAATTTACATACATATAAGCCACTAATTCTTGACGGAAGCACTTCTTCTGAGAATTAATAAATTTCCTTGATATGCTCAAGAATCTATACAAAAATACCACATAACAAAAAAATCACTAGAAAATTCCTACAAAAAACACCAGAAAACATAAAATCAAAAGTATACCTGATGCTTGAGCATTTGGTCGATTGGATACTTTCTGGTTTAATCAAACTCAAATTTCTTCAATATTAGCACTTTGAGAGACAGGTTCCTTCAAGGGATTAGAATCCGAGGTTTTTTGTTTTGGGAGTTTTTCTTTTTTCTTTTTTTTCTCCAAAGGGATTTTGTAGTGGGAGAGAGAGAACTTAGGCTCTAAATTAAGAGCAGAGGAAAAAACAGAGAGAGCTTGGCCTCTTCTCCATGCATCTAACATCATCAATGTTGATTTACCCCCAAAAACCTGAGACTCCTGCTGTAACCTCTAAGCCATTATATTCAACCAAATTCTGATTTATCTGCCTTCACCCTGGGATTTTTTTGTTCATTTTCTCTTTTATTTCGTCCACTTCCAGGTGGATGTTGCTTGTTCATTTTCTCTGTTATTTCGAACTTGAGCACACAGTACAAATTTTCGAGCTTCAATGGAGATGGCCTATGAGGTCCAAAACACATGCCAAGTACAATCCGTCTTACCTTACCTTATCCTCCTTTTTTTTTTTTTTTTTTTTTTTTTTTTTTTTTTTTTTTTTTTTTTTT
>NW_006499159.1:6053017-6070085 GCF_000471905.2 Amborella trichopoda
GCGATGCAGAATACAGCTTGCCTACCTCGAATACTCTCTCTCTCTCTCTCTCTCTCGAAAGTCACCCCAAATTTCGATAGAATTTTTATTACCTTTATTTTTTACTTTAAATTACCTTTTTAATTTAAAAGTAATCTAGAATCCTTTATTTGAAGAAAAAACTTTATATGAGGCGAGGCCAAAAACAATCAAGCTAAAGCGCACTTCAAAAATTCACTAGAATAAATTATTTTAATGCAAAAAATCTTTAAATTGATCATCTTTTTTTTTGGTTAATTTAGTGGGGATAACGAGTCCTAAACCGTTTTTTGAAATCGTTAGTGATTTTTTAATGCGTTTGGTGAGAATGGAGGCCTAGACATTAACTGGAGCACAAGTGGTGCTACCACCTCGATGTACGGACATGAAAAAGAAAGATTTCAAGTCTTGAAAATAGTACATCTTGTAATGCATTTCTTGACCGTCAATTGTCAAGATTTTTAAGTGTTCAATCTATACTATTTTTAAAATTTTAAATTTTATAATTAGAGATGAAAATAAGTTTTTAGACCATCACAAAGATTTCCAGTATTAAAACATCTTTCGACTCCATTTGAAGGCGCACATGCCTTTGATAGTTTAGGGACTCGGCCTTATATAAACTACAAATTTAAATCCCCATTGCGAATTAGAATGAGATTAGTCATTAAGGGGCTTATGCCTCTCAACAAAGGGAACCGCCATAGATTTTCATCAAACTATTGTGGAACAAATCTTCTCTCTATTCAATAAATTGTTTCCACTTGACCTAAAATTTTTTTACTACAATTAAGTAGGTCTCTTGATTCCTCATGAGTTTTTTGGGCTATAGAGAGTACTAAATCCATTTGTGCACATGCATTCAATTCATCCAATAAAACATGAATTATTGGAGATGGTTAGAGGTTTCATGAGTAGAGAAGAAATTTTTAAAGGGGTCAATTCTACTTTTATAACTCTTATCCCCAAGAAATTGATTATCATTGAGCTTTCAGATATTGGACCTATAAATCTTCTTACCAATCTTTAGAAGATCGTGGCAAAGGTGTCGTAAGAATGCCTTAAAATTGTGCAACCTCTCATTATCTCCAGCACTCAATCAGCTTTCATTTAGGATCGTCAAATTACGAACAATATTTTAGTGGCTCAAGAATGCATTCACTCTAAGCTAAGATCTCAAGTCCCTGAAGTCATCATTAAGTTAGACATGAAAAAGGTATATGATAGAGTCGATAGGGCGATGAGAAATATGGGTTTTGGAGATAAATGAAGAAGCTGGATATACGAGTGTCTTTCTGTACTTTTCTATACTTATAAGGGGAGTCTTATCGTTTTTTTAATGCCTCTAGGGGACTACGGCAAGGAGATCATCAATTACAGTTTTCGTTCACGATTTATGCTGAATGCTTTGCCTGATGATTCAAAGAGTGGAAAATAGTAAAAACTTTTCAATGTTTAAGGTGAATGAATTGGGTCCAAGTGTATCTCATATGCAATGCGCATGATGCACTCATCTTTTACAAGGCGGAGGAGGGACAAGTTAGAAATATTGCTACTTTTTTGAATTGCTGTAAGGTGGCCTTAGGTTTAAAGGTTAACTTTTACAAAACCTCGATGATTGGAATTAATTGTTCTTCTCCTACTATTCAGGTTTTGGCAAATTTAAAGGGCTGTAAGGTTGGTTCATTTCTTATTACCTATCTGGAAATGCCCATTTCATATTCTAGGTCTTCTATTGTTGTTTGAGATAAAGTGTTGGAGAGAATTCAAGTTAAACTAGACCTTTGGAAGCTTAAATATTTATCTAAGGAAGAGAGGGTGACCTTGCTTAGATCTTGTGTAGCTAACTTGCCTATCTATCAAATGTCTCTTTTGTAGATGCCGGTCTCAGTCGTTATAAAATAGAAAGAATGATGCGCAACTTTCTATGGGGCTACTATGGGGAAAAAAGGAAGTTTCACCTTTTGAGGTGGGATCGCACTCCTAAGAGTGAGGGAGGGCTAGGTATTAGGAAAGTGAAAACAGTGAATGAGGATTTGTTATGTAAATGGTGGTGACGAAGTTTTCTTTTCAAGGATCATCTTTGGTATAAGGTCCTATCATTGAAATATGGTCTTGATAGACAAGGCATGTGGTTTGGGGTGTGGGGGTGTTGAAGCATGTCTAAACTATGGAAATTTATTTACAGATGTAAACCAATGGTTGAGGGATATTTTTAGTGGAATGTGGGGTGTGGAGAGCATATTTCATTCTGGCATCATACATTATTAGGGGATATCCCTTGCAAATTTGTTTTCCCATATCTTTTTTCTAAGGTTAGTATGCCTAATGCAAAGGTAATGGATGTTGCTGAAGTCAGAGGTAATGAGGTGTCCTAGATCGTGAATTTTCCCTACAGTAGGCTTAATGAAAGTGATTTTTCACAATGAAGTGAACTAATGGGTATGCTGGATGAGGTATACATTTTGCAAAGAGCAGTGGATGAGTTAGTTTGGGAACCGGAAAGTGATGGTGTGATTTAAGTCATGCTATATATTGTTTTTAAACGATAGATGGAGATAGTATTTGCTTTCAATAGCAAATATTTGGAAGTGGTTTATTCCTCATAAGGTATATGTTTTTATATGGTTGGTTGCTCAAGATAAAATTTTAATGGTTGACAACTTGATCAGGAGAAGCAAAATCTTACCAAACATTTGCTTGCTTTGTAAAAGAGATGCGGAATCAAGTGCACATCTTTTCATTCAATGTTCGGTGGCCTCTAGGATATGGTATTGGTTGTTTGGGCAACTTGGGGTTAATGCTTCACTACCCCAATCTATGATGCGTTTGGCATCACAGTTAGCCTTACAACATTTGTTGTATTTAGAAAGTATGGTGTGGAAGATAGTAAGAGGGGCAGTCCTATGGGATCTGTGAAAGGAGCAAAATAAGACCTTTGATGGAGTAAGCTTACCCTTTGATAAGCTACTATCTAAGGTTAAATTATCCATATGGTGTTGGTTATTGGGTTACAAATGAGGGTTTGGGGATCACACAACCAGATGTTACAGTTAATTTGCAAAACCTTTTTTTGATGGGAGTTTTCAAGACAAGACAGAAGGATTTGGATGGCACAAATGAGGGTTTGGGGATCACGCAACCAGATGTTACGGTTAACTTGCAAAACCTTTTTTTGATGAGAAATTTCAAGACAGGACAAAAAAGTATTTAGATGGCACTTAATTTAGGAGAATTCAAATTGAACTACGATGGTAGCTCTTTGAGGAATTCAGGACAAGCAAGTATTGGTGGTCTTCCAAAATTGGTTTGGTGATGTCGTTTTCACCTATGTAGGACACGGTATAGCCACTACGAATCATGCATAGTTACTTTCCTCACTTCAAGGATTGAAAGTATTCATTTCTAAAAACCTTCGAAACTACTACGTGATCGAAAGAGACTCCTTGAATGTTATTATTTAATAAGAAACAAATGGTACCCTGGGAGTTAAAGTCTTGCTGGCAGCAGATTATGGTTTATTAACTCTTTGGCACACTTTCTTGCTAAAAGGGGAGTGTCTTTGCCTTCTCTTTCGGTCTCCTCTAATGTAATCTCCTTCGTATAAGGATTTTTTAATAAATTACTGAATTTTGTAAAAACAAAAAAAAAAAAACATGGTTCCCATGCAAACCAAGAAATTTATTTGCAAATAAGTAACATACATAGATATTCTAGAATACAACAAACTTAAAATTTCCTATTATAAATTTTTTTATAACAAAAAGCTCTTACAAATATAAAAATTACATTAAAAATAACTTGTTTAAAAATTTTGAAGACATATTTGTAATTTTAAATTATTTTTATAGATTTATTCATTATTCAAGAAATCAAAAGAATCTTTTTAAATTTGAAATTGAATTTTACAATGATTTTAAAAAGACAAAAATATTCCTCCTAGAATATATAAACTATCAATAGTCAAAAGTCATGTTTGTTGAACGCTGAGGGCATCTTACGATCAAATATTTTGGGATAGTAATTTCTCATGGAAAAAGTTTATATAAAGATGCAACCTTATAATGTAGAACCTTATAATGTAGAACTACAGATGCACCTCAAAAATCCACGAAAAAGTTAATCTTAATGTTGAAAAACCCCTTGATTGATCATCTTGACATCGAGATGTATGACCATGAAAAATAAAAAAAAATAAGTCTAAAAAATAATGCATTTTACAACATATTATCTACACCGTCCATTTTACAGCTACGGATGCATCCGTATGCCAACTGCACCCATTTCTAATTTCACCATCAGTTGGTATATTCTAAAACAACCTTATATCATAATAAATTTTTAAAAAACACATGTTTGCAAAATAAATTCCCAACAAAACTTTTGAACGGAAAGTGGGAAGTGCTATATAGATTACGCCCAACCCGAAAACCAAATCTCGGTCAAAAGAAGTCAACATTGGCTAAACCGGTTAGGAGCAAGTGTTGATGCAAAACCTCAAACCCATTAGAAAAACATATTTTCCGGCCAAAATCCAAAAACCTTTTAGAAGGCCCGCATTCTATCCTCGACCCTGATTGTGAAATCCAAAGCTGCACGAATGGCGCAAAATATAATGGACTCATAAAAAACTTGAAATAGACAAGTTGCAAGATTAACCATTTCTAAGACTCGGAATCCATTTTTTAAAAAAGAATAACAATAATTCGTTAGTCATCCAAATGAAGATGATCAACTTACCATTTTGTTGGCGCCAGAACTGCATTTTCAGGTGAAGTTTTGCGTATTAAGCAACCTTACGAGATACTTTTCCTTGGGTTAATTTTTTTATGACATTGGTCCAGTCTTGACCACGTTTCTCTTCACATAACATGGATTTTTTTCTTCACATAACATGCATATTTTTCCAAATCCTAGGCTGATAAGCTTAATTGCCTGATACAACATGGAAACCAGGAAAAAAGCTAAATAAATATCAACAAAGCCAATATAAACCAGCATAATGGAAGAAGGAAAATCAGCTATACAAATATCAACAGCACTATTAAGTTACAAGCCAAGGGCGTGATGCTTCCAACCTTATACTTCTCACGAAATGCATACCAGGCCCCAAAGACCAATTGCACTATAAAGAAGAGGGCACTACACGCAAGTGAATCGTCGACTAAAAAAACAGTTCCTCAGATTCCATAGGTGATGACCAATATCTTGTAAGCGCTTGCACAGTTAACCGCCGTGTTGCGCTGAGCATTGAGATAAAGAAGCGGCACCCATCAATCTTGTATTCTTCAAGTGGATTCCGATGCCCAAAACTCCTCACATTGACCTGTCAAACCAACTTGCATGGGATTAGTTTTCTGCATTTTTAAATTGTAGAATATTAAGAAAAGAATTTAGAGATAGCAATATATGTTTTACCGCCGAACTGAGTTGATTCATATTTATCAAGTGATCCCTCCAGAAACAATCAAGAGTCTTCACAAAGATCGCTCTCTGCATACGAATCATTACTGAATTAGCATCAGCCATGCATAAGGCAGAACGCTGTCTGTCTATACTCGTGCACTAGCAAACCAAACTTGTAAAATGACATGTCATTTAAATAGCAAGAAATAACTAAACGGACCTCAAGAAACACAAATCATCAAAGTAAAGAAAGTAATATTAGAAGAAAAAAAAGATGTACCCTTTCAGATGATACGGTGGACAGATGATGGTGTGAGCTGACATGGTTTTTTTTTTATATAAGTTGACATTGTATTGATGGTAGAGGAAGATACATAAGAAAACCCAAACGGGTGTACAACAAAAACCCAATCGGGTGTACAAAAGTCACCGAGGTGGGTGACGATTAAAAGAAACAGCTGAAACAAACCCAAACCAAAGAAAAGAAACAAAACCGACAGGAAAACCCCAAAAGAACCCAATCGGTGCTACAGAGGACCATTGAGAACATGAGGCGCAATAATATAAGGGTCCTAGTCATTCCATCGTTGCTCCTTGTTTAGCTAGCTCGTCTGCTGTTCAGTTGGCCTCCTTCCAAATATGTCTCCAAGAGACCTGTGTATGCCTGCAGAGAATGTAAATCTGGTCAAAGATGTGCCATAATAGCCAAGGAGGGCGAGCCGAGTTGGATGCCCATAAAACAACATTCTTGCAATCCCCTTCTATGATGAGTGAGGGACCCCATGCTGGATCGAATAGTCTTAGACCTTCAAGGAGAGCTCGTGCCTCAGCCTCCGTGGAATTTGAAGTCCCAATGGAGGATGCGAAGGCTAGGAGGGTGACGCCCGCATGATAGCGAAGGATCCCCCCTATTCTGGCCGGACCTAGGTTGCCCAGGGAAGAGCCGTCGAAATTGAGTTTAATGAACCCCCTCTCAGGGGGTCTCCAGAGAGAGGAGCGAGAAATCCTCAGGCGTCTCACAGACAGAATGGGAACCCAATTCTGTCGAAAATTCAGGCTTGCCAATCCCTTGAAAAGGGGGATTCTGGAAGCCCAGAAAGCTACTAGGGCCTTAATTTATTCCATGGTTTTGTGTGGCGAGGCGTAGCTCCCTTGGAAGATCCTGGCATTGCGTTCCTTCCAGATCGACCAGATGGTGGCCGCAACTGCAATCTTCCAGAGAAGTCGGCCAGCTTTTGGCCATGGTAAAGAGCCCGAGATCTTGAGAAGATCGAGGATGGACGGTGGGGTAACCCAAACCCATCAGAATAAAGAAAGTACTTCCCCCCAAAGGTAAGAGGCCACCCCACAGTGCAACAAAAGATGGTCTGCTGATTCTTCTTCATGAAAGCACATGGCGCATCTGTTGGGTAGCTGGATTCCCCGTATTTTGAGTTGATCAGGTGTAAGAATTCTACCCCACAGTACAAGCCAAGCAAAGAATTGAATCCTTGGAGGAACAGGGCAGTTCCAAGCTAAGGACCATGAAGGAACAGAGGGAGCAGAAGGGATATGGGTGCAGGTTAGGGCTCTAAAAGGGGAGTCAACAGAGAAGGCACCCGAATGGTTAGGGGTCCAGATGATACGATCCCGACCAGGGGAAGAGGCGGGGAAGGCTGAGAGCAGCGGGGAGAGGAAAGGAAGGAGTCCAATTCCTCATTTCGCAGTGGCCTTCGGAAGTCCGGGTTCCAAGACTGAGACGAGCCCAAAATCGGAAAGAGGTCTTCGACGGAATCCAAGGGGTTCCTGGCCAGACTGAAGAGAGATGGGAAGCGAGATGCTAGAGGAGCTTCCCCTACCCATAGATCAGACCAGAAGACCACCTTATCTCCATTCTTAGCGTGAAACCTAATGAGAGATTTGAAGAGAGGTAAGGAGTGAAGGATAGAACACATGAAACCCAATAAGTCTTGGGGGGTTCTAGATGGAATACTCCAAGGAGAAGAGGTTAACCAGTATTTGGAGGATATGATTTGATGCCAGAGTCCCCCAGGTTGAGTGGCTAGCCTCCACCACCATTTGCAAAGTAGGGCAAGGTTTTGAAGTTTAAGGCTTCGGATCCCTAGGCCCCCTAGGGATTTGGGGAAGCATGCAGTTCTCCAAGATAAGAGATGGAACTTCTTTATAGGGTTGTCACCCGACTAAAGGAAATTCCTCATAAGCGTTTCCAACAGGTCACACACCGATGCCGGCAGGTGAAAGAGAGACATCTGGAAAGTAGGCAAGCCTGCCAGGACAGCTTTGACTAAGGTTAGTCTCCCTGCAGGAGAAAGGTATCTACCTTTCCACCCTGCCAGCATCTTTTCGGCCCTATCCACCACGTGGCTCCAAAGGGATTTCTTGGGTTTGCCAAGGCATAAAGGCAAACCAAGGTAAGTAGATCATGTTTTCCATTTAAAAATGGTTTCTAAAAAGCAGCAGACATGTTTTCACAAGATACTCTAAGAGTTGCAGCAGAATTTGATAATGCGAACAACAGTAAATAACAATCTCATTATAGAATGTGAGGTATAATATTTTTTATTATGTTTATTGGTATGGGGTATGAGTTGGCATAGAATATGGAAAAAAAATTTATAGAAAGAGTACACGATATGAGAAAGCAAGAATCCCAAATATTAAAACCTAAATTGTGAGGGGCACCTAATGTATTTCATAACCAATATCCTGCTCTCAGGGCAGGAAAAATGGATAAACCTTTATTTACTGTTCAGAAATTACCCCAAAACCTAAAAACAATGACTAAAGTATCAACTATGTAATCTGCATCCCTAAATGGCCTTGTCACGCATCTGGCAGGCCAACTTGGTTACAAAGACACTTTTAAATATTGTCACACCTAGTGTTCAATTCCATGGCTCTTGCAAAGTACTCAGCCCCTTGCTGAGAGGAGTAACTCAAGTGAGTCCTAGTTGACATGCCCGTCTCCTGCCCGAGCTGGAAAAAGGCCAAAAGTTTTAAAAATAAAAACTAAAAATTGTGAAATTATGAAAAAAGAAATATAATAAAACAACAAGAAAATATAAATGAAAAATATATAAAGCACAGAATGAGAAAAAAATAAATGTTGCTGCATTGAAAAATCAAAAAAAAAAAAAAATGAAAAATGAGGAAATCAGAAAAAGTAGAAAAATAATGAAAATCATAAAAAACATAATGGTATAAATAAAATAAATTATAAATCCCTCCTAATTGATACAGTCCAAAATAAATCACCTTTATGAAATTAAATTAAAAAAATATGTAACAAGCGCAAAATTCTGAGGCTGATCCCCTAATCTTCACACTTGGGCAGAATTGAAGCCTCAAATCCTTGTCAAAGCTTCCTACACAACCCAATTGAAACCCCAAAATTAAATTTGGGTTTCGAGTTCCTTTCTAGGAGATGTGAGCTCTTGAAAGCCCAGACGAATAATAAATTGAAATTTGAAATCTCACAAATCCTAATTTTTGTGTTTCTCATGAAAATCAAGCTTATGGTTGGATGAGAGGGCTTAGGATCAAATTTCATCAAGGATCGCCATACATTCGATGAAAATGGAACTTTTTGAGATTCGGTCAAAAACTTGGCCAAAAATTTCTCTCTCAACTTTGTCTAATATGATGGTTTTTTCCTCAAATCTAATGCTTCTATAGATAAATTAGACGAAAATCTTACGATAGACACAAATTTGGCTCAAATCGCACACCCAAGGGCCTCTAATCCAAAAGGAGTGGGGGGCAATTCATTTAAATTCAACAGTACAGTACTCCGGCAAGTACTGTAGCGACACACCTGCATGCTATACAGGTTACATACATGTACCTGTTACTGGCTAGGCAAGCAGCTAGGCCCGAAAAACTTGCCCAAGTCCATGTTGACTCGAACAAGTTTTCAAATACTGTCCACACCAATATCTACCCATTTTGATATAAAAGTAGTAGCTTTTGAGAAATGTGTTGGAAACACCATTATGTCCGGATTTTTTTTAATTGGCATAAAATATCTGATTGGCAACACTGATATTTCACTGGTAACAGTTTTGTTTTAAAATATGTCATCCGGGAGATGGTGGTGCATATACACTCATTTCTCCTAAACAATGTCACAAGGCAACTAAATGTGCACTTACCGTAATCTGAAATTTGAAGATCACAAGTCCTGAAATTTGAATGTAATGATTGAATCTCTTTTCTAATAGACCCAAAGCTTTCACTGTCATCTTAGTCTTGTCTCTCATTTCCCCTCGGTCATTTGGCCCCACTCTTGCTCTGCAGCTCTTCTCAAGCTTTGCACCTAAGCCCAAACAATCACATCAAATCTAACCAAACCAGCACCTAAAGCTTCTCTCCAAAGAAGCCGAAATCCATAACAAGTGCTGCCCAATTAGGACAATGGAGTCAACCATGGAGTTCATCTCTCTCATCCAAAACCATGGACAGCATCAACATTCTGCATCTTCCTATTATCCTCCTCAGTCATGGGAAAATCAGAAGATAATCCTTTAGCATCTTGCTCATAATCTTCATTACCATCTCGATCTTCATTGCCATGGGGATTGAAGAACCAGCGGTCACCATTCTCTGCTTCTAGGGCATTGAAATCCTCAAGCGACACCAGTTTGGACTAATTTCTTGTTGAATGCGAGGTAAATTTAGTTGGGTTTCTTGTATGTATCCATAATTAAGTAGACACAGACTGTCAACAATTTGAAGAGGAGTTTGGTGGAGATGGCAACATTTAATAGTGAAGTTTTGAGGGATGAGTCGGAGTTCTGTTGTGGGGTTTGGAGGGAGAAACAAGGGGGAAAAGGATTATTTGATGCACAGAGAAGATGAAGAAGAAGAACAAAAGTTTTAGTGCGTGTGCTTGTGTGTGTGTGAGTGTGTGTGTGTGATAGAGAGTTTGGAATGGAGGGCAATGGTGCTTTGAAGGTGAGAGACATGCAACACAGTAATAGACTAACAGTAGACAGAATATAGCATCCCTAGCAAACAGCTGACAAAGTATTGATTAGACAAATTAGTCCACTCTAGATAGAATTAATCGTTTCCAAACAGGCCCGTAGATTCATCCTTCTTTGTTTACACACTGCTACACTTCAAAACGGACATTACAAAATCAGGTCTTTTTAGCCAATAGATCCAAATAAAAAAAATAAAAGGCACAACATATGTACCACAAACATGGAACCAACAAAAGATGCAAATTAATTTAACCTTAAAACATCCAGGAAAACATGCAATGAATTCAGGAAGTTGGATCAGTATAAATTTCCTAAGCAAAAGCTGCATAATAACAATCCATTGGAACATGTTACCTCGACTTCCTGAATGTAAGCATAATCATAACCAGAATCTTGGACAACATCAAGATAAGAAGCAATTAAAAAGTCCCCCAGGTACTTGCGAAGAATATTAACAATTCCTCCATACCTTCCATTCCTGTAAATAAAACAACCTTTTGAAATAACTCAATGAAAATTGCCCTTGAGCAAATGGAAAACTGAGTCATATTCTCACATAGTTAATTCATCAGAGCAGATGGTAAGCCAACGTCTAAATGAAGAGGCCTTCTTATTGATCCCTCTAAATGAATTTGGAGGTACTGGCATCTTCGGAAGGCAAAATAAGTCAATATCTGTGATATTCATTTGATCTATTTGCTCCAGCGATGACAGCAATGTTTCTTTAGAAACTCCTGCAAATGAAGCTGGAGAAATCTCGAATTCATGAGATCTGAAGTGGGAAAGTAGTTGATAAATTTTCAAAAATTTTGGAAAAATTTTTCACTTGCTTGCCCACAAAATTAAAGAAATAAAATCAATAATAAAAAGAAAAAAGAGGCCAAGAAAAAGGAAAATTACCGGCCAATATCTTCCTTGCAATCCCAACAAACTCTTCTATAATCTTCCCAAGATTCCAATCCCTTGGAGGCTAAAGAACCAGAAGAAAGGTAAATAACCACAATATACAGTGGTGAAACAAATACAAACCCATGATTATTGAAGAGGTTTTCAACTACCTTAAGTGGATTAACGCTTCCAAGGACTATTTCATCCACCACTGCTTGCATGTACCTGAAGGCAATATACATTAGGACCTTACCTATGGAAAACATATAAACAATGCCAAAAATCATAACCAAGGACAGTAGAAGATGGTCATGACATATGGATGTCCTAGATGGAACCATTGATCAGCCATCTGCACAAGGGTCTTTACCCAGCATTATAGAGTTGATTACCATGAGACATTTGCTCATGCTGTGCAAGAACTGTCAGGGTCCTTTCTGTTGTACAAATAAGAATTGGGAATTATCCAAATTCCTGGATGTTAAAAAAGCTTTCCTCCATGGACAAATCGAGGAAGACGTCTACGTGTAGCAGCCAGTAGTCCCTGCTCACAAGGCATGTCCAAGCCTTGCGTGTCAATTTAAGAAAGCCCCTCCATGGCCCAAAACATCCTCCTCAAGTATGGTTTGAGATATGCAATCAAGCCATGACCCATGATGGATATACATGTAGCTCCTTATATTTTATGTTTATGAAGAAACAGAGGCAAGGAACTACTATTCTATTAGTATATGTTGATGATGTCATTTTCATAGGGGTATGATACTAAATAAATAAATACTTAAGACGTATCTACACGAACAGTTAGATATTAAGGATACAGGAGTTAAAATACTTTCTGGGTGTTAAGGTTGCACGGTTGAAGAAAGGAATTTTTATATTCCTACATAAATATACCTTAGATACTCTGCTATATCTGAGGGAGAAAATAACGTTGGCAACTAGTCGCATAGAATCTCCAGTGGATCCAAATTTCAAACCAGTTCTCAATTCTGGTACTTCATTGGAGGACAATGGCTACTCCCAGAGCATAGTGGATCAGCATATCTATTTGACCATTACGTGCCCCGAGGTCATATTCGTAGTTAGCTCAATGAGTTAATATGTTATACATGCATGCTCCACAAACTGGTCATCTTGAGGTAGTCAATCGCACATACACTACCTAAAATCATCTCCAGAGAAACGGATGCTTATGCGCCACTCACATTTATCTGTGTGGGTGTACTGACGTGATTTGGGCAGGATGCTCTCTGGACAGGTGATCCACCATTGCCTATTGCACTTTTATTGGAGGCAATCTTGTGACGTGGTGTAGAAAAAAACAAAATGTTACAACTCGTTCTAGTGCAGAAGCAGAGTACCAACTATCATCAAATTCATGTGAGCAGGTATGGTTGAAAGGACTTTTTAAAGATATGGGTCTTCCTCTTCAGGGTTCTACGCAACTCTACTGTTATCATCAGCCTGCCATCCACATAGCAATCAACCTAGTAATCCACGAGCACACTAGAAACATTGAAGTTGACTGTCATCTCCACTCCTTATGTGAAAACCTCTGAAAAACTTGCTCACATTTTCACCAAAGGAGTTTCGTGGGGACGGTTAAGATAATTTATTGGCAAGTTGGGCATTCATGACATTCACGCACCAAATTTGTGGGGGGGAGTATGGACAAAGTCAAACCATATGGGAAGATTTATCCTTTATGTATATTTATGCTTATGTTATAGTTAGTACCGGTCAATATAAGGACTTATTAGTGTACAATGTAAAAGCTATTATACCATATGAATCTATCTAAACGAAATGCTATTGCTATGCAATGTAGCTCTATAATGGGGCACACAAGGGCAAAGAACCAGGCACTAACAGAAGATGGCCATCCACATTTTGAACCCAACCTGTAATTAATTTGTTGCGAGCACAGCTTTTTTAGCCCAATTGGGTGGGTAATATCTTAACTCTTTAATTCCTTTCAATCCTCGTATTCCTTTCACCCCTAACTTGCAGTATTTAATCTAAATCATGAACTTGTGCCTTACGCATGTCCAACACATCCCTATGAAAGAAACGGATTCTAGCAAAAGAAACTAAACAAATCAAGTTTATATTCAATATGGTCAAAAGCTGGAGGAACATTGTCATTTTTAGTGAGAGATATGGGGTGAGTTTCGTGAGTAGCTGGTGAACTGCAGGAGAGGATGAGGTGTTCCCACGAGAAAGAATTGGGGCGAAGTTCATAAGGCTGAAGGGAATTTCTTTTTTTTGGGTAGATCAGTGGGGAATACAAGCCCCTACCCGTTTTTGGAAATATTTAGCAGTTTTCGAATGCGTCAGTGGGAATGGAAACCTAAACCAGTAGTGAAGGAATTGCATCCAACCTTGTGCAGACCACTAGATCTTCATAAATGAGCATGAGGATAATAGAGGAAGAGGATTCTGACCCAGAGGACATCAAGGAGGGAAAGCACAATTTGAGGAGAGGGACAACTCTAATGATGACAGCTTGCCATCACACACAAAGTAGGGATCGCAATGATGGAAATGTTGTGATGCTCGTGATGAGGCTATGGACCTTAACAATGAGACTTAGCATGAATTTTGAAATTTGATTTCTTGATTTTCTGTTTTATGAATTAGGAGTGGGTTCACAGGCCTCACGAGACTTGTTTTTACTACTATGGTCTGTTTAATCCATATCGCCCTTTGCCTATGGTCCATATGCTGTATAAATCACTGTCAGTTTGTTTCAAGTCTCCGTTAAGTATGGTGAATTTATAATGTTTGAAATTCAAGTTTCAATCTTCTAATACTGTAATTTGTTGGTGACGAATCCACAGTCCATAAATTCAATAAATTTAATCTTTTTTCTGTTCATCGAACACATTCCACACAATATTTGATTTACAAACGAAAAATAAAATAAACAAAAATAAAAATTTACTGGATTTGGCCTCAAACCGAACCCCCGTCCCCCGCACTATATCTAGAGCACTTTATTCAAGAGGAGTGCCACAGGTCCTAGCTACCTAGACAGCACATTACAACTTTTTAAGCCCCGGATATTAGTACGTCTATAGGTAATTTCATAGAACATTAATTTCCTATTTATCAAAAGCAAAGAATCCTATGCACTTATTTCAGCATTGAACAGTATCATAAGAGGATCAAATAATATCACAAGAAGAATGAGCAACCTGCCACCAATAAATCAGTGCACAAAGGGTAATCGTTACAGTTCTTGTTTGACAAACTTCAGAGATGTGGGAATACATATAACCCAGTTCTTAAAATATTACAAGTTACTACTTTGTAAATATGATATAGTCTTCTCAACTTTGGTAACAATGTCTACGAATTACTTTTGGGATTTGCAAGACAAGACTTTACTAATTGTATGCATGGAGCAATAGGGGATAACAAGCCTAACACAGCAAGTAAAATACCTGTACAGGAGGAGAACAGGAGACAAGAAGGCAAAGGAAAGGGGTATTCACGGCAAGTCAAAGGAACTTGTGCCCACACAAGTATCCAAATGAGAGAAATGCATGTGCGATATCTGAAAATAGGTGCTTATTTGGTAGGCCATCAAGAGACTCACTGATATATTCGTTCGCAACACTTCTCGGAATCACCCATTAATATTGATTGTCTAAGATCATAAATATGCTTGCGTTGCACCTACAAGTAAAGAGGAACGACGTTCAGATAATTCAGTTTTTTACCCAAGCCTGAAGTATAATGCTCAAAAGACAGAATAGTGGTATTATTGAAGTACATAGCTTCAGTTTTTTACCCAAGTAGCCTGAAGTATAATGCTCAAAAGACAGAATAGTGTCATTATTGAAGTACATAGCTGCTTTTTAAAGCATTGGCATGATGAAAGAAAAATTAAAACAAAATAAATTTGACAAATTCCGCAAAGGATGGCCATTTTACGAGTGGGTTCAAGGCTAAGTGGTCAGGGTGGAGAGTCTCCATAACATGATGTCTTGAGTTCCATTCCCACCATGGTTAGGGGAGGACCCCTTGCCCGCTGAACTACCCCACAGAAACCAAAAACAGCAAAGGAACGACTAGTTCAAAACTTAATAAATCAAACATATCCCTACACACTCCCAGATTTAGGTATCGATTCTTAACATAGTCCACATTTTTAATTTTAAATTTGACACTTCCCAGTGTTCCTTTCGTAATGACTTTTAAGAGATTGAAAAGGTCTTATTGTATTTTTGTACATTTTTATGACAATGAAAGTTTTCTTTTCACGTTAATGTATTTCCAATACATTGCAACTTAAATGACTCAAAAGTTCTTTATATTTAATTGAATTACACTTTTAATTCCCATAGAATTTCTTGAAATAATTCTCTTCTATTGTTAGGGTTTGTGGCCTTCAAAAGCCATGAGAGAATGTAAATATAATAAATGATAGTGAATTGTGCACTTCAGTGGGAGTGTATGATGGTTGACTGACCTAAGGTTAGACAGTTAATGGCCTAGGTTATGCCCAAAACCCTTGCCCCTTGGAAAAGGCACTATAGTCAAGAGCTTATAGATTTCCCCTTGCAAATATTAATATGGTTAAGTATGGATTTTTGTAACTAAGAAGATATTGTTGTCAACATATAGTCAAACTTAGTAAATGCCTTTTAAAATAGAAATAGACGAAATGCAATTCTTGTTGTAAACTTGAGTGGTTTGCAAATGCATGTCAAATGCTATGAGCTAATATAAATAGAGAAAAATATTAATTGTCGTTCCCAATCCATTTACTTGAAATACAAATTATAGAAGGCCAATTATATTACAAATTTCCTACTATAATCCTTAATTTTTTCTACTCATTAGTTAGACAATTATGAAAATCCATGAAGTAAGGAAATCAGATTCCTCAAATTCAAAATTTATGTTTCATGAAAATCCCATAGAATTAAATTAAATAACATTAATTTTTCAGAAGCACCATTACGAAAGATAAATTCTCCCCGATAAAAATTGCAACCATAGAAATAAAAGAAAAACGAAAAAAGACACAGTGAGAACATTTAAAGACACCCATGTGTATAACAGGTAGATTTCTCACCCATCAAAAGACACCCATCGAGCATAACCAAAAACTTTCTAGACAGAGGAAAATTAATATATATATATACATATAGGGACTCACTGCTGTATGCCCATATGCCCATAAGCGAATGGCCCAGATTGAATCTAGGCCATTCTGTAGCCGATCAGACGCTCACGGATGTCCGATAGTGTTTGAATTTTCATTTTTTTTCTATAAATCCAAATCACTTGAAATGTTAGACGTGTGTTCTTCTCATCAAGGCGCACCTAATAAAAATATAAAAAAATAATTTGCAAAAAACAAATGACCAAAATACGCCCCAAAACTTTTCAAGAGTATTTTGGTCAATTTATTTTATGTAAAAAAAAATGATTTTTCTAATAGATTCGCCTATTTTTTAAGAACACATGCCAAAAATTTCAAATGATTTGGATTTGTAGAAAAAAAATTAAAATTCAAACAGTATCGGATATCCGTGATCGTCAGATCGGCTCAGATTCAATCTGGGCCGTGGGTGTTCACTGTAGCAATACGCACCTGTGTGCACAGCATCTTTTCCCATATATATATATATATATATATATATATATATATATATATATAACATAGTCGTCGTACGACATACTCTACTACCGTAAACGTACGGTACGTAGTAGTAGTACGTAGTACACTACTAATAGTAACGTACGTACGACGT
>NW_006499159.1:6070105-6162093 GCF_000471905.2 Amborella trichopoda
TACTACGTACGTGTGTCACTACTATTACTTCTACTATATATATATATATATATATATATATATATATATATATAAACCAGATCGGTGACCCAGATCGTCCATCCCAAAAACTGGGGTCGAATTGGTAGACTGACAATCCAAATTGAAGGACTGACCAGATCGACAAGGTCCAGCTTTAAAAAAATTCAAAAAATAACTAAAAATCCTTAAAAAGCTAGTTTTGTAGGTTTTTCAAAAAATTAGTCGTATTATATTATAGTTTTTCATTAGTTTTATTAAAAATACATCAGTACTAAGAACTTGTCTCATGTCTGAGTGTTTGTTATCCATTACATTCATTATATAGTCAAATGATATTTAAAATGCAATTCATTACAATAAAATGGATGATCTCTTTAACTCAAATTTATAATGAAAGAAAGTATATTTTATAAATCCTGGCTTGGGTGAAGTGCCCTAACAGTCACTTATTTTTTACTTATTGATACTAATCCACTTTTAGAGGTATTTTAGTGTATTTTAATTTTTTTAAGAACCCTAAAAATATTGTTTTCATATGTATTTATGTTTCTAGGATTTTTGGGCCTTTTTTAGAATTTTCTAAATCTATTTTAAATTAATAGAAACCCCTACAGGTTATTTCTAAAAAAATTCTACAAGGGAGGTGTTTTCAAAATTATATTTAGAAGTTGAGGGACTCGTGTGGGGGGCTAAGAGTCTAGCTCCCACACTTGTGGGGCCCACATGATGTGGGATGCGGGACCACATGGGCCACAAGCCCCACATAGTTGGTCACCTATGTTTTCCATTAATTTGGGAATCTTTGTGGGAGCCAATTTTAATTACTGAAAAATATTTTTAGAGAGTTGAAATTTTGAGATATCTTAGTGAAAATATTTTGAGAGATTTTTATGGGATCTTAGATTATTTTGACCAAGTTCGTGCGCCATCGGTCAGGTGATCGAGTGTGAGGTGTACCAAGTCCTAAAGGGGTAACCCTAGGCACAAAGAGTAGTAAGTCTACTCAATTTTATTTATTTGATGTCCTTGTTTTATTTCCTAAGTTGTAAGTTCGAATTCAGATTTAGAATAAAGTTTTTTTTTTTGGTAGTAAGATTTAAAGATCCTAGATTGTAGTAGTTGTTATTTCTGCATTGTATTATGGCCATTGTAAATAGAAATTCCAGGCATTAATAAAGATTAAAGTAAAGAAGAAATTCTTTTTTTTTTTTTGAATTTATACTCTACTAGCCCCGGCTTTCATAAATGCATTTGGTTTCTCACTTGCTAAGATTATAAAAGCAAGAGCAACACAACAATCAAATCTCAGGTGACAATTATGCCATTTCCACCTGACCAGCATTTTTAAACTCACCAAATGTAGGCTAAAATATACTTAGGATACACACAATGATAGAGGCCTCGGAATTCAAATCATAGTGAAGAAATCCATTCCAAAAGATGTCCCTATAATGGATGCGTACATAGCAAATAGGATTCAAGCCAATAGGCAAAACCAAAATACTCCAAAACAGAGGAGAGAAAAATAGAAAAATGTAACTTTTCTCAAAAAAGCTTTATACTACAACCCTTTATAGCAATACAAAAGTTAACTTTTCTCAAAAAAAAAATAGAAACATGTAAGCACAATCATTTTGAAGAATATACAGATAAGTCAACACAAGAAAGCATACTAAATATTAGAAAGTTCGAATTTTTACCTCTAAAACTTCATCAAACTCAACAAGACTCTTTCTTATTCCAAAGAAGTACTTCTCTGCATTTATTTGTAGGGCCAACAGCTGAAATTTATAAGGTGAAACTGTTGAGATGACTGGCAATATGATATCATCAAGAAAGAGCATAACAAAACAGAATGGATGGGAACAGCCCTGCAACCCCAGGACAGAATAATACAAAAGCATCACCTGTTTCACAATCGTGTCACCTTCAATTGGAATATTCTCCTCATTAGTTATCTTTGATATGAGTTTCACAGCCCATTCTGTGTCAAAGTTGAACTTTTGAAACATCTCATCCTGCAAACTATTTTGAGGAGAAGGTTAACACTCTCAACAAAAAAAAAAAAATACTATTTTGAGGAGATTATTGCCTCTTGAGGCTTATTGGCATCACTAGAGATCAGAAACACCCAGACTACACCAAATTAGAACCATTTTTCCAGTCTAACCAGTCCAAAACCCACTGATGATGGAAAGTATAAGCTACTTCACAAACTTGTACTCAAACATAAATCTCCATGTTATAGCTCAAACATACTATAGATATTTCAGATAGTTTAGAATGACACCAAGATAAGGTGCACTCCAGCACTCTGCATCTTCACTTTAACCTGTAATATACCAAATCAAATAAAAACATTCGTCTTATACATACTTCAAGGGCCTTTAGCCATTTCATCCTCAGATACCCTCTTCACCTTAAAATAACAACAGTGAAAAAAGAAACCAATAATTTTTGGCAAAAATTCCTTTTATCTATTGAAAATTTTTTTAAAAAAAGTTTAGAATAGACAAAATAGTTCTCTCCAGGCAAAAACTAGCCACCTTTGCTTTCAAAGAGGGAGTTTGCTTTCCTTCAAATCAAAGCCTCCACAACGTATTGCACATCCCTCTCTCATCTAAGAAGCAGAATGGAACTTAATGATGATCTTATTGCATGTTTTCACTCTATCAGCATTTCCATGAGTCTTGAGCTAAAACAGTCCAGCATCAGGATGGTGGCAACTCTGCTCAGTTAAGCATATCACTAGGGTGTTAGAGGGCATAATGCTGCCTCGGCATTCAGCCAAGCAGGCATGGTTCCTCTCCAAAACCCCTGAAGTTACAGGCATGCAGGGGAATGGATAATCTCAACATTGTGCTAACTGGAGATCATCTCCGGCATCGAGGCTTCCAATGCCCCAACTTTCATGTGGTCCTTGTCAAGAGAAGCAGGAGGCTGACAACATTTATATAATTATTCACTATTTTGCTTCCAGAGCAGGCATGGTTGCTCTCCAAAACCCCTGAAGTTACAGGCACTCAGGGGAATGAATAATCTCAACAATGTGCTAACTGGAGATCATCTCCGGCATCGGGGCTTCCAATGCCCCAACTTTCATGTGGTCCTTGTCAAAAGATGCGGGAGGATGCCGACATTTATATAATTATTCGCTATTTCGCTTCTTCATATGGGTGATTGATGTTCCTTCATGGAGTTGTTTGAGGTGCAATAAATTGTACCTAGATTGATCATGTTTGCTGTTCCACAGCTAGACTTCTCCTATAGGATGCTGTCGCAGCAGCATCTTATGGTGGTTTTGCCCATTGGCTTATGAAGAATTTGGTTAGAGAGGAACAACAGGATTTTTGGAGGATAACAGTCCAGGGCATCTGTGTTACAGGAACATATATGTCAAGCTGTTATCTCAATGACACTGTACATGACTATTTCAGAGACATTCCAATGGTTCACCAGTGCCATTCCATTAAGCTATAATGGCCAGCTCTGAACTTCTGAGGCAAGTCAGCCTTAGGATAGTATGGATCCTCCACCATCTTGATCTTGATACTTCTATTTTAATTGGAGCTATTTAAGGAATCCAAATTCCTTTCAGGGGGGGAGCATTCTCAGAGATGAAACAGGGAGGGTGCTCAAATTCTACTCAGATCTGAGTAGGGATGCCTGACTCGGTGGAGAGAGAGGGCTGGGGCCCTTCTCATAGGATTGAGGATCTTCCATAGTTATGTCCAGGTCCATTGACGGAGGTTGACACCCTCAACACCATTAGTTGCATGGAAAGAGAATCCCATTGTACTTATCAGCTGGCAGACGTTTTTGAGAAGTTTAAGGACCTTGATGATTGCTCAAGGATGTAGTTCCAGGTTTCAGCACATTTGTCATGAGACTAATTCAGAAACAAATTCTTAGGCTTGTGACAGGGTGGACACGCCTTCTTTATTCATTGACAACTTAAATGCCTTCCCTCCCTCTACAATCTTAAATCTTTTAAAAACAAAAGCATTGCATGCAAGGGGAGACTTTAGCAGCTAATATTATCAAACAGCAAGCATGAAATGAATACTTCTGATTGATCAGTTACATTGGTTCATTTACAAAGTAACTTGACAAAATCATTTGGGATACTTGAATATATTTTAACAATAGTATGCTGCAATTAGACTGAGATCTCCTCAAGGAAACCTGCATATTTTGCTCCCATACCCATCTCAAGATGGCACTAAAATAAAGATTAAAAGTATCAGTCAATCCAATATACAAGTGGAACTTTTTCATCAATCAATCCAATACACAAGTGGAACTTTCAGAATTTCAAATAAGATTACAGAACATATCACATGAAATGCTGCTGTGAACTTTTTGTTTTGATAGTTGCATTGCTGCCATAAACGTTCACAACTATTATTTGATTGTGATCCACAATCATTTTATGTTGTAAAGAAATGCATGAACCACAAATATTTGTAGGAAATCCGAATCAACATAACACCTTTTAATTGAAAGATTACAATTCACGATGACGATGCTTCTAATTAATGTTCAGTCCATTCTATTTCTTCATCCAAAGTTCTCATAAACATCTTGAATCTATAATTCTTCGGTCTGGCAGAAACATAGCCAAGTTCATGGCAAGTAATAAGTATGTTAAATCTTCCTAATCACTTTCTTTTTCTTGCATGTAATGTAATCTTGAGAATTTCAAAGCATGTGAAAGCAGATAGCAATTGCTTTAAATACGGAAGTCACAGACATATATCAAATTTAGAAACTATACCTCACCATAAATCTTGTTGATCCAGGGTCTCCTTGCCTTCCAGCTCTCCCGCGAAGCTACAAACAGAAAAGGAAACAACTCAGCAAATTAAAATACAAAATGAAATAGGTGAGCATAATATACGAGTACAGTAACTGGGTATGAAGAAACTGTTTAACTAGCCAATAGTGGAAATGATGTATACGAAGCTATCAGTGCTCTTCATATTCAAAGACATTCTTCTTTGGAAAGGTCAACTGGTATATCTATATTTATACAGTTTATTTGTACATATTAAAAGACGGGGCATTCCACAACTCAAGTGCTCTATACAATGGTACCAAAAAGGTAGTCTATACAAACCCACACTGACAAAAATGGTGGGTATTGAAGAAGGAAGAGAGATGGGAAGTGGGGAAGTGGGGGAGAGAGAGAGTGAAAGCATGAGAAAAGAGAGAGACATTTACATACATTTAACCAAGAGAATTTGTGCCACCTCAAAGACTAGCAAAATATAAATAAGCATCCTCATATTCACAGACATGCACTAAAACCACTGTGATATCCATAGTTTTTTGGCCTGGAAACAAATATATTACTGTATGATTGCACATTTATCAAGCAATGCAACCAGTCTAAATGTCAAAAATGGGCTCAGAATACTTCAGAAGCAGCTCAAAATGCCATACCTGGCTTTCAAGAAAATAGTATTTTCTAAAAGAGAAAATGAGAGGATATCATGCAAGAAAATGACAGGCAATCATGCAAAAACACTAATAGAAAGCTTGTTTGTTCATTTCGTTTTTTCTTTTCTTTTCTTTTTAAAATTTTCAGTTTTCGATTTCAAGGGATTTTGCAATTTGTAAAAGCCCTTAATAGTTAAGAACCAAAAGTGCAAGCAACAAGTTTTTTTGGGGGGAGGTGGGGTTTAAGGGCTTTGATAATTCGTAGAAGTCTTTAAATTTAAAAAGAAAAAAAGAAAATGTGAACTATATATTTAAGAAAGAACGTTTGTTACTTTGTGGCTTTATGCATTTTTTTTTTGTAATTTCAGTTTTTACTTTGATCTTGAAGGGCTTTTACAAATTATGGTGAGCAATTTCTTTTTGTTTTTGCAGTTTTTCATGGATTCTACACTTTGTATGGGATTTAGAAAATTACAAATAACGAACTATCAATTTCTATTAGTTATCTAACCTCTTTTTCCTCACAACTCTCCATGGTTTTTGTTTGCATTTATTTTGATTTTAGGATATGAAATTGAAATTCTTGTAAACTAGTGAAGTGTGAAGTTGCTTGGTTGCTTTTTTGTGAGTTGGTCATGCATGTCCGACCTAGGAATTGGTTTTGAATGGGTCGACAAAAGGGTAATGAGACCCAGCATGGGGCCATGTAAATAGGTCTTAAAGAGAGATAATGGGAAGATATGTGCATATAAAGAGAGGAGGGATTCATTAGGTTAAGAAGCATTTGGCCCACAAAATTGAAAATATGAGCAAAAACCCCAAGGTTCCCTCTCATGTGATGTTCGAGATGCAGAAAAACATCGAACATCATGCTGTTGACAAGCAAAGGAGGCGAGAAATTGTTGATGATATGGGGAACCCTCACCCAACCCAAGAGGAGGAGCTTCTTGATATTGATGAGGGAGGAGATGACGAACCCCCTCAAGCTAGGAGGAGACTTCAGAAAGAGCCTGTTTCTTCCACACATTCTACGTCTAGCAAGCCTAGAAGACCCTATCCAGGTTGTGGGTTGGAGGACTATTTTTCACCTAAGACAACACCTGGCTTCCAGCCAACCATTAAAAGTGTGTTGGCCAAGGACAAAGCAAAAGAACAGGCAACCACGTGTAGCTTGCGGGATGAATTGTCGCTCCATCTCATTTGACGCCCTCAACTCCTATTTTCAGCGTATGTTGGATGCAGTGGTATCCATAGGTCCAAAGTATAAAGGCCCTCCTATCATGATTATAGGACTTCATTACTAAAGACGAATGTGGATAAGGTGAGAGTGTACACAAGATCATTCAGGGAGATATTGGAGAGTGAAGGATGCTCCATCATAGCTTATGTGTGGAAAGAAAATAAACTAAGGCAATTAATTAATTTTCTGGTGTTGTACAAAAAGAACTGCTTTCATGAAGACAATTTGTTTAGGGAAGTTGTTGAGGAGGTGGGAACACATGATGTGGCCCAATTCATTACAGATAATGCTACAAGAACATTATCTCACTATGTTTTGGGCATCTTGTGCAGCCCACTGTATTTTAATCTAAAGGCTATAGGGAAGATGTCCCATGTTGAAAAGGTTGTAGATAAGGCAAAAGGAAATAACAAAAATTATTTACAACTACAGCTTTATCCTCGATCTTACAAGGAAACATACTCAGGGTTACTAGATTTGCCACTAACTTCCACATTTTAAAGAGCATATCGCAGCACATGGATGGCCTCAAATCCATGTTTACATCGATTGAGTTGCGGGATTCCATTGGGCTAGGAAGACTAGTGGGAAGGAGATGGTAGAATTAATTTTGAGTAGTTATATTGGACCAATGTTGCCAACATAATTCTTGTTATAGGGCCCTTGGTGAAGGATTTGAGGATTGTACTTGGTGATTCTATACCTATCATGGGGAATATGAGGCAATAGACAAGGCCGAGGCAACAAGAACTTTTAAGTATAGGAAGGGCATATATGAGAAGTACTGGAAAATTATTGATGATAAATGGGATAGGCAGCTGCATCCACCTTATATATGCAGTTGTTCATTATCTTAAGCCACAATTCTTCTATAACAACAGCCACAATTTCAACTCATCCTGAGATCACCATGGACCTGTTGCCATAGTGGAAAAGTCATACCATATCAAATATATGCAAGGAAAGATTGGGAAGGAAATGTGCACAAACACCTCCCTTGGGGGGCCGGTGGCAATTGCCTTATGTGATGAAATCCTCCTAGGTAATTAATTTTATGATTTATTTTTTCTTTATTAACTGGTAATTAATTTTATGATTTATTTTTTCTTTATTAACTCATTCTTCATTATAATGTCTCATGTTTATTCTTCTAATTAAGTGATTATCTCTAATGCTTTATTATATTATTATTCAATTTTCATTTCCAGCAGATTGGTGGTCATAACTTGGTGGAAGGTCCCCAACCGTTAGAGTCTCACTATTTGTTATTCTCACCTAAACCTGTTGTGCAAGTGGTTGTGAGAGGAATTGGAGCATTTTCCTGCTAAGTGAAAGAGGTTGGAGCAGAGAAGGTTGAGAGGCAGATCATTTGTGGTCTAGGTGTCTCTCAATCTTGTGGTTCCTTCTCCCCCATCTCCTTTGTTGTCATTCTTTCTTTTGAACAATTTTGTATCATGCAATCATTGATTCTTTTCAATCTTTTTTTCATTTTTATACATCCCTTTTCAAATTCTATATATCCTTTTCATTTTCTATATGTCCTTTGCATTTTACATATCGCTTATTCCAATAAAGACATGTAAATAAATGTGTATACAGTTATGAACGTATTTATATAGAGAGCCTCTTATACTTTTCATCAGACTCTCTCAAATCTCCTAAACCCGCCGCTTCACCACCCAAGCATCTAAAGAATAAGTAATCTATCGTAGCTCAATCACCATTTTCATCATTTGATACAGAAAAAGATATTCTCCACTTAAGACCCAATAAAAAAAGGTATTTCAAAGCTTGTTGCTCCTAAGAAGATCAAATCTTGGCTGAGGTATGTATATCAATCTTCGCCTCTATCGTAAACCTAATTCTAATTCTTGCATTAGGATAAAAGCCTGTTTATATGACTTAAAATTGAACGAACAAGGTTTTGAGGGATATGACAACAGTTTTAAATGAGGTGTTGTCTGATCAGGTGGTTCAGCAGAAATTCCTTTGTCCCTCACCATGCCCACACATATCTTATGAAAATGAGACCAACGGGCTCCCTAAAAGGGAAAAAAAGAACCACATACTATTTCATGCAAATTAACAATTATGCATGAACAATCATCTAACAGTCCTGTGAATCACTAAAATACTCATGGAATTTGTTAAACCCATCCCTTAATATTGTGAGGTTCAACCATGGAAATTCAATGTGATAAGCAGAAAGCATCTCACTCCAAATAGTGTACTCAAATGATCTATTTATGTGGCTTACACCAAGTAATAATCAACTTCAGCCATAATTTGCATTTCCACTCATAGTAGTGCTTACAAACAATTTTACAAGAACAGGCATATGTACTTTTCAAAATTACTCGTTAACGTGTAATAGTTGTGCATTTTTAAGTTTTTAACACATGTTACCTGGTTATCAATTCGGCGGGACTCATGTAAAGATGTTCCAATCACATGAAGCCCTCCCAACCTTTTAACCTCTGCCCCTTCCTTTGAACAGTGAGCCTCACAATCCATAAGCACAGAGATATACGCATGAGCTATTGTAGGATTAAGCTGATATGACTCGGATTCTTCTTTTAAAAGCTCTTGTAAGCCATCCATGCTCATAGTCTGACTAATTTGTATCGATTCTGAAATTATCGATTTTGCCTGCTGATATGTCCAGCCCTTACGCCCACTTTTACTAGAATATTTTGCTACATCATTAAAAAATGCATCAGAAAATACCCACGCAAGAATACTATGTCAATAATATTGTGGAGCTGTCCATTTCAATTTCTAAGGGAATATCAACCTTAAGAGTTACAGACCTGTTAGTGCAGCCTTTGCCAGCAAAGCTAGTGATGATGGTCCAATTTTTATTTTTGACAGACCCTGCAAGTACATTATTTATCTGAATAAAAAATTAAAGACCAATTTCAATTATTGATGAAAAAGTAAAAAGTAAACCTCAACCAATATTTGCCTTTTGTGACACAGGAACTCCATCCGTTTCAACATTTGGAGTTTCTTGGCTCATAAAAGAGAGCAAGCTGTCCTCCAATATTTCTTTTGCAAGCATCTGCATTCACCTCCATATTTCAAAAGCGCAAACGATTTAAATAACTAAAAGAACTAACACAAGAAAGAACATAAAACTTAATCAGCTCAATTGACTGTTTTTGAGCAACTGTTTAATTCAATTCAATAACAGGAACCCCATATAACTACAGTAAAGGGAATAAGAGCCTTAAACCATAACAATCTCAAGCATTCCAAAGAGAACCAGGTGCTAGATCCCCATAGTACCATATATTACAAGCAAAAATGCATCAACATAAAGCTGGGTTATTATGCAACAGAAATTGTAAGTATAAGCAATGTCTGGACAATAATACGAATAGATTCCTCTCACCTTGGGGTTTCCACCCAAGATAATATCAGTCCCTCTACCAGCCATGTTAGTAGAAATTGTAATGGCATGTTTCCGTCCTGCTTGGGCTATGACCTCTGCCTCTCTCGATGCATACTACATGGAATAAAGAAACATCGACATCAGAAAGCTTGTTGTAAATTCAGAAAACGTATTATATGTTCACCATATACAGACAGACCTTTGGTCGTGCATTCAGAACATTATGGGGAATATTCCTTTGCTTGAGAAGCTCAGATAAGTATTCAGAATTCTCAACGCTGCACCAATTAATGACACAGAAAATGATTAACATATTTCAGAATTCTTCAGGATAGAAATTTTAACCTAAATTGACATTTAAGGAAATAAAATAATTGAACATGATTGTCTCAAACAAGCAAAACATCCTTGACCACACACATACTGATTTAATTTCACTAGAATATAACGTCAAAAAATGCCCATTGCATTTCAACTCATATCATGACATAATCCAATAGTGCATCACATATAGTCCAGCACCTCCCAGAGATTGCTTGCCTCTCCTCCATGGACTCTACAATGATTCTAGAATGAAACTTTCTGATCATATTCCAAATTGATGCTTCCTCTTCAAGAAAGATAAAAAAAGAAGTATTAAAGACGTGAATGACTTTCTGGTACGCATGAGCTGGCCTCAGTCTAATGAACCAAGTGACAACTAGCAGGCAGAAACAATCAGGACTAATATATTATCTAAATGGAATGGTTTAATGTACACTATCTGCCCACTCCTCTTCTCAAAGGTGGATTCACATAAGCCTATTCTGAGCACCTGATAGAATAATTCAGTCCAGGAATGGGAGTGGAAGTTCATACGAGTAGGATTAAATTACCTTGAAGTATTTTTACCATTAATGACATTCTTAGGGCCATTACCATCTGCAAATCAAATCAGATCAAAGCTCAGGCCCTGCTCACTAGGATGCAAAGCTTGGACCTCACTGGAAAATTATAGAAATAGAAAGTGTCACAATGTAATTGCTTAGACCAGCAAGAAATTGAAATACCCTTGGAGGCATAGCAACATTTTTTAGGGAAATTTAAAAAGTCCTTGACCCACTCCTAGAGGGCCACCAATGAAAAGTGTGACGCTTGGCGAAAGAGGGTGTCATAAAAGAACCCTAAGTTGTGCCTCATTTTGACATTTAGGAGCAGTGTTCCATGACTTTTCTCAGCCAGGTACTCGGCCCTTGGCCAAGGCGAGTAACTTGGCTGAGTCAGAGTGGACTTGGTTATGCACACCCATTTACAATGGGGGGAAAAAAATAAGACAAAAGGAAACATTTTCTAAAAAATAATCAAAATAGAAATCATTAGAAGGCTAAGATGAAAAAAAACTATGAAAACAATAGACTATTGAAATTTTTTATATATACTATGAAAACAATAGAACCTTGAATATTTCAGAAAATTTTAGAAAAAGGAAAACTATGAAAGATCCCAAATCACCCTAAAAACTATCAAAATCATCCAAAAAATAATTTCCAAGAAATATCTTGGTTATTTCTATTTTTTAATCTTTTTAAATGTTTTAAAAAAAAATTGGGGTTTTTGTGGGGTGCGAGTAGGGCACCCAACTTGCCTAGAACCCACCTCGCCACTAGGGCGAGGCCGAGCTACTCGGCCAAGTTATAGAACACTGTTTAGGAATCGAACATGCACATACTCATTTTTGTATAGATATAATTTATGTACATCTATTTTTTCATGATTAATGAAAGTATACACGGTTTAGCAATATAAAATGAAAAATTTTCATACAGAATTGCTAGCACCATCAACTGGAGATGATTAGGGTGTATCATCCCTCTGCTCGAAGTCCATAAAATCCTAAAGGAACTTTCACAGAGGAAAATGTTTTTGGTGTATTTCAGCAGAGAACAATTTTTTTATATATTTCAGTGGAACAACGACACAACCCAACCATCCCTTGTCAACAGCTAGGGACATACAAGCGAACCGTATGAAACCCAAGTTATAGCATATGATACAAACCTTACCACAATGAGCTTGGTCATTCTGGCATGGCCATTTACTTGTTCACGGCCTAGCACATGGCAAGAATCAATCGACCACATGAACTCCTGCTACGTACACAAAGTTTGCTTCTTTTTTTATTAGTCGCTTGAAATTTCTTAATGTGTGAGCATGTACAAAATTTTCCATAAATCAATAAAATCCTAGTTTCGAAACCACAAGTGGATGTACAAAAGATGCAGCGATACAAACAATTCTGTCCTATTGCGTCCCTCTTTGGCCGGTGTATCCACTAAACTATTTGTTTCTCTCCAAGTATGCATAAAACATTTCCCCCACGCCTGTATATCTATCCCAATTTTCATTAAGATATTGGGCCAGCCTCCACTGAACCCTTTAGTAACCTTTTGGCCATTCTATAACATTTGTTGAACCCCCTTCAAGAATTACTAATGCCTGATTTTGCTTTAAAAGGCAGACACTTGAAGGAGTGCGATGGTCTCTGCCTCATTTGAGTCAATGACACCAGCAGGTCAGAGAATATATGAGGGCCTCACGACTATGGCATCAAAATACCCCTCCCACTCATGAGGAACCTGGGTTTCTAGAAGAGCTACCATCAAAGTTCAGCTAAAGGGTCCCTTCAGGAAGGGTTTACAAGCAAATGATCTACATTTTCAAGAGTCCATGTCCTGGATTCCCCTTATATGAGGAGATCTATAGTTGAACAACCCTAGAGTTCTTTCTTAATGTGTGCCCATGAGATTACTTGGCCCAGATATTCTCCTTCATACTGGAAATAATTTTTGATGACTCTCAAAAGTCCTCTTGTTCCTTCCTGTCCAAATGGTCATGCAGATGGCCACCATACATATCCTCCCCAAAATTAGGCCTCTCGATTGGATATATGGAGTGATCCATTCTCTGATCAAAGCCTCAACATTGCTTGGTGTGACCCTTGTCGACCCAAATAACTCCAAAAAAAAAAAAGGACCATATATCTTTACAATTGTGCAGTACTAAAAGATGCCTGGCAGTTTCTTCACTTGTATCTGATGCCTCCACGTTGCAAGTCATCTACAGTTAGGACTTTATCCTAAACGACCAACCACATGGAAGCATGTGTCATGGTGGGCCTTTAGATGCAAGGTCCATCAAGTTGCTTTAGGGTGTAAATTACTTTGTTTCATCATATCTTAAAATGACCTGACTGTAGAGAAACCTATTCCATTCAAACTCTGATGAAGGGGAAAAAAGAATAATCCAGAAAAAATTGAAGATAAAATAAGGGATGAGAGAATTATACCCTCTCTGGGTCTGCCAAGGAGTCCACCCCAAGATCTTTTCACAAGATCAAACTCTTTCTCTATTGTCCAAAAATTTTTTTTTTCAAAACGAACTTCTTCCCTTTGAATACAAGCTAAAAATAAATAATTAAAAAAAAAAAAAAAACTTGAGACACTCTATCCCATGTTTTCCTATATCCTCCTCCTTCCCCGTCATTATCTCTCTCTCTCTCTCTGACCATTACGTAGATAAAAACCCTATTTACAATTGATGCATCTTATATTTTCTTGTTACCCTTCTAAAAGATAACTCCTAACTAAAAGATAACTATAAAAAGATAACACTACAATTACCTATTCCATGTTTTCTCCTCTGACTGAAAGATAAATCTTTTACTTACATTAATAAAAGAGATAAGCCTAATGGTGCAAATAAAATTAGGAAATTCAAAAAAAAATTATTATTTTCCCCACTGAAAGATAAACCATGTACTTACGTTAATACAAGAGATAAGCCTAATGGTGAAAATAAAAGAAGGAAATTCAAAAAAAATATTAGATGGGTAAATTTTTCTTTTCAGAATTGTGGGATGTGCTAATGATTTTAGGGAGGTGCATTTTTTTTACGAAAGATAAATCTATTATTTGGTGTTAGTTGGTTTTATAGGAGGCTTATCTCTTACATGGGCACATGGGTTTATCTTTCTGAGAGGGGAGCAAACATGGAATAGATAATAATAATTACCTTGTTATAGTTATCTTTTGTCACGAGTCATCTTTTATGAAAGGGTAACAAGAAAATAAGAGAGATCAGCTGTAAGGAGGCTTTTTATCTTTACGTAATGGTTAGAGAGAGAGATAATGACGTGGAAAGGAGGAGGAGGAAGGAAAACGTGGGAAAGACAGTCTTTGGTAGTTTTTATTATTTTTATTATTTAATTTTAGCATGTACTTAAAGGAAAGAGGTCCCTTTTAAAAAAGTAGAGTTTTGGATAATAAAGACAGTGTTTTGATCTTGTGAAAAGATATTTGGGGCCCGTGCAAACCCTAAGAGAGAGTGTAATCTCTTAACCCTTTATTTTTATTTTTTGATTTGTTATTTTTCTCTCTGCATCAAGTGGTATCAGAGCAAGAAGATCCAACATCACAATGCCACCAAAATATGCTCATATGACCAATGATTTAATTCCATAAATTATTGAGTGTATAAACGAAGCCATGGAGGAGAACATGACGGGCATAAATCGAGCCATAGAAATAATTCAAGGAGAGATCGGTGAAGTGAATCAGTGGTTGCAATGATTGGAAAACACCGGTCATCAAGAAGAGGTTGCTCGCAGCTATGAAGATCCAACACCAAGTTCCATTGTAGAGACAAATCGAGTCCCACAACCAACTCAGGGTGCCGGTCTAGAATGTCACAAACAAATTTGCTAGCAAGATCCACGTCCTATAAAGCATCCACGAGATTTCGGTATTTAAGTCAATCTCTCATAATTTCATTGCAAGCTCCACATAGAGGATTTTATTAACTGGTTAAGTGCAGTTGAAAAAAATTTGAGTGGAGTTAATTGCCAGAGGAGTGTAAGGTTAAACTTATTGCGACTAAGCTCCGCAATTATTAACTGGTTAAGTGCAATTGAAAAAAATTGAGTGGAGTGAATTGCCAGAGGAGTGTAAGGTTAAACTTGTTGCGACTAAGCTCCGCAATTATTAATCGGTTAAGTGCAATTGAAAAAAAAATTGAGTGGAGTGAATTGCCAAAGGAGCGTAAGGTTAAACTTGTTGCATCTAAGCTCCGCGGGTATGCTACAAGAAACAGAAAGAAAAAGAAATACAAAGAAAATTACTGAGTTGCAAAAGATGAAAAGAAATAGAAAGACAACTTTCTTCCTGCGAAAAGGAAAAAATTACTGAGTGGCAAAAGATGAAAAGGAAATAGAAAGAAAATTTTCTTCCTGCGGATCATGAGCAAATTTTCTTTCAAGATCTCCAAAATTTGCGACATAATGAAAAGAAAATGGAGGATTATACTAAGGAATTTTATAGATTAGTAGCTCCAAACAACCTCCAAGAGACTAAAGGACAAAAGGTTGCTCGATATGAGCTTCAACCAACCATTAGAGATGAGGTCTTTCTACATCGACCATAGACTTAAAGTGAAGCTTTTCAAATTACTGTACATGAAGAGACCAAATTCTAATGGAGCTATGATAAGCGGTTTCTCACCCAAAAGGAGGTTTGCGCCAACCAAAATTTAATGAAGAAAAAGGGATACCTTGAATGTTACTTGCCATTAGTGCAATGAAACAGGACGTCGTGCATATGAATGCCCAAAAAAGAAGACAGAAGTACAATTGGCTAAAGAAGTGGATGAAGTTCAAGAAGAACATCAAGTTCCAGAAATAATCATGCATAGGGATGTAGGGGATACCCTTTGAATCAAGTTTAAATTTTCTAGCTCGAGGTCAAGCTTCTCCCGCCCCAAGAGAATGATGCAAATAAAATTAGGAAATTTTTAAAAAAAAAGTATTATTATTTTAAATGGTTTTTTTTTTAGAATTGTGGGTTGTGCTAAAGAGATTTTAGGGACGTTCATTTTTTTATAAAAGATAAATGCTTTGTTTGGTGCGAGTTGTTCTTTTAGGAGGCTTATCTCTAGTATTAACTGGGTACATGGGATTATCTTTTAGTGAGGGAAGAAAACATGGAATAGATAGGAATCGTTATTTTTTTATAGTTATCTTTTAGTTAGGAGTTATCTTTTCAGTAGACTACTAACTCTAGTCAAGTAAACAAGGTATTGACTTTTAATCCATCTAGAATGTCACTGTGGTAAGAACAAGAAAAGTCGAGCAAACCAAGCATTGATTCTCTAACTTTCCCCACTTTAACTAGTGACCAAAGACTCTAACTTTCCTAACTTTAACTAGTGACCAAAGTCAACTCGGTTTAACTTGGGACCAAGTCAACCTGGTTTCACCAGATAATGAAAGAGTCTTATGGCTCAAAGGTCCTTTGTCTAATGAAGACATGGTGGAGGCTATCTTCAGTTGGGCAAGCATAAAGCATGCATGCCAAATGGTTTCTCACATATGCCTTCTCCCAATATGGATTCTTGATGACTTCTCAAGAATCCAGATAATGAAAGAGTCTTATGGCTTAAAGGTCCTTTGTCTAATGAGGCTATCTTCAGTTGGGCAAGCATAAAGCATGCATGCATTCCAAATGGTTTCTCACATATGCCTTCTCCCAAGATGGATTCTTGATGACTTCTCATTATCAAAAAATATCATTGGGGCCGCACATTTACAGAACATAAATTCCAGCAATTTTCCACATAACAAATTTCCTCCCTTTTACCAACCAACGTTGCCTTGTTTGCTAGTACAAAACCAACAGACATGAGGTAGGCATTGACATAGCCATGCTGGAGCAAGAATTCCACAGAGCAGCTCCTATTAAACCTTGATTTCATGTTGCCAAAAAATTCTTGGTCCTAATCTGAGACAATTCTGATACCCCAAACACCTCCCTTATGCTGCCAATAACCCATCTCTAACACCTCATCTATTATGAGTTTATGACCATCCGTCATATCAACATCAGACAGTAGGGGAACGAGAAACCATATAGTCCTTTGGCAGATACAACCATTCTGCAACTCCCTTAGCAATTGGAGAAGCCACACCAAACTTGCCCAAACCAAGGTCAACAAATGCCAGCACCCAGCTATCAACAAGCAAACACTATGACAGTATATCAGCCAAATCCCAGCCCCAAAAACAAAAAGATTTGAATTTCCCATATGATGGGCCATTCCTACTACCTTTGCAAGGCCCAATGCACTTAACCATCCACTAACACTAAATTCACAGAGTATACTCAAATAGATCGACCAAGCCAATGATGCTTAGCTGGTCTTTTCGAATGATCAGCCACACTGGGACTGAGACACGACCCAAACTCCCACGGGGGGCAGCAGTGGGGAAATTCGACAATGATCAAAAGCCCGATCCAGCAAAATCCACTTCTTGCATCGTACCCAACTCCAGAAACCCTAATGCATTAGGGCACCAAGCCCTTTCAAAGGATCTTAACTGACCCCTAAGGACATCGGACAGATTCCTTTGCACCATTTCTACTGTGAGCGTGTAGCCCATATTCAATAACTGTCTCCCCTCTTTCTCCTGAGAATCCCCACTTCCCTACAAATGGACACGTGTCCTAGAAGCTATCACACAAAGCAATTGGACCTTTACTATGTCTACATCCTCCGCCCTGCATTGGCTGATTAAAATTTGCACTAAATTTGTTTTGCCGTGATGTCTACTGCGCACCAAAAATATTCCTGCTAGTTATTTATTCGAAAACTAAACAACGTTGTATCTTGGAGTTTGCTATACATTTGTTTTTACAAGTTGTTTACGTAAGTCATAGAGACATTCACATAGTAGCAACAGAGCAACAGCTTTAATTATTTATACCGGTAGTTGCATCTGGCACATAACAGGAATATTGGTTGTTTTGTATAATTTATTTATATATAAGAGATGCATTCTATTTCAGAAACAAAGTGAAGAACAATTTCCAAACTCTGAAAATTGCAGGATCCATGCACAATCATGTAGAATGAGGTTTCTTTGAAAACCAGGGGGTGTCCAATATAAAAAACAATTCATACGTGGAAATTTGCAAATTTTGCCTGAAGTGATATGTAAGCAACAAAACAAAGATGAAGTTTTACCTTGTTGTTCCAACCAAAATGGGACGGCCCTCTCTAAACATAAATTCCACCTCCTCTCGAACATTTTCCCACTTCCCTCGAGCAGTCTAGCAAGCAATGCAATAAGCACCCAAATACCCAATTCTCTTACATAATCCAGAAAGAGCACATTCATATAACAAAGTTAAAGATAATAATGCAAAAGACATACAGCAAAAGCTTGTATAGGCAAATCTTTGCGAATATTGAGGAGATTTGTTGGAATTTCTATAACTGGCATCTGAAACATTTTTAAGAATTCTTTCTCCTGCATTCATAAATAAACAAAAATTCAATGAAACGTACTATTGCATTGAAGGAGAACACAAAGAAAAGGCATGTTAAGGTCAGAGACCTCTGTTTTAGCAGTCCCCGTCATGCCCGATAGCTTGGGATAGAGCTTAAATAATGACTGGTATGTAATTTGTGCTACGACCACTGAGTCTGCCTGTTAAATTTGCTATGTATGAGTTATGAACTAATGAAGGTAATTTTAGCATGGAAATTTTCCACGTATCACTAATAGAGCACATTCAATGGAGGAACAGAACACAGAAATGCACCTGAATTTTGAGACCTTCTTTAGCCTCTACTGCTTGATGAATACCCTCCGACCACCTTCTTTTCTCTTCAACTCTTCCCGTGAGCTACAGAAAGGGTCAAATATAGGAAGGAAAGAGAATAAGGGTCAAATGTGATTATGAGGACTCAGTTGACAGCTATATAACAAGAAATTACTGCGTAACCAAAATGAAGCAAATAAAACAACAGTGCACACAGAAACAGGGAAAAGGGCAGCGGGGGGGGGAGAGAGATTCTTGTGGCACCCAAGGAACATCATCCATATTTTGCTGCAAATCTGTCATATACTCAATCTACAAGTTAGAACTCCATCATTTAGTGACTGACAGGGAAGAATTATTTTACACCAAAAGATAAAGAGTAAATTTTCAAAACAGAAATGCTTAACAGATTTAAGAGAGAGGAAACAAGAGTGTGAATTTTCAAAACAGTAGTGCTTAACAGATTAAGAGATAGATAACAAGAGAGTGGTCCTGCAGCATTATGTTCAAATAAAGGGAACTGCCAATGGGACAGTGGCCAAGGATCACAAGTCGCTTAAGTTGCACGTGTAAAAAGCATGAAGCAAACCTTACGAGGAGTAAAGAAAACACTTCAGGGAGTCACTGAGAAATATTCCAACATACCTGCCAACCAATTTACTTGCACGCGGACATACATACACACACACATGCAGACATGCATATGTATATGCATTCACATATCAGAAAAAGGAGAGAAATAAATAAGCAAAACAATGTTTCACGTTCACAGAATACATTGTATTTGTTTGTTATGCTTAGGATGCATAAAATTTATACTTTCAAACATTTGAACGAATAGTTGGCTCAAAATCAACCTTCTCATCCTCAATGACAAGGGCATCACACTTCCCTATACTCGTTAGGACTTTGGACACTAGAGATATGTATCCTTGACACATATGGCACATGTATCATATTTAATACGATCATCTTATTTCCCGAAATTGCTATTTATTTTTAATGTCTGGGTATAAATTTGTTCTCCACATGTTTTTTGCGAGCGCCATTGAAATCAAGCTTTTGGGTTTGGTCTTACATTAGTAAGGAAAAGGAAACTTATGCAACTTATACCATTTCTCTTTTTTTGGTGCATGCATGCATGAGCTGGCGAGTGGGCGAGTGAGTGCATGCATGTGCATGAGTGGGTGGATGGGTAGGGGAAGCATACCGAAGGACTGCTTGGATCCTTTAATTTCTTTCCGTGTTACACATGGCCCACTGGGCACAGGCTTTGTACACAGGCCCCATTGCTGAGTTGAGGCCCTGGTTTGCTAACAATTTAGAAGGACAGTGCATAGATTAATTTTCTGTACAATTTATTTTGAAAATTGGGGTTTGCTAGGGACAGTGAATGGATTAACCCATAGTCATTACAGACTATTCACTTAGCCTACACCATACACCACTTATAGTTGTCACCGCCCAGAAGTTAATCGGGGCTATTACACAACTTTCATGCTCTTGCTTCATAAAACGCACAAACTACTTGATTGCCAATCTCTCTTGTAACTCCTAAATTCCCATACTTTACTACCAATTAAAAGTACCTTTCACCTTCTCAATCCCATCTGGGAGTGCACACCTCTCAAACACTATACCCTTTATAAGACCTTCTTCTCTTAAGCTCTCTCTCATCCCGTTTCATGCCATTTGAACCCGCCTCTCTAGAGCTGTCGTCTCTAACTTGATGTTTTCTTTCTCATTCTCTGTAAGCTCCCCACAGCTTTTCTCTCTTTAAGCAGAAAAGTTCTAATTCCCTTAGGCTAATATCTCAGTTCTATATCGCTGTCAATATATGTTAATTTGCATTCCTTTCTTATCATTTGACAATGTAATATGTTTGTCTATATATGTCTATGTATTATTGTCCATTTCCATGTCATACATACCAAGGTTGTCTCTCGCGGTCTCAAGCTGAGGAATTCTTCAGCCACACTTCAAGATCCTTAGCTTAATTATAAGCTTTTTAACACATTTTATTAGTTACTAACATAAAAACTGATCAAGTTTATTAGTTACATGAAGTTATATATATAGGAAACTGGGCCTCTTTTCACTATAAATTGTAAGGAAAAAACAACTGATACATCAACAATTTGCCTAAGCACTTAACTCTGTTAATTTAAAAGAGAAAAATGTTCGGATGTGTGATACACATCTGCCAATTGACAGATATCCTGCAATCCAAGTACATTTTTCAACATTTGTCCAAACAATACAGCATTTGAGTGCCAAAAGAAATGAACTTTTGCAAGAACTTTTGCAAGTGATTCTCATTCATGGGAAAAATACATTTTAAATTATTTGAAGATTAGAAAACATACCAACATATAGAAACATCATGAATTCATCTCAATCAGACGATATAAAAATCTGGATGAAAGATACATGGAATACAACAAAAATTTCAGCGAATGAATCATCACACCAGAGCCATAAGTACAATCGCATTTTAGAAACATTTTCAAATGAAACAAGTCAGACTCAGTATGTATATACACATTAGTTCGATGTTGAAAAAAGGTACAAAGTGTGCATGACAAATTTACACGTAAATTACCTCATTTATTATAAGAGCTTTCCCATTTCTCACTATGTACTGGACATCTCGACGATAGAATTCCTTAGCCTTTAAGGCATTCATCACGAATCTGCAATTTATGAAATGCTAATCTATGAGATCAGAGTGGGGGGTAAAAAAGGAAAAGAAAACTAGACACCAAATTAGTTTAAACATAGCAATTTAAGGGACATGAACTAAAAATCCGTAAGGCTTTCAAAAGGAAATTTTGACAACAATTAGTATTGAGGACAGTGTTTGTAAAAAAACTCCTTGCAAAAAGAACAACATCAAATAGACATGAATCGAATAGAAACTCATATCCTATTTTGGACTAAGTTTCTTAAGATCGATCAACTGCGCAAAAAAATCCATTCAACAGATAACCATTGCACTCTCGCTGAACAATACAATTAGTTCTCATACTCTAAAATGCAGAACATTTGTATCGTATCTTCAGAATATTTGTATATTATCAAACATAGATCAAGTGATCCCGTTCAGAAGAATTAAACCTCCAAACCCTACAAGTAAACCACCCTAAGTCTTATACCCCATTTGGAGGAATCATTTATTAACAAATAGGTCAGTTCACTCCCCCACCCATTCAGGAGTTTAATAGGAAATAGCTTGATCTGCTCTGCTATTCAACGGTATGGGCCTTTCCGTCCCTCGGTTATTAAACACTGCCCAAATGTTCATAGTTTCTAGGGAGAAAAACCTGTCTCACTTATTTCCAAATAACTACAATCTTGAGTTGAGTTATTGGACCGTCCAAACAGGGCCTTGAGCAATTGGTCATCATAGTTGTTGCAACGTATGCCTATTGGCACAAGTTGTCCTTTGAAGAATCATCTGACATTTGACTAACACATTTTGTATAAAACCTTAAGGAAAACGAATAAAAGAGAGATAACATAGACAGAGTTGTCTTTTCCCTCCAAACCAAAACGCGTTTAGATTAGAGCAAGAAGTACAAGTGCAGAATCCTAGCCGTTCAAGATAACACAAGGGAGAAGGAAAAGGTAAGAAGAGAGAGGAGAAAGTCAACATCAGCCACAAAGTGACAGTCAACTTCCAGGAAGAGATCCTACTACTTTCTATTCGGAGTGAAAGTTTAGATGGAGAGTTTACAACTAGCTATCAATTTTTTGGACTTTTTCTGACAACTTTTGGAGATATCCAACTGCATCTTGAAAGAGAGGAAAATTTCCTTAAAAAGGTCGACCTACTTTGAGTTTTTTAAGTTTTCTTAGTTACAGTCACTTTATCTATGTAAATCCGCAAACGGTAAGTAAAAACTCAAATCATCTAGCCACAACATATTCTGTGTGATTTTCTCTTGAACTGTTTTACCAAAACAGTGTCTATTTATGTGGCATAATCATGCTTCTTTATTAAATGGATAACAATATCTCTTCACAAGTTGCTTTTAGGGCTTATGGAGGGAAAATTCGTACAGACCTTGCCCAAGGATCATTCTCTGACCACAGATCACTTGTTTCAAGAGCCATCTCTGCAAGAGCAACACCTTCCTCTGTCAACTCCACAGAGTTATCCTTAAGTTCCACATTGTAGTGCTGTGAAAGCAAAGAACACCAACTCTTATAGATAAGAATAATGAAATCTAAAACAATCCTTTGCATGAGAATATCAAAGCTTTCTGTTAATATGACAAAGTCGGCATCAAAGGACCTCAGAGACTTACATGACCACAAACAAGTAGCTCTGCTACCTTTGCGGCAACAGGATACCTTGCCGCATCTCTATTAGCCTGTTGAATACCAAGTAAATGGAAATGAAACATAAAGTCATTATCCTGACGAACGTGCAATTGATATCACTACCATAATTACTTGGATAAACACAAAAACAATGAGAGATTTACCTCACCGCTTATAAGCAAGGGATTTCTTCCCTCATCTATAAGGACTGAGTCGACTTCATCAAGAATAGCAAAATGAAAGGGCTTTGGCCTGGTAGTTGATACGATATTATTGTTAAGAGCCAATGACTAACAAAGAAAATGATTTCAACATGATATTGTATGAAACAGTGTACCATCTCATTACAAGTTGTCCTTTACTCTCAGAAAGATTGTCCCGAAGGTAATCAAACCCAAGTTCCTGCAAAGGATACATTAAGCAGATCTAACCAAGGACAAACACACACACACACGCACACAAACCATAGAGAATCTATTTACATCCAACTTTAGCCACCAAAAATGCCTTCAGAAGCACAACAGGGAGCCAAGCAAGCATTCAATTCTAGAGCCTTCCTGACAATCCTAATAAAAGATTTGGTAACTGACGTTAAACAGCAAGAGCTATCTTACTGATAACCAACAAGAAAGGTCAAAAAACAAACCCAGTAACTTACAGAGTTATTTGTGTATGTTATGTCACAAGCATAGCTGGTTCTTCTTTCTTCAGAGGTCATGCCTCGCTGTAAATTCAACCACCTATTCAATAAGATCATTCCTCCTTCAAAAAAGGATGAGTTCAACTGTATTCACTTCATTAGATATTAAAATAAAAATATTAAAACAAAAAAAACCTGAATAAGTCCCACTGATAGACCTAAGAAATGATGAACTTGTCCCATCCACTCAGCATCACGTTGAGCTAAATAATCATTTACAGTAACCACTGCCACATAAAAGCAGATGTGAAATACTCCCACAAATAATAGTAGGAGATCACTCCTCAAGCAACATCATGTTAATATAAAACACAAACCATAAAGAATACATTGTGCAAAGTATTTAATATGGAGAAAGTTAAAACTACCAAGACTAACAGTAATTACCGTACAAAAAGACTAAAGTGATAAGGGAAACATCACTCAAAAAAAAAAAGTGATAAGGGATACAGATATAAAGAGATATTTCAACACTTGAGGGTCAACGAGGCCAGCTAATGTATCCAAAAACTTGAAAGGAAAAAGAGTACAAAATAACCTAGCCAACCAGCTTATGCAGTGAAGGTTACAATTGTTAAATAGTTTGTAGTAACTTGCTTGTTAAATAAAGTATATATTACTATTTTCAGTGACAATTTGACTAATGGCTTATTTACCTGGGAAATAATTATCGCACCCATTTAAATGGCCTATCAGCAATCTTTTCAATTAACACTCGCACATATACAATGCGCACAAACACTTTTAGTAATTGACTATGTAAGAGTTCCATTGGTGTAGCAACCAAGACATGTGGGAACAACACAGATAAGATACAAATATTGACTAGGAATGAATACGATCATATATAATGATCATCAAGTAAACAATTGTAAGCAGACTTACTCTTTCTCCAGCAGACAATCAATGTCAATAATTGGAAATTTATTTGCAGATTAACAGGTCATTAAAATATGGCGACTTATGGTCTAATTGAGGGTATAGCCCTTGATAGAGCGGAATAGCATAACAGGATTCGTATAGTGACCCCAGATAGGACGGATAAGGCTGGATGATAATGATGATGATTAACACATCATAAAAGATAATTCTGTCCAACCACGAATACATACCATGCACGCCATTGCCTGTCAGTGCATTCAGGTAAGCTGTAAAATAAATAGAAGAAAAATACTTAAAACTCCACCATATGATCCAAAATCAGTATTCTGCATTGAAAATGAAGTATGTTATGAAACTTCTCTTGCTTTTTTCTTCAAACATATACTAAGCAGACATAGCCTAGAAGGCTGATAAAATAGGCGCACAAGTAATACCTGCTAAGGTGGAAACAAGAGTCTTTCCCTCTCCAGTCTTCATCTCAGCAATAGACCCATCATGAAGCACAGCCCCACCAATAATCTGAAGTTAAAAACACGTCAAGAGTGCTGCAGCAGAATCCTCTACTTCATGGTAAGAAAAGTTTAAATTACTTGGTTATCCACGACAATGTAACCAAGACAGAGAGAGAAAAAGAGAGAGAGAGAGAGAGACGAATTAATTACCTAGTAAGCAAAAACACCAATGATTAATTGATAAATTACCTGCACATCGAAATGGCGCATACCAAGTTTCCTTCTTGCAGCTTCTCGAACAACCGCAAATGCCTCTTAAGAAAGGAAAGAAACCCAACAAACAAAAGATGAGCAAGCGCGATTGCGAGTTACACAATGAAAATGGAGTGAATAAGTGATATCAACCAGCTTGGATATCAGATAGAGTTTCCCCTTGATTTAGGCGTCGACTAAACTCGTCAGTTTTTGCACGGAGCTGCCAATACAACCGCTCTAAGTATCATCATCAAGATACAAAATCTCAGTTAACTAAACTATGCAGACCGGTTATTGTTTGGTACCATGACATGGATTACACGGTACGAAGCCATTAACAACAAAACAACTAGTAACCTACAGCAAGACCATTTATAGAGTTCAATAGAGACTAAAACGGTGGACACAGTTTCAAAAATCAAAAGAAAAGGTGGAGACTCAGAAGCCCTGGACCCGTGAGCTTGTAATCCTGATAAATTAACTTCCTAACAAAGCACAGATAAAGAGAGAGAGAGAGAGAGAGAGAGAGAGAAAGAGAGGTCATGAATAAAGCTACCAGACCTGCTCATCTGTTAATTTGAGAATGTGAAGCTCCAGGGAATTCACAGAGTCCACCAACCGACCATAATCGCGAACTACCCAATGGTTTAAACTGGTGAGGTTCTGAAAGCTTTTCTTCAGATTATCAAGGCCTTCCTGCAAATAAAAAAAGAACAGGACGAATGAGGCGAAGAAACTTAATGCCGTCGTACCAGAACATGATTATTGCAAGTGCACTCACCTTAACAGAAGACAAAGAGAGCGAAGAAGAAGAAAACAGGGGCCTGGGGGAAGAGCGAGAAGAAGAAAGCGAGGAGAGCAAAACTGCAGAGCTGCATTTTGAGGGGGAAGAACGAGAAGAAGAAAGAGAGGAGAGAGAAACAGCTGAGCTGCATTTGGTGGAAGAGAGAGAAAAAGCAGAGCTAGAGAGAGAGTGCAGGTAGGAGCAGGTGGTGTTTTGAGACGGCGTTTGCAGAGCGGGAGCAAAAGCCATCTCGTTCATTTGTTGCTTTCGCAAAAAAATGCTTTATATGGGTTTAGGTGAGGGGAAGTACTCTGTGGTCCTCGTGATTACAAAATTCTATGGTCATTATACTTTTTTGCCGGTCAATAATTTATCGTGTGTCTTTACGCTCTTTCTTTATCATTGTCCACTTTCTGATTGGACGGTGATGGGCCTGTAATTTATTTCCAATGTTTCGAGATTATGTGCAGGTAAAGAATTGAGAGGTTAAACGCTTGAGTGGGACAGGGAAGCGGTCGCGTTCGGTTACTTTTGAGCATACTGTTTGTTTGCTTCCCGGGCAGCCAGACAAACTTTTGGGAAAATTGCATAAAACCCTTAAAAAAAATAAACAAAAAAAGGTTTTCTAATCAATTTAAACCCACCTAATTTTCTAGCAACTCCCTCCAAAAAACTATTTTTCTTAGCAAATACTCCTACTATAAAAAGTTCAAAAAAAAATTACCGGAATACCCTTTCCCATCCATAATAAATCATTTTTGGATCCCAATAAAAGGAAACGTAGGACCGCACTTCTACAAACTGGACCGGCACCTCAAAACGCTGGACCGCCCTTCAAAATGTTCGACTGCCTCTTAAAAACGACATACGGCTCTTCAAAATACCGGATTGCTTTTTCAAAATGCCGGACTGCCCATTTCTCCAGTAGCATAATCCCTTGACCACTACAAGGAAAAGCTGGATTGCCCATTCCAGCAAAATAATCCCTAGACCGTGCTCTCCAGCGAAAATGATTTGTTAGGTAAGGAAAATGTATTTTCGTGAAAAAAAAAATTTACTTTTTGTATTGGGGATATTTGCTAGGAAACATGATTTTTTGGAAAAAAGTTGTTAAGAAAAGTTAGGTTGGGGTAAATTAATTAGAAAATCCATTTTGGAGGGATTTATGTAATTTTTTCGAAAAAAAATTAAATAGTTTTCAAAATTGTTTTAAAACATATTACTAATAATAAAAAATGGGAAATTTATCAAAAAAAATACTCATGAGACGACGAACTATTTTGACATCTCCCATATTTTTATTTGATTTCAAATATTTCAACAAAATATGCATAATCACGGGTTATAATAGTTGGATTTACTTCAATAAATAGGTGAATATTAAATGATTTATCTTTTAGAAAATAAAAATAACCTTGCTATCTCTAGTACTGTTTTGGTAGAAAATGCTTATATCATTTTGTTATGGGTTTGGAACCATGATCAAATAATGGTGATTTATAAATTTTGATAATTAGATACTTTAGCTAAATGACATAGTTACTTTTGCCTAAGATACAAACTTAGAAGATTTTTTCGTCAAAAAAAATATATTCTATGTTTGGAACTAAAAAAAAGCGGGTAATTTATGTCTTTCCCTATAGCTATAAGAGAAGATGAATTACCAAAATAACTCACTTTGTTCAGGTTAGGAGCTCGTAAGAAGTAAAGTATTTAGTTCATTTGGTTCAAGTTACTCAAGTAAGGTCCGATCATCAAAGTGTTACTTGTTCATGAATACAAACTCAAGACAATAGGAAAAAAAATTTCGCTAAATTATTTAAGGGATGCCTAAATGAAAATAGTTTTGAAGGGTATCTATTTTGTTGATAAATTGTTGATTTAACAACCTCCTATTTATTTTGAGGTGATTTGAGTATTTAAATTGTATTTTTCTAGAGAAAAACATAATAAATTATGTGTCTATTTAATGTTGTGTATTGTAGAAAGGGTGAGGTTAATATAAGGTGCTCACCTTATTCTATACAAGCAAGACACATCTCCAAGTTTCGTCAAAAGATGTAGTTTCAATATTGGAAATCTCAGTATGACTTGAAAATATTTGTTCAATTTTAATTATGAAATTAAAAATTCTAAAATTGTGGCAAAATGAATAGATTTATAAGTACTTGAAAATATTAAAAATATACAATCTAGATACTATATTACAAGATGCATTATTTATAAAACTTTAATTTTCTTTTTTTTGTATCAATAATCCCGAGATAAGAAGAGACCGACTTTGAGCAACTTAGAGTCCTCTCGTTCAATAGTCTACCATTAAACCACCCTTCCATGTTGGCCAAAGTCAAAATTCAGCTTCAAATACCTCATGGCGAGGAGATCCTCGTGCTCGTCTTTGCATTCCGAGTAGCTCAGTCGTTTGCATTTTATGACATTCTATTTAAGATGCAATTTTTATAAAACCTAGGCTTATGAAAACAAAATAAGGGTGACACCTTGAATCATTGTCTGGAGAGCAATTTGGGTTTTAGAAACCTCCATGATACCTCTAAAATTAATGTCCAATACCAATCATAACTTTTGAAGATAAAAAATTAGTACAGATCTTATGGATCTACAGAAATTTATTTTTAAAGTGAAATGGGCAATCTAGATGATTTGTTACAATATACAATATTTTTAGATTTTGAAATCTTATTTTTCTTTCGCAACATAATGGTCAAAGCCAAGGCGATAAATTTGAAGGCTTTGCCATGCCAAAATTACAATTCTAAGTAAGTTTGAGGTGAGACTTTACTTTGCAGTCCTATCAAATCATTTTCCTTTTGTACATACAACTCACGACAAATATAGAAAGTTGCATGCAACCCTTATGTTTATTGTTTTGCATATATCATAAGGTGGAGAAGGAAAGGAATGGGGTCGAGGTGATAGCACCCCCATACTTAATTACCACATTGAGGTTTCTAATCTTACTGACACCACCTAATAACACTTAAAAAAAAAAGCTAACTTCCTAATCCACTCTGTAAAACGGGTTGGAACCTCTATTCCCCATTGAATTACTAAAAAAAATGGAAAATTATCAGAAATATATCTTAATTGTCGTCTAATTATAAAAAAAGCCAAACTTTTATAAATATCATCTACATCTTTTTTTTTCTCAAATTTGGTATTTTTTTATCAACATAGTCTTCACAGTAGTCATATTACTATAACGGCTACCACATTACAGTACTTTAAGTATTGTAATGACCAGACTAAACATTATGCTTAAATACCGTAATGACTAGTGTAAGCATTACCATACTTTAAAGACTGTAATGTTCGATGTGTATCTTCCTCCCTCATTTGCCACATATAAGTATTATGATACTTAAAATACCGTAATGCTTAGCCTAGTTATTAAGGTACTTCTTTTATAATCTTTTGCATGCTAACTTTGAGGAATAGAGGAGCATGAAACCTTAGAGGGAATTTTGATATGGTTATCAGCTATATTTATTATAACTTTTCTTAATGGGGTAAATTGGATATCAATTTTTCTATTTTTATATTCAAATATTTGTTCAACCTTTTTATTTTCAAGAGGTATTGGTTGAACCTCAATTTGAAGGTTCAATATATAGGGCAAATTGATCTCATTCAAAAAAATAGTCCTCAAGGGTAATTAAATTGTTAATCAGGGCTTCAGGATAATATATCCCTAATAAAATGTGAGACTCGAAGTCCATCAAACCCAGCATAAAAAAGAACTCCTTATGTGGAGACATTTGTTCTGTCTCTAACAATAGTAATTAAGGTATTTAAAATAATATAATGCTTAGCGTGATCATTAAAAAGGTACTTAAAGTATCATAATGTGATCATTACGTCAATACAACTTTCATAAAGGTTATTTTAATAAAAAAATCAAAATTTAAAAAATAAAAAAGAGAGTTTATTTAAGTTGAAGATTTTTTCAATTAGACAAAAATTAAAGTATATTTTTGATAATTTTTTTAAAAAATAAAATAAAGTGCATGCGATAATCTAGACAAGATGCGTAGGATATATATTTCTTGAGAAGTTTAAACATTCGCCTTCCGATCGTGAAAGTATACCAACCGCCACTGGTTGTGCACGGTATATGCTTCGATTTACGAAATGCATGTCCACACGTGTACACGTGGATAAATGTGTTGCTACACTTTCCCGCGCTCACCAGGCCTGCATATCTGCTGCCCCAATCCCATTTCTTGCAGCTTCTCCGTACTCGCAGGCAATTCGAGTTTCTCAAACCCTAGAAATTGTGTAAAGAGAAAACCCTAGTTCCTGCAGAGGACCTTTGAAGAAGAGACATGCCGAAGAGGTGGGGAAAGCAAACGGACGAGGACCACGCTGGTAGTGAGGGCGACTCTGAGGGCGTAGCCCCCCCAGCTCGCAAGACGCAAAAGAAAGATACTGAAGATAGTGATGGAATCACAGTCTGCGACGTCTGTTTCTCTTTTCCATTTCCTGTCTCTCTCTTTACCGTCTTTTATTTCTCTGCATTTTTTCTGTTTTGGTGTGGCTCTTCCTTCATTTATCTCTCTCTAGTCGTAACTATTTTGGTATCTTTTTGCTATGGTGGGTTTAGATTTCGAAGACGAGGAGGGTTTCTGTGAGAAACTGGCAAGGGAATGTTGTGGTCGATATTCGAGAGTTTTACTTCAAAGATGGCAAACAATTGCCTGGAAAGAAAGGTTTTCCTACACTATCTGCTAATCACCGCTTTCTATGTAGTTCCAGTTTCAGGCCTGTCACATATTTTGGATTGTTTTATGGCTTAAATGTTCTCTTGCGTATTGGTTATGAAGTATTGTGGTTGAATTACTATTTTCTGGAAAATATTTCTACTAGATTCTAGTTCCTTAAATGTTATGAGTGTTAAAGCGAGTGAATCCATTTCACTTTGGGTACTGTAGAGGCCTGGAATATTCACTAATTATTCGCTTCAGTTGAGCAAGGTAAATGTGCAGCAGAGTCATTGAACTGCCAAAACTTTGGCCAACATCCTCTCGGTTTGAAAATTTGTTTTTCAATAAGCAGTTATTTGAGAGCGTCAATCATAAAAAAATAAATAAATTGAAATTGGGATGAAGCGCGGTCTTCTGAGTTCCAAGCCTGGAAATGTCATAAGTCTAAAAGCACAAATGAAATGAGAAAAAATTGTTATAAGTAACTGCAGGTCAAAAACAAAAAAGAAATGATAGTAACAGAAAATAAGCAGTGTCTGGAAATGAATGTTAAGAAGTCCTATGATCCAGAACATGCAATGGATGCTGTAGCTGCAATTTGCCTATTGTTTTAGATTTTGCATATTTCTAAATTGTTATTGATTTTGCATCTTTGTGAATCTGATATTTTAATTCATAAAAAGCGGAATATACTATGAATTCTCTATATTTATTTATTTGCAAAATTATCAGAAATATATATTAATTTTTGCCTAATTAGAAAAAAACCTCATATTTCATTAACCTCATCCATGCCTTTTTTTCTCATTTTTTGCATTATTTTGACTAAAATAGCCTCACGGTAGTCGTATTGCCGTAAAGGGCTTCATTACCGTAGTGCTAAGGGCTTCATTATGGTACTTTAAGCACCGTGGCGCTACAGGGGCATCATTAAGGATTTTTAAGTTCCATAATGCTAAAGGGCATAATGTTAAAGGGCGTCATGACATTTTAAAGTACCGCAATGCTAAAGGGCATCATACCTGTTGAAGATAAGAAGAGATCAAGTCAAAGTACTTGGTCATCAAGTTAGGTATTGGTGATAAGGCCTCCTATTATTACATTAAGTTAGTTATTGGTGATAAGGCGTCCTATTATTCGAAGACCGTCATGCTCCTCAGGAATTTACTTGTTAATTTTCCCAACGGGCTACATCTTCATTAATTTTGGATATGGATTACATCATTAAGTGCCTCTATATATAGAGGACAATCACAATGAATCTTGGAGATAGAGGTAAATAATAGGAGGCCTTATCACCAATAACTAACTTGATGACTAAGTAATTTGACTTGGTCTCTTCTTATCTTCAACAATGCCCACCCGGCTGAACCATCATTGGAAGTCAATGGAGTTTTTAAACCATCCTTGTCACATATTTTGATTCGTAGTACATTGCAGTTAGGGATTCATTTTTGTATATGAGGTATATGACATCATTGTAAATTTACATTTACATCATGGATTTTTCTGTCTTGATTGTTAATTGAATTTCATTGATGTTGTATAGAATTTCACAAAATTGACCATTCTTTACAAAATCGAGTCCAAGTATAGTCAAACATATGTACAAAAACTTTGATGCTATACATTAAACACAATAACTTCAAGCTTTTGTTTGGCTACTTTTCATTGCCACAGCATCTGCCTCTTGGTTAGATTCTCCTTCCTTATTGGAAGGAGACAACTAGGCTACTGCATCTTCGCCAAATTTCTTCAATTATATCAGCTTCAAGGGCAACTCTTCGGTTGTCCCAGCTGACAATGTTGCTAGAGTTTTCTTCTATTATACTCGATTTCCTTTTTGGGTCCATGTTTCCTAGTTCGGTTCGCATTGTCCACACTTCTACCTCATTGAATTTGCTACCTTGCAAATGGCCTGAATATGCTCTCATTATTCTACTTCAGCAGCCTCAATGTTCTTCATATTCCTGCATTGCGAATGATAGACTTCGTTTTCCATCAAAATCTTTTATCCAAATTAAGTTTTGCTACTTAAAGTACCGTAATCAAAGGCACCGTCTTTTTCCAAAAGTGTCGTCAGCCAGGTGGGCATGATGCCCTTTAAGTACTGTAATGTCGCCCTTTAGCATTACGATACTTAAAAGTACCGTAATGATGCCCTTTTCCACTACGGTACTGAAAGTACTGTAGTGATGCCCTTTAGCACTGCCATACTTAAAGTACCGTGATGCATCATGCCTTCACAGTAATACGACTACCGTGAAGGCTATTTTGGTAAAAAAAATGTCAAAAATGAGAAACAAGGGTATGGATGAGGTTAATGAAAGTATGAGGTTTTTATTTAATTAGGCGAAAATTAAGGTATATTTTTGATAATTTCCCTATTTCTTTTTTATTTTTTTGTTTCTTTTTTACTTTCCTTTTATCTTGTACTTTGCTTTCCCAAACAATCATGGTGGATTATTAGGGAGAGGACAACCAAATACCCACAACGGAGAGAGTCAAATATTTTTTCTTACATAGTCGGTCTAGATTGATAATAATAATATCTATATTTTAGGAGATCTAAGTTGCCTTTGATAGTCATATTTCCTGGCGGGTACTCAGAGTTGCATCGATGAGGTGTCTCATCCCTTACCTCTTGAAGGTGTTTGGAGGCAGGATTGCTGGTATAACTGTTAGCCTCATTTTGGCTAATACGACACTTGATATTGCCTAGGGAATCTTGGATGCTTGAGCTTAATACAGTGAAGGTGCTATGGCAGTAGTTTCTATTGCAGTAGTTTCTATGGCATTTCAGGCAAGAACTGTAGTGTCTTCTATTTATTGTCCCAGTATAGCCATATTGAAAGAAGTCTTGTTTACTGTATATATTTATCACTTTGAATGAAGTTGGATGATGGTATGAAAAGTTTGGCAGCAACACGTCTGTGGCCTACATAAGAATTAGCAAAATATTTTCTACTTCATACTTAGCAAAATGAGTAACGGTCTTATGTATTTCACTAATGAAGCAGATGATTCACCCGAAAAGTGCGCTTAAGGGATTTAAGAAAGAAAGAAGACTCCAATGACTACCAAACACAAATCAGAGAATACAAGATTTTATTACAATATGGGTTCGGGGAGGACTGCTAAGTTCCCATACGTATCTTGTTTCATTTACATTCAAGGTCGTTTGTACAAACATGAAATACCTTGATCAATGGGTCTAATTATAGAGAGTGGACTCAAGCACAAGCCGTCTGATTAGACTCACCTAGTGAATATGAACTAGTTGAGGTTTCGCTGCTCTTGCTGTTGAAGTCTGTATGCTTTGTGCTTGTCTCAACTATGGATGTTGCTTTCCACTATTCCACAGGTTCTCATTTTCTGGGTCAATATGAGCCTGAAAAATAAGAGAAGAATAAAGATCCCCCTTTCATAGCTTATAGAGCAATAAGGACTCTAAGGTGAGTTGGTTGAATAGCCACTTGTTGCAAGATCCAACTTAACTTATAACTTTGAGATTATATCTCTAAATCTTGGTGTCTGCAAGAGATCCACAAATTTCCGTGTAACCTTGGTGAAAACATGTTTTGTGAGTTGCATGAAATAAATTCAAATTAAATCTTATCATTATCTAGGCAATCTGTTAGCCTTCTAGGGTCGCTCTCTATGCCATTGTATTATTGTTCAACATGATTTGTGTCTTGACAGCGGTTTCTAGGCTTAATGCCTTCATCGACATCCGTGGTGAAATTAAAGCTCCCTTTGTCTATCATCCAAAGTTCATGACTTTGGTTTTGTGGGTTATTTGAACCTTGATTATGTTTTACAAAGAGTTTTGTACTCACCTGAGTATGATTTGATATTCATCAAGATTTTTCTTCTAGTTCTCTTCTTTGGGTGAACTGGTACTGAAAATTATATGGATGCTTTTGATACGCAGTTTTTTAGGAAATTCACATGGAATGCTTTGAGGATTTTCTTATGCATCATGCGTTGTCTGCAGACATTTTTTAAGGTTATCTTAGGTAAATGTGAGTTTTGAGATCCAATCTTATAGGTTTGCTTTATCCTAAACCTTATTTGGGTTCTTTGGTTAGTTTGGGATTTTTTGTCACAAAACATACCCAAACAAATTCACAACCCCCCCGGGAAGGTTGCACGGATCCCATGAGTTTGTGAATGTGACATTTGGCAAATATTGGGTGCTTTCCGTATTTGTGAGGACCTTAATGACTATCTCTTGTGCTCGTGACTTATTTGGGTGCTTTTCATCCTTATCCTATTCTTCAAAGTAACCCTTATCTTACTAGGACTAAAAGTCCTAATCCTTTGGGATTTTTTATCATGAGGCCTTTTTAAAGTTGTATGGGATTATGTTCCCCTTTGCTTTGACCATGACCAGCTCTAATGATTTTCAAGATCCCAAACAATCACAACAAATCAACAACTTCATCTTCCAATGTTGAAACTTCATCCCCTTGGCATGTAGTTATGGATATTGCTCCCTAATGCTCGCAAACTCCCACTTAATATTATTCTCAGCTCAAAATTGGGAAGGCAGCTTATGAGGCCTTTGATGAACTAGATCTTGACGAAAATTTAACTAACTCCATGCTTGGTCCAAAGGGACTGAAGTTTACAATTTTAATGTCTAGACTCAAACTAGGCTTGACGAGCTAGGCCAGTTGAGTACTAAAACCCTAAGATACCTGGGCATAGAGCACAACCGAGAAGGGTTAACAGAGTTACCCATTGATGAGGTCGGAGATGCCTAGGTAATTTGCCAAGGGGACTGTGTGACCCTTGTGTGTGATTGGTAGGCCTGAAGGGACAAGGGCCAAATCCTCATTATAGACCATCATACGGCATGTACACATGATAGCCGCATCGGGAAGCAAAACACTATTGAGGGTTTTGCGTGTACATGTGCGAGAGATAACTCTCATGCACAAATTGCGACGTGTGTGCAAAGGTCAGTGTGACCTAGGCTTGTCTTTTGGGGGGAACCTATACTCCATAGACTAGGATTATGTTCTCATCATTTATTGGCTGACTTTGGTAGCCCAATCATGAACCTTTGTGATGGACTGTGGTCATGGGAACTACTGAGTTAGTTTGAGAAATTTAGTGTAGTTCATGGTCTCTAGTAGAAGATGGAGTGTTCAGTATTTTCACACTTTCCTTAACAAAGTTGGACCAAAATCGCATCATATTAATTTTAAAATAATTAATTTAATTATAAATGATATTTAGATTAATAAAAGATATTTTTGGAAGTCTTTGGATATTTTATTTTCCCAAAATTGATTTATAAATAGGCTTAAACTGAATTTTTAAATATTTAATTATTTAGAGACAAATAAAATAGTAAATGTTTTTCAAAAAATCATTTTCTAAGTTCGAAAATTACTAATACACATGGCGGCCCATTATACTTCAAAGGCCCCTCCAATTGAGAACATGTTGGGAAGTGCTTGGGGCCCACTAGAGCCCCATGGGTGGCACGCACCACATTGCACTTCTTATTTTTGATGACATGCAAGATAGGCCATTCAATCAGTTGAAACAAATTGTAGAGATTTGAAGAAGGGAAAATTATTGATCCCTCCCCAAAATCAACTTTCTAAACATCCTACCCTGTAGTACTTTTTGTATCATACTTTAAACCCCAACACTATTTTTCCTTGTATTTACCCACCGTAAAGTAAAAAAGTCAATGAATTTGGGGCCAAAATACCCTTTTCTTCTCTCTTCTCCCTATGTTTTTTAGTCACATGGCAACAATTTCTCTTCTCTCTACCTGCCCTCTCTCTCACTTTCTACCTCTCTCCACCTGCCCTCTCTCTCTACTCGCCCTCTCTCTCTCATTCTCTCTCTTTCTCCACCTACCATTTCTCTCTACTTGCCCTCTCTCATTCTCTCGCTTTCTCCACCTGCCATTTCTCTCTATTTGCCCTCTCTCATTCTCTCTCTCTCTCTCATTCTCTCTGTCTTACTCTTTCTCTCTCTCTCTCTACCTGCCCTCTTTCTCTCAAATAAGATTTTTTTGCGGGTGGCTGGTAATGCGGCCCGGCATGCGGTCTGACAGACATTGTGTCGGACTGGTAGATCCTCATAGTATTCTGCCTCCAATGCGGTCCGACACAGTAAGTGCTAGACCGCATTAGAACTAGATTTTTTACTGGTCTGACACACATTGTGTTAGACCGCATTAGTATGGCCAGACAGAGATAGAGAGTTCAAGCATAAAAGAGAGTAAGGGCCAATGTCACTTGACCCTAAATAGAGAAGAAAGAGAGTAAGGGCCAATGTCACGTGACCCAAAATAGAGGAGAAGAGAGAGTATAAGGGCATTTTTGCCTTAAATTAATTGACTTTTTGACTTGGGGGGTAAGTATAAGGAAAAACAGTATTGGGGTTTAGGGTGGGATATAAAAAGTTTTGAGGGGTAGGATGTCTAAAAAGTTGATTTTGGGGGTATCGATAATTTTCCCTTTGAAGAAAATAAAAGGAATGTGAATTGAATTTTCTTTACACCAATTATTCGATGGGATTAAGTTACGGATGCTAATGGATAAGGTTCTAGCACCTTCTAGTAGATCATGATGGTTGATCCATGGATTGTAAGGCTAAGATTCTGACGCTATAGATCTCATTTGATCAATGGTCTAGATCAAATCTTCATAAGGATGGCTAAACCCTCGAAAACCAAACCCTAACCATGAGTCCATATATTGTGTCATTTGGAGGCCTCATTCTCTACACACCACAAGTCATATCTCTTTCTCTCTCTCTCTCCAAAAGTGGCATGCCACTCTGTCTCATCTCTGCCTCCTCTCTCATATTTAGAATATTTTAGAGAAAAGAAAAGGGGGGCACAGCCCAAACACATAGATCAAGGGGCCAAGGCCCTAAGTTGTTCCATTGCTCTCTCGTATTGCATAAGGGTTTCTAGCCATCGGTGGATGAGACCTGTCCCTGGGGGTAACCTGAGGCAAGGTATATGGTATTGTCTTGTTTTTTGCTCTCTTGATTTTGTTCGAAGTGATATGTAATTTTTCAGATTTATATATTGTATGAGTTATTGTTTTGATGGCAAGCAAGTGAGAGCTCGTGGCATTCTTTGTGTTTTCATTGCTTCATATATTGTATTTGGACACTTGTAAGTGATCGGGTGGTGAAAATAAAGAACTTTAAATTTTTTTAATCAGTATAAACTTACCCGGGTCACATAGTGCTACTTTCATTTTGACATCCTGAAATCTATGCTTCACTTCTACAAAGAAGTCAAAGAAATAGAGGAGCTTATTGTTGATCAATCTAGTCACCTGAAGCTACTTCGAGCTGTTCTCTTAAGAATATTAAAGGTTATTGTTGGCTTAAGGAATAGAGCATCTAGAAAGACCAATAGTTAGCTGAACAAGCTGAAGAGTTTGTGAAGAAGGATGAAGAGATTGCTGGCCTATGGAAGAGCCTTCAAGCTTCTCACAAAGATGTGAGGAATCTCTTGAAGAAGGCGTCGTCAGAAGACTAGACTAATGCATAGGTGTTGTAGGGTCTTTAGCCTCCATAGTTTAATTTTTGGTGTTTCAAGCTTCTAGAGTTTGCTTCTTTACCTAAGCTTTTTTCAATGTAATTTCAAGAAATGAATAACGTCTCTTGTTTCATTTGTTTATCCTTTTTTTTTCCCTTGCTTATCTTTGACTGTCATGGCTATGACGATCCCTTGACCCTGGTTCTCTGTATAGAATCAATGACAATTTTTCCACTACTTCTCAGTCATGGCATCCTCTTCTCATTCTTCTTCTTCTTCTTCTTCATCTGCTTCACCAAAGTCTCGTCTCTCCAAATGCTTCAGATCTAGGAGCTCAACCCCTCTCCTCTTGGCTTCCCTCGAGCAAGAGAGGGCCCTTCATCTATGGCACAATTTCTTTGAGAAGGACTCAATGATGTTGATTTGGGGTTAGATTTTTGTGAGAATATGACCTTCGACTTCCTAAACTCCACCCCCTTCTTTGTGGAAAAAGGCTTGACCAAAGACGAGCTCCTTCTCAACCATGCTGATTGTCTTGCCAACCTGAGGGAAACACTTTTCAAGGGATTGTGAGAATCTTGGGCTAAGGAGTCAATTGTAGAAGGATAAAGAAATTGTGCATCTTGGGAGCATCGTTGACTCAGTCTGTTAGGGTGCTACAAAGGTGGTGAAGAAGCTAGGCTAGGATGACAAGGCCAACTCATGAACGTGTGGCTTTTTTATTTTGGTATTTGAAGAACCTTTCATCTCTGTTTTTTTTCTTTGGGCACTCTTCTTACCTCATGTCTTCCCTTTCTCTCCTCTTCTCTATGTTTCAATTCCTACCTTGTACCCTCAATCAAGAATTAAGGGATTATAGATTTGGGGCCATGGATTTTTTCTTTCCTTCTTTTCTTTTAATATATATGTTTTGCTGTTCTTTTCATTTTGCCTGATTGACAAGAAATTGAGAGAAGTACAAATATAAACTGTAATCTATCAGAAAACTATCAATTAAAAGCACATGCTTCTAAGTTTCCTTGCGACACCTAAATACCTCATTCCACCTTTGTATTTTAAGATTCCCATGGCATGCAATTTGACCGCAATTTTTTATGGGAAACACATTTTCGAACATGCTCCCAACACATCATTATCATTATCATCGTCAGAACCTTTTCCCAACTAATTGGAGAAACATGCTCCCAGCGCAAGTGTTAAAAATTTCCAGTCATTTTGCTTCGACATACTTCTGTAGTCCCGATTATCATTATCAATGAAGTCGCCTTCTAAAAATATCATGGGAGATTATTGTAGGTTTTCATTGTGACGTGGCAGGTCCAATTGTACTTTAGATCCGAACTTTATGACCTTGATGACTGCCTTTTGGATTTTAGTATCGATCATGATCTATTTGTCACTTTCCAACTGTTTTCGAACACTTGTATCTCGATCTTGTAGAAATCAAGTCCTTATGGGCCAAACCCTGATGGCTCTTCACGTACCCTTGATAACTTCTAGTTTCCATGCTTGTCAAGCAGAGAACAACTAGCTCTTAGGAACTCAATGAGGACTCTTCTGGTCATTTCGTTCACTTGACAAACTTTAAAACCATGCTCTTAATGCCTAGAACTCATTATTTCTTTCATATTCTTTGAGGCCACTGGAACCCTAACTTTGTCTTCTCTTGATCGAGTCGGCTGAACAACCCTTGAGAACATCTCTCATCCTTCAATTCGCGGTGAAATTTCCTGGTCTGTTTAAGCTCTTCCCTCAAAACTTAACTGCGTCCCTCTGATGACTGTGAACCAACACCTTGGATAGGATTCTTGCCCTTGTCAGACCCAAATTCTTCTTTCATCAGGTACTTGAAGAGTGTTTCTTTGAATTCCTATTTCTTGCATGTTTTTCAGAATCTCTTTTTCATTGCATATCTTTAGGGTTTTGGTTTGGATTTGATTGTTGCCTCATGGGCTTTGCACACCTTAGGCTTCCCGGTTCCTCTGTGGTTGAAAAGCATAGCCTTACAATAAGTGATTAGGGCATTGCTCTGAAATTTCAATCCCAGCAAAAAACATCTTTTGCAAGGGTTTTGTCCTAGGTTTATATAAAGGTGATAAAATTAGTTATTGACAAGTGTTTTGACTGTGGTTAGGTCTTAACAATGCTTACTGCAATCGTAATCCTTTACTCGAACAGCTTCCATCCCTTGGATCCTTGGATGCTTCTTCACAAGTCATTTTAAAACATCTTCACGACCTAAACCCAACCAATTTTGGGTTTTCACCACAGTGACCATCATCATCAGTAGCCACTGTGGTATGTTCCCACTCAAGCTGACCTAAACCTTAATGTCTCTTGATATTCTTCGGACTTTTTTAAAATACTTCTAGATTTGCATTTTCTTCCTTTACTTCATTCTAGCTTCTTCTTGTACTTTCATCTATGCATCGTGGCCTATTCTCTTAATTTGAGAAATCACCGTGGTGTGTTCCTGTTTGGTTGAGCAAGCTCCAACAGGAGATTTCCTCAACCAGCTTTTCTTGGTATTCTTTGATGGTTTAGGATTACTTGCCTCTTTCTTTTACGTTACTCGTGACTCTTGTTATTCCTCTTTTGATTCTACCACTCTATTGCAGTCTGTTCTCCTTAGCTAGAGAAATTACTGCGACAACCTTCTTCATTGGCATCTTTATTGATTTCTTTGGGCTATTCAAAACTTTATCCTGCTAAGCACTAGTATTCTTACCATGCTTTCAGGCAGCATAGTGAATTTGAGAAGAGCCATTCCCCTTCAAGAGATCATGAGACTTACGACGAAAAGTGTAAGGGAGATAAGATAACGAGGCAAGCATCTCTTTACCAAATCAATGTTGAAATGGTCCAAGTCTTAGACTGGCCAGAACATACAACCTTCCCACTCGCCAAGGTTCGCACTGGGGCAGTTTATTCATCATTATGAGCACTGACAACCTATCACCACCATTCTTCCTTTTCTCCATTGTAATGCAGAAGAGATCGATGTGTACCCCACCTGGGGGCAACGCATGAAGACAAATCTTGTAATTATATGGAAATCTGATAATTTGCATTGTCAAGGCTAGAACATATGTCTTCGTGGTTGGTTCTCTTGGACCCACCAGATATGCACTAATTATAAGGCTGCACTGGAGAAGATTTACCTCCTGAGTGTAATTTAATTCTCTATGTGGGTGGGAGCACTGTTCACTCCTGTTGTGGACATTCGATGGGGACCTGGAGGCTCAACACCAACACTAATCTTTTTGAGAACAGAGAGGTTAACATGTTTCTATTAGATCTCTTCTCCATTGGAGCACTTCCCTTAGCGGAGGTGTTTACCTCTACCAATGCCGTCACTTTATGACGAAGAAAAGCTGGATGCAAAGGATCCCCTTGCAGGACCCGAGCCGACAAGCTCTTCATCATATATTAAAGACTCTCTATAGCTTCTAAACGAGGCATGGCCATCCAAGATTGTTGGCTCTCCCATTTCTACTGAGATACTATGATGAAAGGGGAATCATTGCACCCCTTCAAAAGCATCCGCTACAAATATTTTTCTTTTTATGTCATATTACATTGCAGAACATAATGAACATGACTTATCTAGCTGCTTACCTACATTCTTCCTTTGCAAGTTCGCATTACCAAGCTCCAAAGGAGACTATATCGGCCTGAGTGCCTTTACGTTGCCTGTGAAATGGCCAATGGATGAAGGTTTGCCTTAACACAACTTGTTCTGTGCAATATTTACACAGGTCTGACCAATATTGCTACTGATGCGAATCCCATGGAAAATAGGGCGAGTTTTCGACTTCACTATTTTTATGGGTGGCTCCTGGCTGCTTATAACCGTGGGACTTGCAATCTGAACACCTCTATTGCAGGTAAAAGTGTGCCATTTCTAATGAAGATTGTGGATATGCAAACCCAATATGTAGATGCATGGACATCATGCCGCTTGTTCTGAGGAAAGTTCCCTCTTCAACATCCTCTTCCTTTCTCTTTTGGGGTTCTCGATGTCGTTGATTCTTAAGCGTTAAAGATGAAATTATCGATGGAAAACAAACATGCTCTATGGAGCTCATGTTCCTATCAAGTACTAGGCGCTGTGTCCTCCCCTTGAAGCAAGGAACTAAAAGGCCTTTAGAGTTCTCGAAGCTCCCATTGCTGATGAAGATCGTGCACACCTATTACACATACTTCGAGTGGGATATATATTTTAGTCCTCTGCCAACGTCCTTCCTAGTTGCATGTGGCAAAGAGAGAGCATGTTGAACCAGCTAGGCCTCTCCTTGATGAACAACCACATCATCAACCTGATTGTCAATCTCAGCCTCGTTTTCAGCCGCAATTACTAGGTGTTCTTTATGGTCCATAGCTTGTTCAATGTCATGCTCGGGCTTTACCCAAGTGGCATGATGTTGGGCTACATTCAACGGACACACTACGGCTTGGTACTAGTAGCTGGGCGAGTACACCTAAGGCACCTTGGACCAGCAGCCTCGTGGGCTTGGGTACTGGTAGCTGGGCCATCTTTTGCTGCAGAAACTCCTGGGTTTAGAGGTCTAGGCCTTCCAGTTTGTGAAGATTTGCTCTGAGGATGGGTCGGCTTGTGGCTGCCTCCTTTCTTTGTTGTTCCTCTACTTTCAAGTTAGCTTGAGAGGCTGCTCCCAACCAGGGCCTATGATGTAGTGTGAGTTCATCTTGGACCGAATTATGCAACCCCTTAACATAATGTGCAACCTTTTGGCCTTCGATATCTGTTAACCCATTATGCAAGCATAAGCGGTAGTCCTCCTTCTACTACTGAACAAATTTTTTACCTTGATGCAACCGTTCTTCTACTTTCAAGTTAGCTTGAGAGGCTGCTCCCAACCGCGGCCTATGATGTAGTGTGAGTTCATCTTGGACTGAATTCTGCAACCCCTTAACATGATGTGCAACCTTTTGGCCCTTGGTCTCTGTTAACCCATTATGCAAGCATAAGCAGTAGTCCTCATGCTCCTGAGCAAATTTTGTACCTTGATGCAACCGGTGAAACTATTGGTACAATGTTTGTGCATAGCTTGCCAAGAAATTGCTTGCATAACCTTGCGTTCATCTTGTTCTATGATTTGATTTTATCTTAGACCTTTGAAGCCTGCTTCTTGAACTTTATCCCGCCACATTGATACAGGTTCCCTAAGTTTAAGAGCCACAAGTTTGACCTTCTTTGAATCATTCAGGTCTTCCCATTCAAAGAAGGGGTCAACTAGTCAAAAAATCCTTCAAGGGAAACTTTAATACCTGAATCCGACTCTTTGCGCTTGTATCCTAGTGTATATGAATGGGGATCATGTGATTCCTCCCCGTTCGTGCGCCTATGCCGGTTGTGTCGGCCTCGGGGTGGTTGGCTGTCTGACTCCCCATTAAATTCATGCTCTGGACAACGCCATTGCGCATTGAACACAAACACATCATCAGTTCTCTTCGACCTAGATTGGGGCTTGGATTCTCTCCAATCACCAGAAAAACCCTCACGATTTGGATCCAACATCGTGGGAACCTCTTTGTTTTGGGCACCTTGCTATTGATCTTACCCTTTCAGCAACTGTGCAATCATCTCTGTCATGTTGTCAAGCTGCTCATTCATCTGGTCCATCTCGACATTCTTAAAACTACGACGAGCCATCGTAGTCACTGACCATCTTCAAACTATGCTTTGATACTACTTGATGCGAAAGGAACGTAGGAAATTAAATCCACCCTTTGTTCGATCCTCTAACAAGCAAAAATGAGCAATAGATTGGAGAAAAAATGTGGCCATGAATCATGTCAAAAGGAAGAAGAAGCTACTTTCTTCCTTCATAAAATAGTCTTCGCCCAAAATAAAAAAAAGGTTCTCCCTCAAGTGCATGTTCCATCCTTAAATACTATCAAAAAATAATATAACTCTAAAAGAAATCTCTCTCTCTCTCTCTCTCTCTCTCTCTCTCGCTCACATAACTTCGATGTTAACTTGGACGTCTCCCCCATGCACTTCCCTAATCCCATAATATCTTTTCCTTTTTACCTCCTACATTCATGCATCCTCACGTGATGCCCAATCCAAATAAGACTCAACTTGATCTACTCCCAAAAGAAAGGAAATCAATTAACAAAATCTGAAAAACTCAAGTTAATCCTAATAAATAAAAGATTGAATACCATACCCCATGACAACTAATAAAACCCAATTTTGTTCCTTGAATCAATACATAAATAGAAGTCAAAATTCAGCTTTCCTCTTGGCATTCATTTGCATCAAGTGCTACTAGATACCAAACGATGCGATGTTGGTTATCTCGTAGGGGCATTAACCCATCAGGCAACTCATCACGTGTAATGTCCTTAAACTTAGTCACATCAATGGCTTCATCTCCTTCGGCAACTCTTTAGTCCCTTCAATATCGTTAGCCACAAGTTCGGAAACCATCCCAGCCCATTGACTTTCTTCTAAGAATACTCGAGTTTTAAAAGATTAGAGGGTTTCACAACTCCCTTTTTAGGCTGCATCGTCTCCTTCACAAGATACAAAGTGATCTTAACCCCACTGTGCACACTCTCACTGTGAATCCCATCATTATCGTATAACCAAGGATGGTACAAACGATTACCAAGCAACGTGAATTAACAGGGAGCTTGTTACCTCTCTTTGCTTCAATTATGATGCCTTGTATCGTGAAGGATGCTTACTATTATTCAAGCCCGACTTATCTACCATCTCCTTCTAGACCATATTTTTTCACATCTGCCACTGTTGATGATCATTGTACGCACTCTAAGGTGCACATGGTGCAAGAGATTTTTGTTCAAAGCCAATCGTCATCATCTTATTTTTGTTCGATCACCATAATGTAAATGATATTTTGGACCAAAAAGCAAACACCAAATTATTATCCGTTTCTGTCACTAATCCACAAACTTTCTCTCTCCTAACCTCAAAACTACCTCTCTCTTTAACCCACAAACCTAGAGTTCTCTCTCCCTCTCTCTAACCATGAACCTACCTCTCTCACTAACCCACAATATTATTTTTCTAACTCACAAACCCATCTTTCTTTGTAACTTACAAACTTGACTCTGATTCCTAAACCGCAAACTTAGCTCTTTCTCTCACTCTCTTTCTCTCTCTCTCTTCCGTAACCATGAACTTAGCTTTCTTTATCTCTGCATAAAACCAACCCCTGTAGTCTCTTTCTCTCCCCCCTTCCTGCTGTGTGTGTCTGTGTACACAAAGCCCACCCAACTAGCTCTCGCTCTCTACAAAAAACAAATCCCACTAGTCTCTTCTCTCTCTCTCTCTCTCATGCTCTTTGAGAGATGGATTGTGGTAAAAGGCATGGGCATAAGAATTCTGGGAGCTGATGTATGTGTGCGTCCAGGCAGCTGCCTATGTAAGTATCTAGCTAAATATTTAGCATTAGATAAATAAAATATAAAGGAAAGAGTTTATGTAAGTGTGAGGCTCTAAACAATCAAATTAGGGTACATCACAAAACTTTCACTAGGAGAGGCTGTTTTGATACCCGAAAATCCTCAAACTGATCATCTCGACCTCAAGATTCATGGATATGAGAAAAAAATGGATTTCAAGTTTTGGAAATAGTGCATCTTGTAATGCATTTTTGGACCGTCAATTTTCAAGATTTTCAATTTTTCATAGATCTGCTCAATCGACATTGTTTTTTAAGCTTTAAATTTTATAATTAGTGATGATAATATATTTTAAGGTTATCACAAAGATTTCTAGTATTGAAACCACATTTCTCGGCACTATTTGAAGGCGCTCTTTACTTTGATTGTTTAGAGCCTCGACTCTATTCAAACTGCACCCTTTAATAAAAGGAACGCAATGTTTAAAATTTACCACTTTTAATCTTGTTAATTTACTAAATTAATGCATTTTACAATTATTTAAGTTAGAATTTTTATAACTGTTTTAAAGATATTCTTTTGTAATAATTGTTCATTGTTTACCTTATGTTTTACTAATTTTAATCAAATTTTTAAAATTTTAGTAAAGTTTTACATTTGTTTATATTGAAAAAAATGTTTGATTGGTTTGACTGTTGGTTGGACCGGTTTTGATTGGACTGTACCCTTCACCGATTCAAGCACCAACCGGACTGATAACAATGTAGGTAACTCTTACACTTGATTCATTATCCCTGCTTGAAAGGGGTTGCAAACATGAAATTCCAGTAGATATTGAGCAAACTGCTGTTTTGGTAAGCTTTAGCCACTAATTCTTTGGATCCTTCACATGGCCAGATAAGAAATTTGTAATACTGCTCTCTCAACAAAGACGATGGATGACAATAGTCTTCTATTCTATTTACTATGTATGCAATTGGAATTCCTAATAGGCCAACAATTACTGGTATGAATCCATGCTACCCTTGGAAAAGAAATGGAGGAGCCATAGGTATAAAAACCTAGTTGAAATAGCTTGAAAGTTTAAATAGTTGTAGGTAAAAAGATGGTTAAACAGGAGCTGTGCTATAACCTATTTTAGTTCACTGCTTTGTGATGTTGTTTAGGTGAAATAATTGGCATCTGAATCGATATGCTAATATGGAAAAACTTCAAAGCTACACTCAAGCCTATCATTGGGGTTGATACATGGTCTCTATTGGTAAAACTTGATGACTCGCAAAAACCTTGGGAATCTTAAATCATCCCATTCACCAACCCTTACCCCATCATAAATCATCTTAAACAATCCTTGTTCACTTGGGTTTCAACTTAAAACTCCATCATCCCCATGGAGCTATGCCAAACATACCTTGCTCATTTGAACTTTCATGAGACCCCATGAGTGATGTAATGCTCAAAGCACCATAAGAACCCCTGATGACACACCATCCCCAGTGGTCTATCAATTCACAAATAAACCACCACCCTCGGTTGTCCATCACCCTAGATGATTCATCATCCCCAGTGGACTACTACTACCAAGGGACCATATACCCCAGTGGCCCATCAACCCTGGACAGTCCTTCCCCAGTGGACTATCGCCAATAAACTATCACCTTATTAAACCAACACTCTAAGAGCATCATTAGTACTCCATTGACTCTTAAATCCCCAATGATGAATAGCCACCCTCAGTAGATTGCTACCGCCAATGATGCAAACACATTTTTATCCCCGTGGAGTTTTTTATGCATTGGCTAGCTACTGGTCCATCTAAAAACCTCGATTCCCAGCAAGTGTGAACCATGTATTACCTTGCAAAGTTCAGAGCGTCCTCAGTGATGTCAAAATTACCCAATAAAAGCCTCACTTATGGTATTGTTACCCCAGTGAGCCTTATGCTGCTATAATCCCTCTGTCCTATGCATCGTCAGGGAGGAGGATATTTCTAAGAAGAAAAGAAGCCTGGCATGATGAGCATCCGATAAGGATTGTCATGAGTAAAAGTGAGAGGTTTAGGCGGACATAGCCACGAATCTATAGGTAAAATTGTCAAAGATAAAAATTGGGCATGGTGAAAACCCAAAAGGGCACCATGAGTAAAAAAGACGGACGAGCATGGCCATGAGTAAAAGTGTTTTGAAAATAAGAAACCGGGCATGGTGAATGTCCAAGAGGGTGCCATGAGTAAAAATGGAAATAAAAGGTGGACATGACCTCGAAGTCATGGGTAAAAGAGCCTCAATAAAAGAAGAAGTGAAAACCGTTCCGCGGCGCCACTTCTATCCAGTTTAGGTGAAAACCTAAAAGGGCTTTTGGACTAATAAGCAAGTTGATGCAGCATTCGACCAAAATAGCTTGAAACTGACTTCAACAAAAGTTTGGTGATCGGAAGGTACTGAGTGAAAATCAGACTAGCCCTTCCCATAAAAAAAAAAATTCCAGCTTCACTGGGATGAAGTCCATGATGGGCCCTCAATTGTTGCAATAAAAGATGTCTTCTAATATGGGAGAAAGCCCCTAAAAAGGCACTCACTTAGAGATTGAAGAATTGGAAGGTATTGGGCGAAAAATCAGACCAGCCCTTCTCATAAAAACAGTTGCAACTTCATTGGGATCAAGTCCATGAAGGTCCCTCAGTTGTTGCAATAAAGGATGTCTTCTGATGTGGGAGCAAGACCTTGAAAAGGCACTCACTTGGAGACTAAAGAATTGGAAGGTACTGGGTGAAAATCAGACCAGCCCTTCCCATGAAGAAGTTCTAGCCACACTGGGATCAAGTTCACAAAAGACCCTCAGTTGAAAATCGGACCATCCTTTCCCACAGCACTGGATTGGGAGCAAGCCCCAAAGGCACCCACCAGCTGGCCCATTAGGAAGCACTGTTGGGTTGGAAAGGTAAGCCCTTTTACAAGGCACGCAGTCAACATGCTCCCCCAGAAAACGTATTTTAGTAGCATTCGGTCATCCCCTAGGGAAGAAGCTTAGCAGGGTATCCCCCTCAAGGATCGTGTTGATACCGGTGATTGAGAAGAAAAAGATTGTTGAGAGGCAATAAAAGCGTCTTAGTAGGATTCGAAAGATGAACTTTGAAGAAGTTTTTGTTTCAAATGCTACACTTATCGCTTCTCTCGAAGAGTAACATTCGGTTGGGCAAGCTGTTATACGTCATTTTTGACATACTTGTATCCCCGATGCGAATAAGAAGAGAGCCAGTAGTAACTTGGTCCCGCCGGTACCCCAGACATCGCCAGACCACGGGAACACTACAACAATAAGCCTAAAACTAGGCAACCTCTAAAGAAGTGTCAGAAAAGCCTCAAATTTCACGAGAGGGTAATTTGGGATACCCTAAGGACACCTTTAAAGTTTCATCGCGTTCTGATAAGTTTTGACATGACCTGGACGAAACTTGGTTTTCAAATCTAGTTCCTATCGAGTTAAAAAGGGACCCTATAACTACAATCCTATTTTTTTGGGTCTCAAAATAGTACCAGACCCCCAAGGATCAAATTTGGGCTCAATCAGACCCTACGTGACCATTCTAATCCTAATTACTATAAAAAGGTGGGTTTTACACTATTGCGGTGCAGCCTCAGTAAACCAGTTTCTATAAATGGAAACTGTCTTCTCATTTCGGGATGATGATCATATCTTACTCATATTAAGTCCAATTAAGCTTAAACTTGGACATGAGCTAGATCTTGACGACCTGATCATTTTGATATAAGGCACGCATCTTGGCTTGACCCGAAATGAGAGAATTTCTAAAGAGAAAATGAGCTAAAAATATGAAAATTCAGAACTTATACAAGAGAACATCCAATTTTTAGAGAGGCCATAGCTCAAGATCCCAGTGTCAGATCGTCGCAAATACATGTCTGTTGCGACCGTGCTTGAAAAGCTACAGTTTGGTACAAGTTTTATGCATAATCGGAGGCCGGATGGCACGAATTTTGAGGTTGAAGAAAGGCATACTTTTTCGGTCGTCGGAATCCCATTTGTCGGCCCAAATTTGGAATATGCTCAAATCAAGACCAAAACACAAAATTTACTGCAAAATGATTGTTACAATGTCTTCTTCAATTTGTGACAAAAATGAAGAACATCATAGATCATACTACATTGATGGCTGAAGAATTGCAAAGTTTATGGACTTGGCCGGATTTTGGGTTCTTCTTAAAAACTCTGTTCAAGACAATCAAAGGGGTATCAAAACGCTCACAAAAGTTCATGCGTCGATTCTACTACGATTGATTGCTGGAATTACCATTATGGATGTCCGAAAAAGCTCCTGAAGACTAGCAATGGCAAGAGGCCCCTCATGGATGGATGGTTTTGTCATTTGCTGAAAAGTACTTAGGGGCATTTTGGTCATTTGGTCCAAATACGGGATGATTATTTTAATTCAGTAAATGTGTATGTTTTGACAATCTTGGGTACTTTTAAGCATCCCACCCTTGTTTAGTGGTTGCTCTATATAAGGAAACCCAAGTCACTTGTAATAAGGTCTTTGGATGATTCTTGAAGGTTAAGTCATTTGTTATCAAGTTCTTGCTTGTGCTTGAACTTTGCTTTCAAATTCAAGACCAAGAGGAGAAGAGAGAGAAACATTTCATAGAGAGAAAAAATACCCTTAGGCCATCATACACTATAGCCTACTCCCTACACGTTAATCCATACCATACACCTCAAGGTCCCGTACACCACACCTAGACCTTAGACCCTAGCGTTAACCCAAACCCAAGACCCTTCTTTCTCATGTGCATGCAAAGGGACCCATGGATGTGCACCTAGGTTCGAGCACAACTTAAGTCCGTTCTCTCTCCTCTCTTTCTCTTCCTTCTTTCACTTTCTTCTATTTCATTTTTCACCCTCTCTTTCTCCCTCTTGCGCAGACTCAGGGCGGGTCCGAGCATTGCCTGCTTTCCCCTCCTTTCTCTTTCTCTTTTCCCCTCTCTTCTACATCCAACTCTCTGGACCCGCACCTAGGAAGGGCCTAGCACTCTCTTACTTCTTCACTCATTCTTGCTCACATCTTTGCGTGCATGCGCCTTATCCGCCTGTCACTCTTGCTCGCATCAACCTCCTGCCTGGGCCTTGTCCGCCCTTCATTCATTCACGCTCACAACCCTCTGCTCGCGCCTTGTCCGCCCTTCATTCACTCACGCTCACAACCTCTCGCCCACGGCCATCACTCTATGCCTTCACTCCCTTTCAACCGTGCTTAACTCTACAATCCTCCGCTTGTGCCTAAATCCACAATCCTCCACCCGCCCCTAATCTTGCAATCACACTTACCCGCGCCTATCCATACGCACACCTACCCACGCCTAATCCAACGCTCCTACCCGCGCCTATCCATTCACATGTGCTCGCGTCTGCACCCATGCCCTAACCTAACTCGTTTCTCATTCCTAACTTGCGCCTAAATCTCGCATCAACTCATACCTGCGTCTAATCCACTTGTATCCTTTACACCATCGTCTCGCACCTGTGCTTCATAATTATTTACACACTCACGCCTTCACCTTACACCCGCGCCTATTATTCTCTGCACACCTGCCTGCACCTATCACATACCTACCCTCACTCACCCTCGCACTCAGCACTACCGCACACTTTCATTCATTCTCGCCCTTACACCTGCGACCAGCATTATCACCATCATTCATTCATGTCCCTCTCTTGTGCCCTCGCCTAACGCGCCTGCTACTTCACTCTCACGCCTTTGCACCCTTGCCCGCGCTTCGCTTCCTTTCAATCTCATTCGTGCCCACCACATATGCTCAAACCCTTGTGGCCCTGCCCATCGTTACACCCCATAGTCTCTAACTGCCTCTTGTTCCTTACATTCACATTCACACCTTTCATCTTCCCTTCTCTAAGCCACCTTTTTTTAATCTTTCATTTATTTCATTTATCTTTATTCTTGTCACCTTCTTATCTCATCTTCTTCATTGGTAATCTCTCACATCGCTTAAAAAACACTTAACCTGAGGACATTATGAGATTGTATCTTAGGGCCCTAATTCGAGTATCGCTGTAACTACCTTCTCGTACAGTGAATTCAGGTTGTAAGAGGCATTGCTTCTCTTGCACCTATTTACTCTAGTTGGAGTCATCCTGAGTTGGCTTTCTTAGAATTCTGACCCTTTCAATACTCTAATCTCCAGGTCATATAGTGTTCAGGCTGTGAGGGACTTTCGTCCCTTCCATTCCTAAACCATTTAGAGCCACTCATGCATCAAGAGGTACATTCAAGAGGAGTATACTTTTCACGAACTTCATCGGCAGTTTCTTAAAGCAAGAGTACGATATGAGGTGTTGAGTCTGAGAGGGGGCTGTGTCCAAACCGAGCTGCTGGACAGCCGAAGGGATTTCGTGTGCTGATCTTAAGAGGGCATCAGCCTGGGCTTATCCCACGAACTCAAACCGCAGCGAGGTAGGTGCTTCTGTTCATCTCTTCACCGCATTTTAAAAATCCTTTCTGGACATACCTATCCGCAAGAGTGACGCATGAGCCTCGCAAGCGACACGTGCCAAGTCATGCGGTTGTTCGAGAGGGAGTCCGATCCAAATCCGACCCAGGCCCCGACCACTAATAATGCGGAAGATTGGGCAGTCTGTTACAATTCCATGTTGTAGGCTCTTTTGGTGAAACTTATTGAACTTTGGCTTTAGACCTTCCTCGAGCATTATGATTATCGTATACTATAACAGCTAGCCTTGGAACACCCTTATCTAGCCTTAGAACTACAGAAGTATTTTCGATATGAAATTTGAAACAAATAGAACTTGTTAGTTGAGCTAGGTTTTACAAAAATATGAATGCTTAGGTAAGACATGTTAATATATTAAATTTTAGATAACAAATCAATCAAAACAAAAAGTTTATTATGTCAACAATGACCTAGAAACAACTCAATGATGCATGTGAAATGAAAATCTGACCCTTGCAAACTGTCAAGAATAAAAGTATTGGAATAAGTACAACAAAATATTCCAAACCATGAGTTGAGGAATAGGAAAGGAAAACCTTGAGAAGGCAATACTTGAGATAAATTTACTTGTGAGATTTATACAGAAGTAGGTGAAGAGGTAAGAAGTACAACACAAACTGATATGAGTTAAATAATGGCCACTGAAGAGGTAGGCTAATTTATACTAATTGAGGAAGAAAGGGGGGTGTAAAGATTGGTGTAGCCTCCCAACGAGAAATGTAGGATTATGACTCCTAATTGAAGGTTACTGGGCTGCCATACAGAATGGAAGGGAGTTTCTTGCCCACAATATGGTCAAAAAGTCCAATTTCTGTCAGATTTTTCTTCCTGGATATCAACATTTTTTTCCGGATGCGTGAAATTTATCTAAAAATGCCTAGCTTGGCCCCCTTATGGGTGGGAGGCCTTGTGCACAGAAATCATTTGCTATGATTCTCATATAAACTACTTTGAATTGAAACACTTAACTTCACTTCGATTTTCCTTGGAAGATATGAACAAAAGTGGCATTAACTAAATTGGTTCGCAATTCTAGTGAACTTGTGTGTGCATAGTTAAGCTCTCTTCTGTAATGAGCATATGGGAAATAGTTTTGTGCAGTAAATAGTTATAAAACATGTGATGAATTGGTGTCTAAGCTAGACTGCCCCTCACATGGTTGAATTGTCTCCAATATTGCGTAATTCCTAGTACTAATTTGTATAATTCTCTGATATGCTTGAAACTGATGGCCTCTACTTTTCTTTTTTCCAGGTATCTCACTTACCATGGAACAGGTATGCGCCTCTTCTCCATTTCCTTATGCCCAAAATGCTGCTGTGTTGTGCATGCATGGTTGCCACTTTTGTGAGTTCAAGGCATCTGATTTCTGTAACAAAGCATGGGGTTTGGTATAAATTAGATTAGCTCTCATGTTCTGTATTGTGAATCCATTTTGTCTGATAATGACGTCCTGGAGCTTTGCCTCTGTTTTTTTAATGGGAATAAAACTGTTCCTTGAGTAGTTTGGAAAATTATTTGCTATGTTGCATACTATGCAAGTCTTTTTATTTTTAAAATTCTCACAAAGGAAATGGTCATTTTTTTAAAAATTTTTTTGCACGAAGGAAATAATCCTATGGGACCCAGATCTGCAAGAAACATTTATGGAGACTGACATCCACTGTTGCCTACAGCTGACAAGGGTGATGACATGTAACTTCTTGCTTAACTTATAAATGTGTATTTTTGATGGACTTACAAATCATCTCCATATAACTTTTTTAAAAGTTATAATCATATCTACATATGGTTCAGGCCACTAAAATTTGGAGATTGGGGCCCTACCTGCTTTAGGGCTGGGTCTAATAGGATCATTTCCCTTCTTACTAATTGTGTATGGGGAAAGTATAAACATAATCGCATTTAGCATATTTATGAGCTGTTTTTTTATTATTTCAGAGCTTTCTTAGTGCTCTGATGTCTTCATGGACAATATTTCTTTCATGAAGGTCATGGATTGTAGGAACTTGCTACTATTTGTCGTCCCTCAAAAGCCTTTTTTATGTATTTAATCTTTTTGTTTTCGATTATGATTTATATTACATTTGGCTCTTACTTTTTCTTCTTATTCTCTTTAACCTATCCTGTTTTCTGTTGAGGTTGTTAATAATGTCCATCAATATTAGATGTGGTTCATGCTGTCTTGTTATTTTTTGAGAGAATGCGTCTTGTTTTGTTCCCTTAGAGAATTTAGACTATAATAATTGTACATATTCTTTTGAGAAATCAGAACATTTACTCATGTTATTTAGATAAATGCATTTGTTTTAGTTATAGAAAAACTGATATGAATGATATTCTTGATCTTTCTAATAATTAGCCTGTGCTTATCAATATTTCTGAATCCTCAAACTTTGATATTGTGTTATTTTGCAAACCATTTGTGAATTTTTTTTAGTTGTTCGTAGTTCTTTCAAATGAGAAGTTTAGTCGAAATTTGAATTTTACTAAGTTTAATCTGTATGACTTTTTTTTTTTAATCTTCTATATTGTTTTTGATGTTCTGCATTCTTTAGTGTTGCCGTGCATATATAAGCACATGCTTGGAAACTTGTACAATCACAGAGTTTGGAGTTAGTGAATATCCAGCATAACCTCATAGTGTCTCAGGAAAGACAATTTGAATCCATAGCATGTCGATAGGATTCCATAACATTTTATGTTTTTCAGAGCTCCTGTTCTTGAGTTCTGTCTTTACTCCTTTTTCCTATGTCCCCATCTCTGTTCTAAGATTATCTTTCTAGAGGTTTTATGAATTCCATTTCTCCCTCTGGAGTTTTCATTTTCCAGTTTATCAAATACCTTATTTGTCGGAAAAACGAGTGCATGCTAACACCCTAATCATATTAATCGCTATAAATCTTTGAGACTTTTTGTACCTTTCAAAAGCTAAACAAATGTTCTCTCTTTGATCCCATTCATTTCCCGGATGATTATTGCAGCTCATTACTTTTTGTTTCCATTGCGCACAATATTGTTAATTATGCACTGGAATAGTTCTTTTACAACATATTGATCTCCAACAGGTCTGTTAAAGTGCTAGGAGATTGCAAAATAATCCATCTTTTTATTCTTCCAGTTTGATACACAGTTCTTTGATAAGACACTAAAAAGGGGAACTTTAGTACCCTTTTGTGTGCCTATGTAGTTTCATGTTTTGGTATTAAGTTTGTTTGTGGCTTCTTTTTTCTGTAGTGGTATGTGCTTCGAGATCATGTTGATGAGATTGACAAAGCAGTAGCAGAGAAGGCTTAAGCTTGGAGTTGCTTCTAATCTTGGGAGGCTGTTCTGGCTGCGTATTGTGGTTGTGCGCACTGTTTTGTTATGACCATATGTTGGAGTATTGCTGGCATGCACACTATGTATTGTGCCTGTTTCTGTACATATTACAGAGCTGGAGCTTGTTTTGATGGCAGAAAAGTGTAACACGGTGGTTCTGGAATACGCGTCTGATACGTGTGAATGTTGTTTAGGATAGCTTGTTTCTTATTCACACCAACACTAAATGCCATTCGAAAACCTATTGTTTTTTGTGTGCATATGCCCTTTCCATCTTTGGCTTGAAATTTCTGTCCAAGCTATTTTGTTTTATGTCGTATTCATGGATGCAGCTTTCCCGTCACTTGAATATTCTGTCTGCTGTCGTGCTTGGCCGCAGCCTGCGGTCTCAGGGTTGCGGCATGGCCAGTTAGAGAGAAGTTCTTTAATCTCTTGCTTACAATGTTAAAACAAACAAATGGCTCTAGTTTTACCCAAAAAAAAGTGGCTTCGGAATGCAGGTTTCCCTTGAGGTGATCAAGTGCAGCCTTATAAAGTGGTCGTGACACGTTCATCACTTGAATATATATGGTGAGGGGCAAGAGAGGTATCCCTAGGGAGTGAGGCTTTGCTGTTCCACGTTGTGAGTGTGAGGACCATCTCTTTTAATAGTAGTCAATATTTAATAGGAAAAATATACAATGAGACCTCTTTGTCTTTGGTACAAGGTGGTCAGAATTAATCTTGATCATTGGATTGAAATTAGATGGTTGCATTTATTCCATAGACAAAGCTTAAATTTTAAAAGAAATTTTCTCAAATTTTGTGAGATACCTTAGTTATTATATTTCACATTGGATGGTTGTAAGTAATTGTGATCTTTTTGTCATCAAGGTAAACGGTGTCATTATATATAATATCTATTCATTAACCTTCTGTTAACCTCGAATGCCATGAAAATCACAATCTACGCTTTTTTTGGATGTTAGGGTGGAATGAGAGCTGAACTTTTATCTCCTAATGCAATGGGCGAGACAAAAATTATATGTTTTCTTAGGAAAAGTGCCATATTAGTGAAATTTCAAAAGAACTAAGTGGATACCTTTGTTCCATTAATGATTTGGTGAAATTTTGATGAAACTGTGAAATATCATGGGATCGTTTTAGTGACAAAATCGACACATGCCACTGCATGCGGATCTCTCTCTCAAACACGCGCAAACATACAGGTGCACGTCCTTGCACACAACATTCCAATAGTTAATCCAATTTAAAAAGGGAAAGTATGTTTAGAGATCATTTACCTTTAGTAAAGGTGGTTTTGAGCGTTGGATGTGAAAATTGGGTTATGGTATTTATTCCATCGACTAAGTTCAAAGTTCAAAATAAATTTTTTGAAACTTTGTCATACACCGAAGCTATTAGATTTCACGTCGGATCGTTGTAAGTAATTGTAACCAAATGTAAATGGTCTCGTGGTATACAATCCCATTTAAAAATTAGTGGTTTTTGTCCGAACTGATTTCTAGTTTGCAGATTTCTAGTTTGCAGTGTTGTGGTTGAGGATAATTATGTTCCATTGTCTAATATGGGGGGGGGGGGGTTAGATGGTAATCTTATTAGGAGCAACCATGCGCTTGGAAGTGTTGGGGATGGTAAGTAGAAGCATAGGGATTTGCGTGCACGGGTAATTCAACCTTGATCCTGATGGATTACAACCTCAGAAACTTGCTTCCATGTATTGCCTTCATATTTTTGATTTTCAAGAAAAATACAACTCTGGAAATGACGTCCTTCAAATCACCTATGTTAATAGCTAACCTCTGATCAACAGCCTTCAAAGCATCCTTATGATACGGTTTGGGTGGACTAACGATGTTCACCGAGGCAGAAACTTGTGTTTTTGGTTCTTACTTAGAGCCCACTTTTGCAGGCTTTTGTTGCTTTTTTTAATTGGAATTGTATGCTAAGAGACTATTTATTTTATTTTTGTTAGAAAGAAGTCACAATTACTCGTATTCATTAGATGTCAAATTGGATGGCTCGGGTGTTTCATGAGGTTTGAGAATTTTTCTTGTGGATTTTGAATCTGGTCAATGAGACTCTTACAACCACCCAATTTGAAATCTAATGGACAAGAGTGATTGTGATTTCATTATACCAAAATTAAATGGTTTGTAACATTCTTGTATCAAAAGTAAATAATTGTTTATATAAGTTTTCTTTTTAAATAAGAAAAAGCTTTTTGTGTGACCCCAAACACATATCATATGTGACTCCACTTTTCAGCCGTTCAATTTTAATCGATGGCTAGGATTGCTCATGTCACAATGTAACGCTAAAACACTTTGAGTTTTGTTCATTTTATTACCAAACCTTTTTGGCTGAAATTTGGGACATACCATCTCCTTATTGAGGCGCACTTACAAAAACAAAAAAAAATGGCCCTAAAAGTTTAAGGAGTGTTCAAGTCATTTTTTATCACTCTAAGTAATTTTTATCATGTGCCTCTTTGTTATATGTATACTGTGGAAATATAGAAATCTGCACTTATTTTTAAGAACAATATTTCTTTTTTTTTTAAATTAGGAAGGTGGTTCATTATGTTACGTTCTATAGTAATACACAATTTTGTAATCCTATAAATTGATGCGCTTGTTCGCATCTTTGATAAACTTAATAATACATATTTTATGGGGGACTTATGCCCAATTATACAAAAATACATTTTCTAACATGGTCTCGGAGCAGTCCATCAGTCTTATCTGTTTTCATCTTTACCGTATGTTCTCTAATATACTCTTCGCATCGACGCCTCAAATTTGTTCCGAAAATTTCAATATACCTTTTAGTGTTTCATGAAAAATCTATCCCCGAAGCCTCTTCCTCTGTTCCATGCCATTTTTTTTCTCATGGTTCCATCCCGTCAAAATTTGCTTCCAACCTAGCTCTGGAAGCAGCCGCTACAGCAGGAGATAGAGAGAGAAAAAGAGTCGGTCTTTGTTGGATGAGAGATAAAAAGTGTCGGTGATAGGGGTTTCGCCATTTCCGGATAGCTCTTTCTTTGGTCGCCTCTAATAAATCGCCATTACTGAGGATTTATTTATTTTATAAAACTTCTTTTTGGTGCCTTCAGATTTGTTTTTTTTTTTTGGGCCTTCGCTTTGTTTTTGATAAGTCCTTTTTTTTGTTTTTTTTGACAAGAAAGTTGATGAGTCCCTCCTTCCATTGAAACCTCGAAGAAGCCATGAACTTGGTGGTGAAGCATGAGTTTATAAAACCGGATCCCTATACGATTGGTGAATATATGGGGGGCTTGGGATGATGATCATGGTCTCTTGTTACTTGCTGGTTTCCTGGTGATTCTATGACCAAGAATATTGATGAATATAATGGGGGGCTTGGGGATGATGATAATGGTGTCAAGGGGCTTGCCGGTAGCCCGCTTTGTGCCTCTATGCAGGATCGAACTATAAATTGGGGTTCTTTTCTGACAAACTCCTACAGTGCAATAACCCTTTGCATGCGTGTGCTTATCCGTACACGTATGGCTTATCAGTTTCTCCTTGCATGCGGCCTTGTCCTCGTAGACAATCTCCTCCTGCACGCCCTCAATAACTCAGCTACTCTCATCAATAACTCGGCGATTGTCTCCTTGTTAAGGATCTCTGGATCGGTGATTTTCGCTGCGAGTCACAAACTTGTCGTATATATCGGCGCACGAATGGGAAGAAGCTTGCTCCGTTGTCCATTGTTTTAGCTTCTAACAATGTCCGATATGCAAAATAACCATCACTTAACCTTTGATATGAGACTGTTGATTCCTGTTTCGATTCTATGTTTTGTCTCTTTATCGAGTCGTGTTTTGACTTACTGATCTATTTTGGATTTTATTGTTTTCATCTTCGAATCTAACGTCCAATTGTGCTTGTTGATCCACCGCTGATTTCTGTTGGCTCTTCCAAGTGCCTCATGTTTGATGATCAAATTTATCGATTCTGGTTGATGATCAAGTTTTCCGTTATTTGATCCCATTTGATATGGAGTTTTCCGTTACTCCATCTTGTGTGATGATCGAGTTTACTCGATCCTGTTTGTTCCGAATGCCTATGTTTAATGATTGAGTTTTCCGTTACTCAATCTTATTGGATGATGGATTTTATGATAGAGTTTTATGTTACTCCATCCAATGTGATGATCAAGTTTACTCGATTATGTATGTTTTAGATGCCTGTTGATTTGCTGTTATGCGAGACATTTCCGTTCGAGATGTCGGTTTCTGCAGATCGCTAATTTGCAGTTGCTCAAGCTTTCTGCTTTGTTACTAAAGACTGCCTTCAGATGTCCAAATTCAAGTTGCTCTCTCTAAACTATAGTTTGAGTTTGAGGGGGAGTGTAGAAATATAGAAACTTACGCTTCTTTTAAGGAACAATATTTTTCTTCATTTTATGTGTATCCATATTAGGATGGTGGTTCATTACATATGTTAGTTTATATATCATTACCTTATAAATGGGGGCTCTTATTCATATGTTTAATAAGTTTAATAATACATCTTCCATGGGGCTTAAGGCCTAATTATACAGAAATACAATTTCTAACATATGCATGCCCCAAATTTTGCTTCAAAGTATTTTATGCTCTATGTGAGCTTTTCCGCTACTCCCTCAAGTAAAACCCTACCTAGGAGAATTTTTTGACCCCAAAATTTTAGGGATATAACCTTTCTACCTAGCAGTCAAACTTCAAAAAAAAAAAAAAGAAAAGAAAGGATGGGGGGGGGGACAAAATAAAAAATTGTCTATAGGTGCTTGAAAAAAAAAATGTCCGTTGAGCAGGGAACGCCCAAGCATTGGACAGTCAAAATCTATTTTCTTCTTTGAACATTATCATCTGGGGAAAAATTTTAAGCCCTAAGTCTAAATAAAGAAGAGGAAGAAAACTGCACAGCAAACAGGTGTTATTGAGAATAATGGCTGGAGTACCTTCTTCATTCCTAAGGAATGTTTAATGGAGAGGCAATATTAACATCACAATTCCACCAGAAAGGATGATGCTTCAGTAAATCAACTAGGGAACTGTTTTCTTAATGTACAATTAGAAATGAGTTCTGGCATTCAACTGTCATGAACTGCAAAAAAGTTGTGACCCTAACTGCCTTTAGGAAAAATACATGCAAGCAAAACCAAAAAAAAAAAAAAAAAAATAATTCATAATTAAATTTTATTAATCAGGTTCTAACCAATTGGCTAAATTTGTACCCTAGGTTGTGGATTTCAACTCCAAACTCATGAATTAAAAGAAGGGGACTCGACTTCTACACTTCTTTATTGCTGATGAAAAGCAAAGAAGCAAAGAGTCATATCATTCACAGGTATCAAAATTTAGATAGCAAAAAAAATCAATATTAAGAACATGTATATTTCCACTTGAATAAGAGTCTTCAATTTACCCAAAAAAAAGAAAAGAAAAAAAAGTTTCCATCAAGAAATATCCAGTAACAAACATAGTAATGTAAGTATGTGATATTTTAACAAATCTAACTAAACACGATCTTGGCATGAGAAGAAGCTCTAGGAAAGGAATTCAACCGCTCCACTATCTTTGATTTCTCTTCTTGATTCTCAACACTCCAGATAGTGATAAAAACCTCATCCAATACCCCCGCATTTAGTAGAAAGAACTCAATTATTTCAAGAGTTTCATCAAAGTAAGTAGCTAGTTCTAGCTCTAATTTTTTGAGGTGAGCAAAGCAAGAGCTAGCATCAGAATTCAACGCCTCCAAGTCACTCTTAGTCAATTTGCCCTCAGGTTCTAGCTCCTGCTCAAGATCCTTCGAAAGAGAAAAGAAGAAACAAGATATCCCAAACAAAAGAGGACAAGGTCAAAACATGAAAGCAATGATGGACTTGTCTAGACAACATAGGGAAAAGAAACCCAAAGTAGAAAAGATGCCACCTACTATGAGAATCATGTTCACCTTAATGCAAAGAGCATTTAGATTTGGTAACTTCTTCAACAGACTAACCAGACCCATGATCTTTGATACTTCCATACAATTTAGATGTATCTCGATTGCCAGCAGATAACTATACATTGTAGGTAGCCCACCATTCCCTCCATTAGCTGAGTTCTCATAAAAGCTCTGCAAGTAACAAACCACGATGTAAAAAACACTCCACAATAATTCCTTAATTATACCTTCTTCGATTCTGAATACCGCTTTCAATAATCACAACTATCATATGATTCAACTACCACAACTATCATATGATTCATTCTTCTCCATAGCAAAAAGAAAACTAGTAGGAAACATCAAAGTAGTGCTTTTGGGAAACTATATTCATTGTGTGAAAGCCATTTTTCCTCATAGTCCACCAAAATAATTGCTGTGGTTTTTTACTTCCAGAAAAGGACGACATCACTAACTGGTTCAAACATCTTTTGCTCCAATCACAGTGTGTTTCTTTTTGGCAAGTCCATTTAGAGAACTAATTATTTCTCTAGTCTTGCCATGTATTGGAATATTTCTTAAGTTTTTCCATGTAACTTTTAATTGTCAATCTACTCAACAAATTAAGCAAATCTGCTAGAAGTTGCCTTTATGGTGTGCCTGAAACATGAGGAGGGGATCACCTGAAACATGATGGGATGACAATGTACATAAAAATTCAAAATGCATGTCAAAATCTAGATGTCCTAATTATTTTTCATCCCATTTTCTAAAAAATAAAATAGATTAATGTCTTCAATTTGTCAACAACATAATTTTAAATTCAAATTCCCCAACACAGGTTTATTATGTGCCCCCGTAAAGGCAACCGGTTAAACCAGTTTCTATCCAGATGACTCCTAAATCATCATCAATTCAACCAATTAAAAGAACCTGCAAAACAAGTTTCCTTTATGGGCGTGGCAAGAACATGAGGAGAATATGGCCATGTGCAAAAAAACCAATCAAGTAACTCTAATTTTTCACATGGGTGTCGTGAATAAAAACTTCATAGATATTCCGTATCACATGTTTATTGGGCACTATCAAAATGCAATTCATAAATTGATATCTCAGCTGCTAACTTTTAATTCGCAATTTCTGCAATCAATTTGGTGAACTTGCTGAACAAGTAGTCCTAATGGGCACCCAAAATATGAAGAAGGGATAACAATGTGCAAAAAGAAAAATCATAAAGCATGCTAAATCAAGTGGTTCTAATTATTTTTTCGTCTTCATTTTATGAAAAAGAAAATATATCTTGTTCTCATGTAGGCTACATGGAAACTTTTTTTTATCATAAATTCTCACTGCATGTCTATTGTATGCCATTGAAAGGGAACCTGTTTAGTGAATATCATAGATGGTAACTTTCCATGCGCGATCTTTTCGAAAAGTTAAATAAAAGGCAACCAGTTAAACTGATTCTTTAGCAAGTAATTATTAGTTCACAATCTGTTCAACTAATTAATGGAACGCAGCAATAGCAGTGTGGAGAAAATTCAAAATGCATGTTAAAAGACTCAAAACAAAGTAGTTGCAAGAACTGCTTTTAGTTTTTTGAAATTAAAATAGTATTTTCGTGCAGTTGCCTGAACAAACATTTTATTAATATTACCGCATATGTTTATTGTGCCACCCAAAAATGCAACTTTTAATTTTCAATTTATTCAACCAATTAGGTGAAACCTGCTAAACAGGTTGGCTTATTGAGCGTGAATGAGATAGCACAGTGCATTAAAATTCAAAATGCATGTCAAAAAATGTGGCTGCATTAAAATTCAAAATGCATGTCAAATAATGTGGTTCTAAATACTTGTCGTGTCTCCTTTCCTGAAAAGAAAACATATTTTTTTACATGGACCCCATGAATAAAATTTATAATACAATTACCCCACTGCATGTTTATTATATGCCTCGAAAAGCATCATATTACATTGATTTCTTACACCGTAACATTTACTTCGCAACTTGTTTAGCAAATCAAGCAACTTTGTAAGCATGTTGCCTTCATGAGTGCACTGAAAAATGAGGTGCTGATGGCAACCTACATGTTGCGGCTAAACAATGGAGGTATAACAACTTAATGAGAGAAAACAACCACAAAGAGAATGCAGAGAGAAAAAATTGGGTGGAAGCCAAGCTCTATTGAAAATTACAATCAAATTGCTGTATTTTTAAAAGAAAGTTCTCTGAGTTCAAAATGACACACCCTAACCCTTTTATGCTATTTGTCTTTCAAGTTTCCAGTATATATTAAAAGCTAACCCATTCGTATTGCACAATCCAGCAAGTTCCTAAGCATACTCCAACTCCCCAATCTCGGAAACTCCTCGACTCTCTTTTACCCCTCATTCAAGACTTTGGATACTCACTACATCACTCTAAGCTCATAGAAACTAGCAGTCCACGCCGAATTTGGGAGTCCCATATTGGGCATTACATCATCCTTCAAGACTTTGGATACTCACTATTACATGACTCTAAAATCATGGAAACTAGCAGTCCATGCCGAATTTGGGAGTCCCATATTGGGCCCTACATCATCCTTCAGGTTCGAGAGAAGTTGTCCTCAACTTCGTATTCGAAACACTATATTACACAGTGAGAAGTGCCATCTTTGTAGAGCACATTTAAGAAGACTTTCCAACAACCTTTGAAATGCATAAAGACGAGTGCAGTAAGAACAATAAATGACAATGCTAAGCTCCTTTGAGCATAACCCAGTGGCAACCCGGTTCAGATAAGACATAAAATGCTTGGGCACAACCAACACAGTAGTCATAAAGTAGCAGAAAGAAGTCATTGTATCAAAACACAATATCACCACCATCATTGAGAGAAAGGAATTCTTTCTAGTTTCTCCTTCTAATTGTTTCCTCGTCTACTTCTTCCCCTCCATCTAAATATCATGTATCTCACTTATTTTTTATGGGACAAAAAAACAAGTTATCTCCAATATTTTGCAATCAACTACTTCATTTCCACCTGGTTATTATCGGCAACTTCTTTCTCAGCACCTAAATCATCATTCATGTACTTTTCAAAGACTGGTGTTAAGTCCCACTCTACAACGGGCGGATTATGAGAAATTTTTTATGAGAACAAAGTTTCTCTATGGTTGTTCTCGGATAGAGTTCCATAATGCCTGCTCAAATCATCATTGATTTGGCACCTAGGTCGATGACGTAGTGCACAAATCTATTATTACACCATGAATATGATCCGTCTATCATGTTGCGAACTTCTTGACGCTCGAGTCGCAAGGTTAACTTCTCCTCTTGCCTCCAAAGTGCCTCCAACTCTTCGTCTCTTGTATTGTTCACTCCATAATTGTCACAACCTCCTCTCCCCCTTCTCGTAGCCATGGAAAAGGTGTAAACGGAGACAATACCCTACCCAACTCATGCTCTGATACCAAATGATGCGGCCAAACTATGGAGGTACAACAACTTAGTGAGAGAAAACAACTACAAAGAGAATGTTGAGCTATGAAGGTACAACAACTTAGTGAGAGAAAACAACCACAAAGAGAGAATGTTGAGAGAGAATATGGGTAGGAGCCAAGCTCTCACAGACCGCCCAAATCCTGGGATCCAAGCTCTCTTTGTTTCCAAAAGGCCTACGTGCTAGGCGGCCAAATTAGGTGCATTATCATTGGGAACCCAACTAGGTGCTAGGGAACCCGCCTAGGTGGGCGTTCAGCTCTGGGTAGCTGCCCAGGGCCTGCGCCCTCCCTAGGGGGATGTCTTTTTTAAATATAAAAGGGCCAAACTTGTGGGGTTTAGGCTAATTTGAAATAAAAACCCTATTAGAGTCTATTTTAGAAAGAGAAACCCAAAAAAAAATAATTTCCATAGGATAGAAGGGTTGTTCAAAGATACAAGAAATTGATCTCAACATCACTATTGATATTAGATTTAGTTTTGGATATTTTATAAATCTATTAGAGTGTTTTTTAGAAGATTTTCGGTCCTTAGAAACATAGAGACATTTTTCTTTCTACTGGGTTGTCAGGTTCTGAGCACCCGCCTAAGGGTTGGGCGGCCTAAGTTGCAGCTAGCGTTTTTTGAAACACTGACCAAACTGATGCATTTTAAAAAATTACATAATCTGAATTCAAAATCGCATATACTAACTCTTATATATATATATATATATATATATATTAATACACAATCCATATTTAAAGTCAACAAGTTCCTAATCATACTCCAACTTGCAAATCTTGGAAACTCCTCACGTTTCACTCTCTCTTACCCCCTTCAAGACTTTGGAAACCCACAATTACACCATTCTAAGCATATAAAAACTAGCAGTCCATGCTTGGATTTGTGGATCCGAAATTGGGCCCTTCATCACCAATTTCCTTTTTGTTCTCTATTAGCAAAGATAAAACAATAATTTTACGCGGTTTAAACCAGTTTCTGTGCGAGTGCCTTTTAAGTGTTTGATCTGTTTAACTATTTAATGAAGCCTGCTAAGCGAGTTTCCATCATGGTTGTGACCGAAACATGAGGATGGGATGACAATGTGCAAAAAAATCCAAAGTCACCCAAACATTTTCATGGTTAAAGTTAAAAAAAACGAAAAAAAGAAAAAACGACAAAAAAAAACAAAGTCATTTTTTTCAGAAAAAACAGTGGAAAATAAGTTGATATAATGGGTACAGAACAAGAGGGAATGGCAATGTGCTAAACATTCAAAGTGCAAGCTAAATCAAGTTTTTCAAGCACTTTAATGTTCTATTTCTAAACAAAAGCAGATGGTGTTTTCATACTGGAGATGCGAATGAAAATTTTTAATAGAATCCCGCGCATATCTTTTTTGTCCCCAAAAGGCAACCCGTTAAACGTATTTCTTAGCCATTAATTTTTAATGTGCAATCTGAACAACCAATTCGGTGAAACTCCTAACAAGATGCCTCAATGGTGCATTTAAAACACAAGGACGAAGGGTTTAGGGTTTGGGGTTTTTGCGTTTAGGGTTTTGGTCACAATGTGAACAAAGTTTAAGTTGCATGTTAAATCAAGTTGTCCGTTTTCTTTCATCTTACCAAAGCAAAAACGTAAGGGCATCGAAAATCAAAATTTTATGCATGTTTCCCACTGCATTTTTATTTGTGTACCATCAAAAGCCAAAATGGTAAACCAAATTCTTAGCCCTCAATTTTTAATTCTCTATCTATTCAAACCAATATTTCAAAAACTAGATCAGCTAGGAGAACCAGCTACCGATTTGGACTGGCGAACGAATAATTAGGATGCATAACGGGATAGTCTTGATGATAATCATTGGTTCACAAAACAATTAAATAATATTTTTAAATTTGAAAATAAATAATATAACTGGACAATTTTCATAAAAAAATTGAAAATAAATAATAATAAAAATTGAAATTCACAGAACGGGACAAATTAGTAGATCTGGATCGCCCCGGTTCCCTAATAGACATGCCTCTCTGATGGAAATGCGAGAGTTTGTGAAAATGGGGCCGATCATGGTTTCTTACTTGGAATTGGGCTAGTCCCCATTGATTCCCAATCCGGACCGATAGATAGGCAAATTTTCAAACATTAGTTCAACCAATTAAGTGATATGTTCAACCTCATGTCTAAACATTGGTGATTGAGAATTGACCATGGCCGATTGGTTACTTGTCAGAATTGGGAATTGCTCTAGTTCCCTACAATTGACCGATTCCATTAGGGAACCACGCGAGTTTTTCAGGGAACTAGGCGATCCGAGATGGCTGGATCACTATTCCCACACACTTCATTTTTAATTTTTTGTTTTATTTAGTGAAATTTTTTATTATTTAGACCGATCCACTAGAGAATCAATCCACTTTGCCTATTTGGATCGATTCGCAGTCCAGTCTAGATAGATGGTTAGTTCACCTGGCCAATCCGAATTTTAAAACAGTGGTTTAACCAATTAAGCAAACTTGAAAAACTAATTTCCTTTTATGAATTTGGCCCAAACATGGGGATGTTGCAATTGGCCCAAAAAAAAAAAAAATGCAGCGTTTACGTAAAATATCGAAAGGATATAACTAGATTTTAGCCTCCAAAAAAATCATCATCAATGATAAAAGTCAAGAACGACATCTACTCACGAAGAAAGGGATGCAAAAACACAAACCTAAGTACCTAAACAAAATAGGATCTTGAAAAAGAATAATTCAATTCACTCCTAAACAAATCATTAAGAAAAATATTTCAACTCACTTCACTAACTATTCGAATTATTAATAATGAAAATAAAAGCATAACCTTAGACAGGCCCTACATAATATGGATATCAAAAGTGGCTATAGTAATATAGTCTACTTAATAACAAAATCATCATTTTCATCATCATCATCCGAGCCTTACACGACTATTATTGACTAACCAAATGGTAAAGAAAAAGTAGCTACTGATTTTACTAACTAAACAGGTTACTAAAAGTGAAAATGAAAGCAAAAAAAATCATCATCCAGAGGCAGTATTTCGTAGGTAAAATCTCCAAAGAGAAAAAACAGTAACTAAGCAAGTTATTAAGAATGATTATAATGCAAAAACAGCACTCACAAATAGAAGAAGACCAGTGACGCTCAGAGACTCCAGTTTGGTGAGACTCATGATAATCCGTCTGGGTGGCCAAACCCCATTTCCATCACCATCCCAATTAATGAAAAGGTCCTGGATGTTCAAACTCCCACTTAAATCAACTTCAGAAAATGCACCAAACAGATGGAAATTATGGAGGTTCGAGGCGACGATTTTGATATTACGCAGTCCCTCACAATCAATCAGGGTCAGATCTTCCAATTTCTCACTCTTGGAAACTATGGTCTGAAGTATAGTATCAGTAAGAGCCACATTTCTCAGAGAGAGAAGTTTGAGTAACCTAAATCCTTCGAAATCTTTGGGGATCTCGAGCTTGCATGAAGTTAAGTCTATAGATACCAAAGATGAGCAAGAGAAGAAGCTAGGGTGAACTGTGTATGGCACATATTGGTCATAAAAGTCGATGACCAAATCTTCGATCCCTCGACTGGATACGATAGAGAGCCACCGATCGAGATCTTCACTGCTGCACAAAACTATTCTACCCAGCCTAAACCCTAAAATGGGACCGCGATGGAGAGAGAGGACGGAATTGACTATATTTGCCCAATTGCCTGAGAATGAGTATAATGTATCTTGGCAGAAGTTAAGCACTGGAGTTGAGGCCCAAGCAGACCTCCACCTGCGAGCGAGGACGGATGTTCTCGCAGTTTCTCTGATCGTTAGCAGAGAGAGAATCATGAGAATTATCTCTGTCGGGAGTTCGCTTATCCTGTCTTCCGCAATATCCATTTCCTCTCTTTCTGTATCGGTGTATCAAGGAGAGGAACGACTGTCTCTGTTATGGAGCTTTGGAGGTTACGGCCGCAAATGGATAACCCCTTCTCTTTTCTCTCTTCTCTCTAGGGTTCGCTGAAATTGTGCAAGCTCTCTGTCTCTGTAACAATAGGAATAGAGATACGAGGAGGAGGAAAGGCATTGTGCATTGAATCTTTCTGGCTTTGTGATGAGAGGGAAATGTACAAAAATAGTAAAAGAGAGATATGGATGCGTGCTCCAGGCATGGCAGAGATTTACCTCCCATGACGGAGAGACTTTGCCTCCTTTAGAATACATATTCATTGTAGAGAGAGAAATACAGAGATAGATGATCCCCATAGACGTGAGTAGCAGATAGAGCGGGAAAGTTTGTAACGGCCATTTTTGATGGATTAATAGATTTTTATGGGATTTGAATAACAAAAGCTAAAAAAAGAAAAAAAAAGAGAAAAGAGATATATATGTATTTTTTGGGGAATTTAGTGGAGAAACATGCCCTTATGTGTTTTTTTTTAGGTAGCTTAGGAGTTAGATTTTTGAAGGTGTTAGTGGGGTGGTGTTAGTGGTAGGAATGACAACCACAAAGTTGTGATTAGGTATAGGGATACTACCACCACAACCCAGACCCTTTTTTTTAAAAATGATAAAAAAAAAAGAAAGAAACACAACAAAAAAGGATTTGTTTTTGGGTAATTCAATGGTGATGACGAGCCCCCTACCCGTTTTCTAAATTGTTAGTGATTTTTGAAGGCGTTAGGTGAGATCCCCAGCCCCATTCTCAATGAAAAAGGATTTTTTTTGGATAAGTCAGTGGGGGAAAAGGCCCCTATCTGAAATTTTCATTCATTGGAAAATTTACAACCCTAGAATAAGGCAGTTGCGTCAAATCATGTAATAATAAAAGAGAAAGAAAGTCTGGCGAATGACCGTACCACATTGTTGCACTTGTAGATGTAGATGGTTTCTTAGCTGAGAGCACCACAGTTATTAACTATCGTTTGTAATTTTTATGGGGCATTGCAACAATTTTGAGTAGCAAAGATGAATCACTATCTATTTGTATTGAGAAAGAACCCAACCGGATAACTAAGAGAATACCTTCTTCAAGAGTTGAAATTCTGCATAATATTAGACTCAACTCTAAAGCATTTAGCGAACGTGTATAATAAAAAAGGTTTTGAAAGACAAATTATGCGCATCTAGATTGATGGACTTAAGAGATTTTTAATATAAATAACTTTTATTTGAAAATTGATCCTTTCATACCATGATTTCAAAAACGACCATTGTAACCATTACACGCCTCTCTTCTACGTTGCATAGATGCAGCTATAAAGGGCTACAAATGTTTCGTACACTTCAAAATGGTTGCTAATGTTGATAAAAGGGAAACTCTCTTTAATATCTTTTTCTTTTGGGGTGAGGTTTCTATTAGGTGCCTACCTTATAGTGGATACGTTCAGACATGCAGTTCATATGCCAAAAACCTTAAGATGTCTTGAAAATCCTTACTTATGAAATTTAGAATTCTAAAAATAATGCATATTGAGTAAATCTCTTAATATTTGAAAATCTTGAAAATAGATTGTCAGATAATTTGTTACAAGATGTACTATTTTCAGATCTCAAAATTCGTTTTTTTCCTTAATTCCAAAAATCTCCAATGAGAAAATATATCCTTAGTATTAGTGCAGCAGAGATGATGATGGTGAGATGAATAGGTGATAAGATAAATAAGGATAGAATTCAAAATGAATACATACGGTATATAACTGTTTGTGCCTTATTAAAAAATATCACACATATTTTGAAATGTATGGTTGTGTAATTTACCTTGATCTGAGCATTAGGTCTTAGGATTTGAGCTCTAGCTTCTCTCATCCTCTCTTTCTCCTAACCCTCCCACCCTCTCTCTTGCAACATTTTCTCTACTTCCCTCTTAGCTCAGATCTGCCTCAGAACTAAGCTTTACACCTCAAATCTGAACGCTAGCTTCTCTCATTCGCTCTCTTTCTCCCAGCTCTCTCTCCCTCTCTAACCTCAACCCTCAAGGTGTCTTTGTTTTCTTTTGGGGATTTTTTTTTGGGGTGGGGTGAAAGAATTCTCTTCCCCCCTCTCTCCCTCCTTTCCCCTACAGTCTTTTCCCTACAATTCATCCACCTCCTATTCCCTCTCCATCTACAATCATTCGCCTTAGTCTATGACCTGCACCATTGCTTTCAACCACTTTCCCTTTTGCTACCCCGAGCACATAATTAACTAATAAAAGGTTACAATGAAATCAAACAAACAAGACATACGAATTCGAATGGACTCCATTTTTTCCACCCCTTTTTGGTAGAGTATCTCCAAGGTCATTGGCCTCCTTGTACATATGCTGGAGTGAAACCCCCAAACATTCACACAACTCCAAAACTTGCATTCATATCTTCCTCAATCTCCAAGGTGGTTTGGTCACCTTATTACACCAATTGATGATGTTTAAAGAATCACCCTCGACAAAGCATAGTTTCAAAACTTGTCTTTGTACAAACAAGCATAAGCCTTTTGAAAGGGCCTATAACTCCTATTCATTTCCTACAGAACCCCACAATAACATCCGCATTTGAATCCATAAGAATTCTTCCATAGCCTGCAGGAATTAAGCTTCACACTCCTGGCCATAGGTGATTCCCATCTCTCTTTTCGTTTAACCTTCACTATTTTTTGAATGATCAAATTATTAAAATTAACAACGAGATCTACCTTGGAAACACCAAAACCTTTTTTGGTTATTGAAAACCAACTCTATATAGTGTGCAAGATCCTTCTTTCCACTAGCTCCACCTTCAGACCAGCAATCTCGAAAACTCTTCTATTACACTCTAGCCACACCTCCCGCAACACTGCTGCCCTAAAAATTTGCCAAAGAATTCCTCCTATCTTAGGCAATCCCTCTTAAGCTCAAATGTTCAGCAAATCAGTGTGGCTACTCAGCATTGTTAAAGTAACCCTCAATTTTTGGAAAATCCAGCACGATATCAGTGTAAGACAACGTAGAAACAAGTGGTCCCCATCCTCATCACTCTCCTTACAAAGAAAGAATATGTTGGTGAAGATGCCACCACTTTTTATTAGTTTATCAATTGTCAATTCTTTTTATTTGCAGCAACACCCGCCAAAAAGTTTCACTTTATATGGAACACGTCGAAGCCAAATTTTCTTTAAGGAACTTTGACTCCATCTCATTCTCTCATGAAATAAATTTTCTTTAAGGAACTCTGACTCCATCTCATTCTCTCATGAAATAGTAAATTATAAGCTGATTTAACACTAAAATTTACATCGCATTCGACCCCCCAAATCAATTCATCCCCCATTCCTTGTGTAGCAGCATGCCTTCAACGTCCTTTAATAGTAGTGTATATTTTGAAATCACATTATTTGACACTCTGTTATAATTACAATTCCATATTGCTATCGGTCTCAAATCATCATAAGCTTCAAAGACCTTAATCAAACTTGGATATACAGAGAGTTCTCTACCAATATTATGAGATTCTATCATGGTATCATGGGCAGAGATTTTTTGAGAATTGTGAACCTCTGATTTGAGCCCTTCTGGTGAGTGGTGTTTCGATTCATATGTTCTCTGTTCTCTGATTGCTCATGAACCTCTGATCTAAGCCCTTCTGTCAAGTCGTTTTTCGACGTATCTGCTCTCAAGTCAGTTCTTCAATCGCTTGTTGATCTGAGTGCTTAGGGATCTCTGTTCTCTGATTGCTCATGAACCTCTGATCTAAGCCCTTCTGTCAAGTCGTTTTTCAACGTATCTGCTCTCAAGTCAGTTCTTCAATCGCTTATTGATCTGAGTGCTTAGGGATCCCATCAAGCATTGGTGTTTGCATTGCTTGCTGCTGTTTGCATCATCAATGGTCTCGTCAAAGCTTCCCTTTGCAAATCACCATCTATTTTCAGGTGCCATCTTTGGCATCTTCTAGTTGCACCGTCTTTTCTCTCTTGGTATTCAGCAGTTGTGAGTTGCAGTCCTTTCTCTTGGTATTCCTTGGCCCGATGCCCCTTAAATGCCTTGCCCTCTTTTTCACTCGCTCTCTCTCTCTATGAAGCTCCCTTTGGTTACAGTATTGACGATGTTTGCACTGATGGTGGCATAGAGAAGTTCCGCTCTGCTGTCTACTCCAGCTGCGCGAGGAAGCCATCCTTATACATCTAAGGTTACCAGCACCCATGAAATCCGTACATTTGCATTTTTTTGGAGGTGCCTTTCCACCTCTTTCAGGGGCCTTTTGTTGATGCAAGAGACCAGTCCTCTGATGTTAGACGTTTTTTCTCTCCGCTCACAGACACCATCAGGCTCTCGCTCAAGGTCTATAGACTTGGGAGGCTCTCGCTCAAGGTCCATAAGGTTCATAGACTTGGGAGGCTCTCGCTCAAGGTCCATAGACTTGGGAGGCCGTGAGGCAACTTGTATTCAGCTTCGCTATTTCTTTCTATGCTGTATAATCTGCTGCCAATATGATATGTGAGCCTGAAAGTCGTTATGCAATCATCCACATGTGAAAAATGGCATATGAATACGGCTGATCTACCCATATGAAAAAATCGCCCCTCTATCTGTTTTTGCCTCGGTCTGAAATTTTACCCAGACACTCGAATATGATATTATCATTGACCCTCTAAAACTCCACTTGAAAACACCCCTCTAAAGATGTTTTTTTATTTTAAAAACAATAGTATATTTTGAGTTCATCTTCGTGTTTCTGTTATTTTCTGTATGATCGAGTTTTCTGGTCTGCAAGCTGCTGGATCGATTTAGATCCACATTGATTCTGTTGGCTCTTCCAATTGCTATTATATTTTGTTGATTGTCTTTGCTTTTTTGTTTCCAGTGAAGATTTCTAATGAAGATGTAAAATTTTTTGTCTCATTGTTTGAGCCTACTCTGATATGACTGTCTATTTATAAGGCTTGATGATCTATTGTTACTCGTATCTTCTTTATTTGAGCATTTTGTTTGTTGATCAAGCAATCTAATCATGTCAATCATTGCTTTTATTGGTCACGTCATACACTTGAAGATTTAATGGCTCGTTTTTGTAACTTAATATTCAAACTCCAGCTCTCTCTCAAAGCATCTTGAGTTTGACGGGGTGTTGTCATATGGATATGTATCGTATGGATACATATTTGTATGGATACCTATCTATATGGATATATCTATTGCACATGATGGAACTGTATGGATATATATCTGATTAGGTGGTATCTATTGTATATTTATACCAGGATTTTTTAATTCTTTAATACATCAATATACATGGAGTTATTCTTTGATACATCAATGTACAGGGATTCATTTTGCTTCGGCCGAAAAGGCCAAAGTCTTCGGATTTTAGGCCTAGACTCAGCCGAAGTCTTCGGGTTTTAGGCCTAGACTCAGCCGAAGTCTTCGAATTTAAGCCCTAGACTAAAGCGAAACGAAGCCTTCTATAAACTTCAGGCTGCTTTGGGCCGATTCGGTTGAAACCAAGACATGCCTTTTTTTAAAGGGTGCAGTTGGCATACAGATGCATCCGTAGTTGTAGAGGTAAGGTGCGCTTTCAAATTTTATCATGGTATATAATTTTGATGTAAATTGTTTTTAAGATTATCTCAAAATCTATTTTTATATCTAATTATAAAATTTTAAATTTAAAAAATGGTTAAAATCAAGTAGATATATAAACATATGAAAATCTTGAAAATGGACGGTGTAGATAATATGTTGTAAAATGCACTATTTCGGAGACTTAAAATCTTTTTATTTTTCGTGGTCATACATCTCGATGTTGAGATGATCAACCAAAGGGTTTTTTAACATTAAAACTACATTTTCCGATGAATTTTTGATGTGCATCTGTAGCTCTACATTATAAGGTTGCACCTTTTTTAAATTAACAATAACAAAAGAGAGGAGAACTATATAGAGAGAGAAACCTTCTAAAACAAGATATTACAATACTAAACAAAAGTCATATTTGCAAGCTGGTCAGTGGCAGCAGCAGCGAAAATAGTGACTGAGAACCAACTCTATTCAACAAAACCCCATGAGTGCAAATTCTCAGCCACTGATTCTAAAGCCAAAACCTTAAAGCCCACGGCTGTCCACAGTTTCCCCCAAGTCCACCACAATGCCATTTTGCCCCCATCCCACCCAAAATTTCCTGATTTCTCAGGTATGTCAGGCTTCATAAATGGCCAAACCTCATGCAATTTCAGTATTTTTCCATGGGACTTTTCAAGAATTCCGAGATCAGCGAGAATACAAGAAAGGGTACTTTAATCCCTCGATTGTGTTTGCAAATATCCACAAAGATGGGGGACATTTTTGGCAATCAAAGGGAGGAATTTGTTGAACATTAATTTGTCTTTTAGTGACTATGCTCATTCTTTCTCTCTAGAAGCTTCATAAGTGGCAGTTTAACTAAACCTATGGGGTGCTTGGTGAAAAGAGGTGTATAATGTGAATGGGTGCTTGGTGAAAAGAGGTGTACAATGTGATGCAGTGCTTGGTGAAAAGAGATGTACAATGTGAAGGTGTGCTTAGTAAAAAAAGGTGTACAATATGATGGGCCATGTGACCTTTCGTAGACCATATGTACAGGCGGTTAATTGAGTTTATAAATAGTAAGACATTATTGTGAGGTAATTTATGTGTTGAGATAGAAAGGGTGAGTTAGGCATAAGTGAGATTGTGGTTGCTCTATTGTACTACTGCCTTGTGTTCTATTCTAAAGCAATAGTGAAAGTGTCGATTGATTCAATCCAAGCTTCTTATATATGTTTTGAGTCGAAACTCTTTTATTTTCTTTTGAATTCTTTTTTGTTGCAACTAATATCTATCTGAATTGGGGTTATGATTAGGGTTTGGGAGTTCTGGGATTGGATTGGGTTCGGAGGAGACTGAGAGGGATAAGGAGAAGGAGCTTTGGAGTGAAGGTTTATCTCTTCTTCAAGAGTGAGCCATAGAGAGCTAGACATAGAGTGGCAAAATAGATCAAATTCTTGGCTTCGGGCTTTTTGCCGTCTTTGATGTTTATACATAGAATATGAGAGCACCTGCAAAATGTCCCCGGCTATATATAAAAGTACTTTTTATTTTTTGAAATTCTCATTTTTAATTTTTATTATTTTAATATATATATATATATAAACCCGAAGCCTGAATTGGCTGAAGTATCGAATTGTTTCGTTTATCTGAGTAAACCGAAGAAAATATGACAATATTGATGTCAAATACAAGTGGAAAAGAAACACAATAGATAAATAAAACATGAGAAATGAAGCCCTAACTCTTTTATGAACCTACATGAAACTCAATAAATATATTCCACTTCTTTCTTTTGATCCACTTTTCTAGAAAATATCCTCTTTTTTCCCTTTCAACCGCGTATTCCCTGCTTGTGTATTCATTTTGATCATATTGACCTCGATATGTGTATACATGAAAAAAAAATGGATTTCAAGTTTGTAAAAAAGCGCATCTTATAATGAACTATTTGGGCCGTCAATTTCAGTATTTTATAGTGTTTCTGCTTGATCCATACTATTTATGAAGCTTCAAATTTTATAATTAGAGATGAACATAAAATTTCAAGCAACCATAAAAATTTTTGCTACTGAAAAATCATCTTCTAATACTATTTCGGGGTATGCATTACTTTGTTTAGAGCTAAGTAATGACCCTATCTGTTTTTATAAGCGACACCGAAAATCTATACAAAACAAAATACCTAATATACGCCCTAAACAATCCCAAAAAGAAAAGAAAAGGAAAGAAAAAAAGTCATTCCTTAGTTCACAGAACTAAAATCCAAGTCCATCCATCTTGTTCCAGCATCAGCTTGATTACCAAAAATGAACCAATTTTATTTATTTTTTACCCTTTAAGAATTCATAACTTTAAATATAAAGTTTTATGCTAATGAGGCCAAATTGAAAGCTCCATTTCAAGGATTGAAAATTATTTTGGTAAAATATGGATTTATTGAGCATGTTTAGAGAAACTAATGAGGAGGCCGATAGACTTACTAAGGAGAGTTATGCCTTTGATGCTCTCATTTCATGGCATCACTTTAGATTTCCTTTCTTTCTTTGTTTGATTGTAGTGTTTCCTGATTTAATAAACTGATTAATAACATCTATCTAAAAGAAAAAAAGATTTATGCTTTCAAAGTAGCTCATGACTAAATTTACAAGGGAAAATATCTCTTTATCTCTTATTTTAACTTCCATACCTCATGAGACCTAAAAATTGAAAATATTACTTGTAAGCAAAAGGTCTCCATCATTTCTATCTTACAACCCCTTGGACCTCTTGACCATAAATTTTTGACCCAAACAAACACTAAAATAAACCCTATTCAAACTCCATCTCAATCTCTCTAAAACTCTATCTCTTTCTTCACTTCTCGGTGAGTTTACGAGCCAAAGGGTTTAGCTTGAGCTTGAAAACGAGCACACCTTATGTGTGAGAGAGAGATAGAGTTTTAAAAAGAGAAATAGATGGAGTTTAGGTTTTAGAGAGAGATGGAGTTTTAGAGAGAGTGATAGAGTTTTAGAGAGAGAGATGGAGTTTGAGTTTTAGGGAGAGAGATGGAGCATTGAGAGAGAGAGATACGATGATGTGAGAAAGAGCGATGAAGTTTGGGTTTTAGAGAGAGATGATGATGTGTGAGAGAGATGGAGTTTTAGAGAGAGAGATAGAGTCATTTAATAAGTTGTTGAGGTCAATAATACATGGTCAAAAGGGTTTAGGGGGTTGGAAAATATAAAAGATGGAGTCCTTGTGCTTACAAGTAATATTTTCAATTTTTGGGTCTGATGAGATATATAAGTTAAAAATATGCGATAATAGAATATTTTTCGAAATTACAAATTCTTAATTTTCTTTTTAAATTAGTCAATTTGATTTTCGTTTAACATTTTAATGATTTTCTTTTAGTTTTAGAATACAAAATATTTTACTTTTAAATACTTTTAAATTTCATTCTCGACTCCTTTGGCTGTTATAAAATGTGTATCATCCTTTAAAAATAATTTATAATAAATTTTACAGTTTCTGACAACAAATATCAAATTTTCTTTGCTTTAATGATAACACTGCCTCCAAACAGCTTTGTTTGTACTTTTAAGTATTTCGTTAATCTTTATATCTCCCATTGCATGTCCATGTACAACGCACGTAAGTCCACTACTTAAAAGGCAGCAAATGGCCCCAGTTTTTCAGACCACTGCCGCTATTAGCTTATATTATTTTATAAGATATTTTTCCTTATTCATAAAGCACAGAGAAGTTGGTGGCCAAAACGATTTACCGACCAAGCAAATCCATCAGTCTTTTTTTGACAAGATTTTTATTTTTTTGATTTTTAACAAGAAGCAAATCCATCAGTATCACTTTCTTGGGCAGTGCCTGGTTCTCAATAGGAGAAGTTGGTGAGCAAAACGATTGGCAAACCCCAGCAATCCATCAGTCTCCCTTTCTGAGACAGTGCCTAGAAGGTCTCGGAAATCATGGTGTTTCTAAGCAGAGAAGGCAAAGCGATACGTCTTAGGCCCAGCTAAAAATTCGAAGACAATCTTGTAAGTCTCATTTCATGCTCAAATGGAGCTCAATCTCTCTGGCTCAAATGACCAGCCAAGACATGTAATTTTACGCAACCATACGATTATTGCAAACAATAGGACAAGCAATGAGACTATGAATCTGGTGAAAATTGTCTATAGGTGCTTGAAAAATATGGTCCTTTGAGCAGGGAACATCCAAGCCTTCGACGGTCAAAATCTATTTTCTTTGAACATAATCATGTGGTGAAAATTTTTGAGCCCGAGGTCTAATAAAGAACCTACACAGCAAAGGAATGTTATTGAGAAAAATGGCTGGAATACCTTCTTCATTCCTAAGGAATGTTTAATGGAGAGGCAATATTAACATCTCAGGTCTCAACTTTTCCATCACAAAAGATGATGCTTCAGGTCACCAACTAGAGAACTCTTTTCTTAAAATACAATTAGAAATGATTTCTAACATTCAACTTTCATGAACTTTAAGTTGTGAGACTAATTACCTCAGGAAAATTATATGCAAGCAAACCAAAAAACCAAAACAAATTTTATTCATAAACCTCACATTATAAGAAATAACTTTTATGAATCAGGTTCTAACCCATTGCCTAAATTTGCACCGCAGGTTGTGGATTTAACTCGTGAATTAAAAGAAGGGAACTCCACTTCTACATGTCTTTACTGCTGATGAAAAACAAAGAAGCAAAGATTCATATCCTTCAATGGTATCAAAATTTGGATAGATGAAAAAATAAGATTAAGAACATGTATATTGCCACTTAAATAAGAGTCTTCCATTTACCCAAAAAAAACAAAGAAAAAAAGTTTCCATCAAGAAATATCCAGTAAACAACATAGTAATGTAAGGAATATCCAGTAATGCAAGTTTGTGATATACTAACAAGTCTAGCTAAATATGATCTTAGCCTCAGAAGAAGCTTTAGGAAACGAATTCAACCGCTCCGCAACCTTTGATTTCTCCTCTTGATTCTGAAGACACCCGATATTGATAAAAAGCTCATCCAATACACCCGCATTCAACAGAAAAAACTCAATTATGTCAAGAGTTTCATCACAGTGGGTAGCCAGGACTAGCTTTAATTTTTTGAGTTGAGCCAAGCAAGACATAGCATCAGAATTCAACGTCTCCAAGTTAGTCTTAGTCAATTTGCCCTCAGGTTGTAGCTCCTCCTCATAATCCTTTGAAAGAGAAAAGAAGAAACAAGAAATCCGAAACAAAAGGCGACAAGGTCAAAACAGGAAAGCAGTGATGAATGTGTCTAGACAACATAGGGAAAAGAAACCAAAAGAAGAAAGCATGCCACATATTATGAGAATCATGTTCACCTTAAGGCAAAGGGCATTTAGATTTGGGAACTTCTTCAACAGACAAACCAGGCCCATGATCTCTGATACTTCCATACAATTTAGATGTATCTCGAATTCTTGCAGAAAATTATAAATTGTAGGTAGCCCACCATTCCCTCCATCAGCTGACTTCTCATAAAAGCTCTGCAAGTAACAAACCACGATGATGTGAAAAAGACTCCACATTAATTCCTAAGTTATACCACTTTCAATAAAATAACCACAAATAGAAAACTACCACAACTATCATATGAATCATCTTGTTCAGAGCCAAAAGAAAACTAGTAGGAAACATCAAAATAGTGCTTTTGGTACTATATTCAATGTGTGAAAGCCATTTTTCCTCTAATCCACCAAAATAATTGCTAGTGTTTTTTACTTTCAGAAAAGGACGACTTCACTAACTGGTTCAAACATCTTTTGCTCTGATCTGAGTGTGTTTCTTTTTGGCAAGGCCATTTAGAGAATTGATTATTTCCTTAGTCTTGCCATGTAGTGGAATATTTCTTAAGTTTTTCCATGAGCTTTTAATTGTCAATATATTCAACAAAATAAGCAATCTGCTAAACAAGTTGCTTTCATGGGTGTGCCTGAAACATGAGGTGGGGATGACAATGTACATAGAAATTCAAAATGCATGTCAAATGTAGATTTCCTAATTACTTTTGATCTCATTTTCTAAAAAAGCAAAATAGATTAATGTCTTCAATTTTTTAATCATTAGCATAATTTTGAATGCAAATTTCCCACCGCATGTTTATTATGTGCCCCAGTAAAGGCAACCGGTTCAACTGGTTTCTTACCAGATGACTCCTAATTCATCATCAATTCAACCAATTAACAGAACCTGCTAAACAAGTTTCCTTTATGGGCGTGCCAAGAACATGAGGAGACTATGGCCTGTGCAAATCAATCAATCATGTAACTGTAATTTTTCACATGGGTGTCATGAATAAAAATTTCATAGATGTTTCGTATCACATGTTTACTATGAACTACCAAAGAGCAATTCGTAAAGTGATATCTCAGCTGATAACATTTAATTTGCAATATCTTCAACCAATTAGGTGAACTTGCTGAACAAGTTGTCCTGATAGGCACCCAAAATATGAAGAAGGGATAGCAATGAGCAAAAAGAAAAATCATAAAGCATGCTAAATTAATTGATTTTAATTACTTTTTTTGTTTTCATTATATGAAAAAGAAAATATATCTTTTTCTGATGTAGGCTTCATGGAAAAATGTTTTATAAAAAATTCTCACCTCATGTCTATTGTATGCCACCGAAAGGGAACATGTTTAATCGATATCTTAGACGGTAACTTTCAATGTGCGAGTCTTTTCAAAAAATTAAATGAAACAGCTGAACGGATGCCTTCATGGGTGTGCATGAGGCATGAGGGGATGACAATGTGCATAAAAATTCAACATCCATGTCAAATCATGTTGTCTGAATTATTTATTGTTCTCATCTTTCAAAAAATACAACAGATTGTAATTTTGTGTAGGTGGCAATATAGGTTTTAAATGGAAAATTATACATAAGAGACTATTTACTTTTTGATATATGTTTCCTGCCTGCATGTTTATTATGAGCCCCTAAAAGGCAACCAGTTAAACTGATTCCTTAGCAAGTAATTGATAATTCACAATCTGTTCAACCAATTAATGGAACACAGGTATAGCAATGTGGAGAAAATTCAAAATGCATGTCAAAACAAGTAGTCGCAAGAACTGTTTTATTTATTTATTATTTATTATTTTATTTTTATTTTAAGAAATGAAAGTAGTATTTTCATGTAGTTTCTTGAAAAGATTTTTATTTATGTTATGCAGCATTTGTTTACTGTGCCACCTAAAAATGGAACTTGTAGAACAGATTTCTCAGCTAGCAACTTAATTTTCAATTTGTTCAAGCAATTAGGTGAACCTGCTAAACAGGTTGCTTTATTGAGTGTGCATGACATAGCAACATGCATTAAAATTCAAAATGCATGTCAAATAAAGTGGTTCTAAGGACTTTTTGTGTCTCATTTTCTGAAAAGAAAACATATTTTTTTACAATAAATTTTTTAATACAATTTCCCCACTGCATGGTTATTATATGCCTCAAAACGCATCGTATTACGTCGATTTCTTACACCGTAACATTTACTTCGCAACTTGTTTAGCAAATCAATCAACTGTGTAAGCAGGTTGCCTTCATGGATGCACTGAAAAATGAGGTGCTGATGGCAATGTACATGTTGCGGCTAAACTATGGAGGTATAGCAAATTAGTGAGAGAAAACAACCACAAAGAGAATCTAGAGAGAGAAATTGGGTTGAAGCCAAGCTCTACCGAAAATTACAAGCAGAAAGTTGTATAATCTGAGTTCAAAATGGCACACCCTAGCCCTTTTATGATATTTGTCTTTCAAGTTTTTAGTACATATTAAAAGCTAACCCATTCCTATTGCACAATCCAGCAATTTCCTAAGCATATTCCAACTCCCAAATCACGGAAACTACTGATGTTTGAGTAGTTCACTCCATAGTTGTCTGTTGAGTTGTTCAATCCGTATATGCCAAGACCACCTCTCCCCCTTTTTGCCACCATGGAAAAGGATGAGTAAAGGGAGACAACACCCTGCCCAAGCCTGAACTCAGGTTTTAATACCAAATGATGCGGTTAAACTCTGGAGGTATAACAACTTAGTGAGAGAAAAAAACCCCAGACAGAATGTCGAGAGAGAATATGGGTGGGAGCCAAGCTCTACTAAGAACTACCAGCAAACTGCTGTATTTTTTAAAAAAATCACATAATCTAAGTTCAAAATGACACACTGACCCTTTTATGCTACTTCTCTTTCAATCCTCCAATATATATTAGAAGCTAATCTATTCCCATTCCACAATCCAACAAGTTCCCAAGCATACTCCAACTCCAAAATCTTGGAAACTCCTCACATTTGACTCTCTCTTACCCCCTTCAAGACTTCGGAAGCTCACTATTACACCATTCTAAGCTCATAGAAACTAGCAGCCCATGCTGGATTTGTGGATCCCATATGGGCCCTACGTCACCAAAGTTTTTTTGTACTCAATTATCAAAGATAAAACAAATTGTAATTTTATGCTGGGTCATGAATATGATTTTTAATACATACTCCCTACCACATATTTGTTATGAGCCCGCCCCCCAAAGGCAACTGGTTCATTAAACCAGTTTCTGTGCAAGGAACTGTTTAATCAAATAATTCAACCTGTTAAACGAGTTTCCTAAATGGTTGTGACCGAAAATGAGGATGGGATGACAATGTGCAAATAAAAATCTAAGTGCACATCAAACTAAGTAGTCTTAAAGTCATTTTTTAGAAAGAAACAAATATTATTTTGACATGGGCAATGTGAATAAAAACTTCATACATGTTCCCCCTCCACATGTTTAATGTGCTCCGACAAAATGTAACATGTTAGCTGGCAACTCTTAATTCGCAATTTGTTGAACTTGGTAAATGTCACGATCCAAGGTGGTTTAATGCCTGAACTTTCAGTGTTTTCATCACCCAAAGGTTTTGGGACATATTGGTTAGGTACCTAATATTTGGTATTAGAGCAATCATTGCGACCCGTTCAAATCCTAGAAAAGGGCTACTTATGGAAGCTACTTGACAAAATAAAATCAAAGCGAGAGCCACCATGAGATGAGAGCCGTCGAGAATGTCAGTTGCGAGGCGTCGTGGTATGTTACGATCTTAGGTAGTTTAAAAGCCTAACTTTCCATGTTTCCATCACCCTAGGGATTTGGGCTGTATTGGTTTAGTACCTAACAGTAAATACGTTTATGTAATAGATCTGGAAAATGAGGGGTTGGCAATAAGCTAAATATTAAAAAAACATACCAAATCAAATTTTTCATGCACTTTATTCTTCTATTTCTAAACAAAAAGCAGATGGTGTTTTCATACAGAAGATTGAATGAAATATTTTAATAGAATTCCTGCGCATGTTTTTTTGGTCCCCAAAAGGCAACCTTTTAAACGTATTTCTTAGCCATTAATTTCTAATGTGCAATCTGAAAAACCAATTCGGAGAACCTCCTAACAAGTTGCCTCAATGGGGTTTTTGCATTTACGGTTTAGGAAGAAGGGTTTAGGGTTAGGGGTTTTTGAGTTTAGGGTTTACGGTACATTGTGCATAAAATTTAAGCTGCACGTTAAATCAAGTTGTCCCTGGAGTTTTCTTTCATTTTATGGAAACAAAAACAAATTTCGCTTTTTCAAGGGCATCGCAAATAAAAATTTTATGCATGTTCCCACTACATTTCTATTTGTGTACAATTAAAAGCCAAAATGGTAAGCCACATTCTTGGCCCTCACTTTTTAATTCTCTATCTATTCAACCCAGAGTTGCAAAAACCCGATCAGCCGGGCAAACTAGCTACCAGTTTGGATCGGCAAACGAATAGTCAGGATGCATAATAGAAATTTTTATGATAAATAATTGGAGCCAACAAAATTAAATAATATTTTTAAAATCTAAAAAAGAATAAAAAATTATAGTGTTGGAACCAGGCAAACTAGCCGATCAGGTTCGCTTGATTACCTAATAGAAACACCTATCTAATAGAACTGCATGAGTATGTCTAAATCCGACAAGATTGTGGGTTTCTATTGGGAACTGGGTCAATCCCCATCAATTCCCAATTCGGATGAATAGATTGGAGAATTTTGAAACATTGGTTCAATCAATTAAGGGGGCTATTTCGTAATGTTTAAAAAATTGGAGATCGAGAATTGACCATGATTGATTGGTAACTTGTTGCTCGATTCCGTTAGGGAACCAGGTGACTTTATCAGGGAAACTCTGCATTCCGGAATGGCCAAATCACTCTATTCCCACATATTTTATTTTTTATTTTATTTTCAAAATTTTTATTATTATTTAGACCGATCCACTAGAGAATCAATCCAATTTGCCGATATGGATGGGTGATTTGCCAATCCAGTCTAGAATTCCAGATGGCTAATTCACCTGGACAAAAAATCTATGTTTTAAAACACTGATTTAACCAATTAAGCAGACTTGAAAACGTATCAGTGTAGCCCAAACATGGTGGGTTTGCAATTTGCATAAAAACTAGAAATGCAGCGTATACGTAAAACATTGAAAGTATATGAAAAAAATCACCATGAATAATAAAAGAGCACGAATAACATCTACAGGATGCAAAAAACAACAAAATCTGAATACCTACACAAATCATTAAGGAAAAAATTTCAACTCAGTTCACTAACTACTCAAATTAATAATGAAAATAAAATCATAAACATCCCTACATAATATAGATATCATTAAAAAAAGTAGTAATGTAGTCGATTGACTAACCAAATCATCCTTCGAGCCGTATCCCAACTATTACTACTGACTAAACAAATCTTGAAGAGAAAATAGCAACTCAGTTCACTAACTAAACAGATTACTCAGAGTGAAAGTGAAGGCAACAAATATCATCATCCAGAGGCAGTATTTCATACGTAAGATCTCAAAAGAGAAAAAAACAGTAACTGAATTGAGTAACTATGCAAATTATTAAGAGTGATAATAATGCAAAAACAGCACTCACATATAGACGAAAACCAGTGACGCTCAGAGACTCTAATTTGGTGAGACCATTGATAATCTGTCTCAGTGGCCAAACCCCATTTCCATCATCATCCCAATTAATGAAAAGATCCTTGATGTTCAAACTCCCACTTAAATCAAGTTCAGAAAAAACACCAAACAGATGGAAATTAAGGAGGCTCGCGCCGATGATTTTGATATTACGCAGTCCCTCACAATCAATCAGGGTCAGATCTTCCAATTTCTCACTCATGGAAACTATGGTCTGCAGTATAGTATCAGTAAGAGCCACAGTTTTCAGAGAGAGAAATTTGAGAAACTTAAATCCTTTGAAATCTGTGGGCATCTCGAGCTTGCATGAAGTTAAGTCTACAGATACCAAAGACGAGCAAGAAAAGAAGCTAGGGTGAACTGTGTATGGCAAATATTGGTCATAAAAGTCGATAACCAAATCTTCGATCCCTCGACTGGATACGATGGAGAGCCACTGATCGATATCTTCGCTGCTGCACCAAATTATTCTATCCAGCCTAAACGCTGAAATGGGTCCGTGATGGCGAGAGAGGACTGAATCGACTATATTGGCCCAGTGGCATGAGTATGAGTATACCGTATCTGGTACGAAGTTTAGCGCTGGAATGGACGTCCAAGAAGACCTCCACCTGCGAGAGAGGACCGAGGTCCTAGCAGCTTCTCTGATCGTTAGCATTGAGAGAATCATGAGAATTATCTCTGTTGGGAGTTCGCTTATCCTATCTTCCGCGATAGCCATTTGCAAAGAGTAAGCAGAGCCTCCTCTCACTCTGTATCTGTGTATCAAGGACGGCCTCTGTTATGGAGCTTAAGAGATTAAGGCCGCAAATGGATGACCCCTTCTCTCTTCTCTCTTTAGGGTTTGCTGAAATTGTGCAATCTCTCCCTCTCTGTAACAATATAAATAGAGATAGGAGGAGGAGGAGAGGCATTGTGCATTGAATGTTTCTGGCATTGTGAAGAGAGGGAAATGTACAAAAATAGGAAAGAAGATAGAGAGAGGATATGAATGGAGCCTGTGCGCGTGCTCCAGGCATTACCTCCCATGGCGGAGGGACTTTGCCTCCTTTAGAAAATATATTCATTGTAGAGAGAGAGAGAAAGAGAGATGATCCCCATAGACGTGAGTAGAAGATAGAGCGGGAAAGTTTGTAACGACCATTTTTGATGGATGGAGAGATTTTTATGGGATTTGAATAACAAAAGCAAAAATAAGAAAAAAAAAAGGGATAAAAAAAGGATTTGAATTACAAATACGCGCATCCATATTGAGGCACTTATTCATTGAGAGATATTTAAGCTAAATAACTATTTATTTAAAATTTGAACCCTGCATACCATGATTTCATAGTCATTGTAATAATGACACTTGGGGTGGCAATGCACCCGGAACTGACTCGGGACCCTGAGTCTACCTAACGGGTCTGGGTCCGAAACTTGGACCCTACCTGTATGTGACCTGTACCTGTAAACGGTTGAGATAAAATACTTTCTATTCATTTGGGTGTATTACGGATATTATACATTAAGACCTCATATTCATCTTTAGCTATTAAACGACAAATTAGATGGCTTGAAATCTTAGAACGGGTGATTGTGACATTGTTGTCAATAATATGGGTATATATTGGTAGAAAAAAGATAAAAAAAAAAAAAAAAAAAATGAAGCTGGGTGGCAATAGACCGACCAAACTCAAGAACCGATGAGTACAAGTATGAGTCCAACTTGTGGACCTGACAGGTTGGATCCAAGTCCAAATCTAGACCCTGACACCCCTCTCTTGTACGTTATGTTACATAGAGGCAACTATAAGGACCTAAAAATGTTTCATACACTTCTAAAAGGTTGCTAATGTTGATAAAACGGAAACTCTCGTTAATATATTTTTCTTTTGGGTGAGGTTTGTATTAGGTGTATCGGTCTCATATGCATTTCTAATGCTGAAAATCTTACCATGGCTTGAAAATTTCATGTTTAAATCTAATTATGAAGTTTAAAATTTTAAAAATAAGGCATATTGAGCAAATCTATAAAGATTTGACAATAGTGAAAAATAGATGTACAAGATGTACTATTTTTAGGTCTTGAAATTTTTTTTCTCTATATGCACAAATTTTCATTAAGACAATATATCCACATAGGATTAGTGTAGCAGAGATGATGATGTTGAGATGAATGAGTGGAAAGATAAATAAGAATAGAATTTGAAATGAATACATACTAGAGAACTTAGATGTGGCTCCAATAGGCGTTAAGATGAAGAAAAGTAAACTTAGTGGGCTGGCCATGTGCTACATAGACCTAATATAATATCGATTACGAGAAACAAATTGGTTCAAGTGGAATACTCTAAAAAAACTAAAAAAGACCCAAAAGACATCAATAGAAGTAGTGAGAAGAGATATAATGCCTTATAGTCTAATTGAAAGTATAACTCTTGATAGAGCAGAATGGGAGAATACGATTCATGTAGCTGACCCAAATAATAGTGATAAGGCTCGGTTAATGATGACATCCATAAATCTCAAAGTCAAGACGGTTTTACAACTTTGGAACACTTTTTTTTTACATGATTTTTGAGGTGCACCTTCTATAGTTTCAAGTTGCTACCTTCAATAACTTTTTTTCTTCTCTTCTTTGCCGTAATTAAAATATATCACATGCATTTTGAAATTTATGTTAATGTAATTTTTTATAAAATTTTCAATTTTTTCCATTGTGCCTCGAGTTCTAAATTGGGTTTTTTCTTGTTTCTTTTTCCTAGTTTTTGTATCGAAACATCAAGTTCCAACCCAAAATCTTTGTCAAAACCCGCATTGGAGCATCGAATCTCTATCCGGGCTTAAAAATTTGCAAGTTTTTAGGAATTATTGCATCAAATTTTCACTTGGTTTTTAACACTACTTTTTTGTTTAAAAACCTGACCGGGACATGAAGTTCCAATCTGGTTCTCATCTAAAATCATATTAGATTTTTTTTTTTTGTAGTGATATTATATTTGTAATTTTATATAATAGAAAGTTGTCGATGTTTTAGATGGTTAGTAGGTATTGTTAGATGGTTGCATAATAAAAAGTCTGTAAAAAATACAAGCAATATATTCCCCAAAAACTAAGATTTCAGAATAATTGTATATCTCACAATAATAGGTAGAGTTAGAAGAAGAGTAACCCAATGAAAGGCCTTCTTTTTCTTAGAACCTGAAATGTCCTTGTAAAGAAATATGAGAGATTGAATGATATTAAAGATTTAGGCAGCTCGGAATTCAATATGATTTGAATTTGCTTAAGCATTTTGTTGCTTTCTTTATGCATAGATAAATTTGATTGATTTCATTTTTTAGTTTTATTTTTTGTTGTATTTGTGTAGATTGAATGGACCACTATTTTACATATTTGGATGTTTTTGTTTTATTTTAGTTAACCACTATACCATACTCAGGGTCTTTTTATTTTTATTTTATGAACAATAATCCTATACCTTGGTTACAGTTTTTGATATTTACTAGTGTAGTTCTTGTTTTTAGTATGGACCCACTTTCTATGAGGCCAAGCCCACATATGTAGAAATGGGGATCTATTAATAAATCTATTTTTGAGATGGATTTTTTTACTTAGTTTTTAAAGATATGTTATCTCTAACATGGAGAAGATGAACAAGAAAAAATAAGTAAATTTTAAAAACTAGAAATAATAATTCTAGTAAGAAAACATTTGGACCGTTAGTTTCCATTGTTTATGGATAGAACACCTACTTGCATCCATCTTTAAGATGGTTGCTTCACACTTTTTGGACCGCATATGTAGTCATGTGGTCGAGCCCCCCATGAGACAATTTTCCTTTTAGTATTATCATTTTTTTTGTTTCATTTTATGCCCCCAATAAATTTGTTACATATTTTGTGTTGTGACAATAAAGTAAGTTGTTGGATTTATTAAGAGTTTCGACAAAAAATTCTCCATTATTACTCTAATAGCATTAGGCAAGGCCATAAAATTATTGTTCAATGGATTTCATGTATCTATACAATAACAACAAATCATAATTCTATGTTATGTCATGGTTACGTATCCGATTTTTGCACCTTATTTTTGTGCCAAGTCCAAAATATTCACGATTATATAACTTACCTTAGTTTTAGGCGATCTGTATTTTTTCCCCGTTTTTTTCTTTTGTCTTTTTAAATTTAAACTGATTTATTACCGATGTTTTGGTTTGCCGATATATCATTTCTCGACTTGCTAACTATGCTTACACTAGGGGCCACTCAGCCCACACAACTAGAGCATTGTGAATGCTCTCTCTACCATATTATTAACAGATTCTATAAATGGCAAATAAGGGTGGCAATGGGGCGGGGTGGCCAGCCCTAGGCCTGGGCCACAAAAAGTGGTGCGAAGGCAGGCCCGGATAGCAAGGCCAAGCCTTTCTGAGCTTGGGCCGGCCATACGAGGGCTAGGGCCAGGCTAGGGTTGACACCAGGCCAAATCCATTGGCACCCCTTAGGGCTAAGGGCCCGGGACTTGGCCATCGACGGGTGCCACAGCCCCTATCCATATCCACTCACTCTTTTCCTATTTTTGAACCTTTAAGCTTATCACAATGGCATACAGATTCAATGCACCATGCCTCCTGTTTCTAATTTTGTACCTTTCCAATTCATCAAAATAACTGAAAGATTGACTGCACCCTGGTTCTCCTCCTATTTATAATTGCTATTGTTACAAGCCATACCTAGAGAGAGATTAAGGGAGAGAAGGGGATGTCGATTTCTTGCATCAACCGCCTGCCCTTGCCCACAGCAGAAGAAATTCTCTCTCTGTTAAACGTTCGAGAAGTACCGGGACTTCGACATCCATAGGAAATGGAGGTATGCTTGAATTTCCGAGTCTGATTTCATATGAGAGACAGGACTCTGTCAATCGTATGAGGCCAATTACATGGGTTTAGGTATTGTGTATCAGCACAAATATTTGATATTGGAGTGGAATTCTAAGCATACCTGTATTTCCCGAGAGAATCGAGGTCTTCGCTACTTCTCTAATGGTTAAAAGAGACAATTATGTACTCCTTTTGGAGATCACTGATCCTGCTTCTCGACTTGGACCTAGTAATTGTTGGTGTGTGCCCTCATGTGTGGCCATGAGGCCTCATGTTACATCACCTATTTTTATGGAAGGTATTTATCATCCGTTAAAAATAAATGTTCATCTTAGCTCAGTGAAACATAAAGGGTAAAGTCAATATTTTATTATATCCTTTTTTCTTCATCATTTTTTAATGCATTTTCAACCAAATACTGGCGCATTGTAAATGCTGTTTCTCAAGTTCAAATGGTTATTGAATGCTTTTACAGTGCAAGAAAGAAAAAGGTTACCTCAAAAGTTTACAGTTGTTTCTTTTTTAAAGAGGGAATTTATTTATTTATTTTTTTGGACACAGTTTTTGTGAGTCCGTGTAGAAATGAGTCGCTTCTTAAAAATCTATTTTTGAGAGGGATTTTTGGACTTAATTTTTAAAGACATGTAATCTCTAACATGGAGATCATGAATATGAAAAAAAAATTAAAATTTGAAAATTAAAAATAATAATTCTATTAAAAAAACATTAAGATTGTTAGTTTCAATTGTTTTTTGATGGACCACCTATTTGCGTCCATCTTTAAGAATGATGCTTTATACATTGGGATCACATACTTTATACATTGGGACCAATTATTGTAGAAATACGATCCAGCCTGCATGAAACGATTTTCCTTTTTTGTTTACGCGTTCATTATTTTTACTCCCGCAAGAAGGATCACATGGGATCACATCTATAAACTTTTTTACTCCCGCAAGCAGGATCCCATGGGTTCACATCTCTAAACTTTTCCCATGCAGAAAATATTTTTACGAAACTTTTTTACGAAACTTTTTTACTCCCGCAAGAAGGATCACTTGGGTTCACATCTCTAAACTTTTCCCGTTCGTGTGCAGAAAATATTTTTTACGTGAAAATTACGTTTCATATACATTGTATTTTATTTTATTTGGATGAGTTAACGGGGAGAGGGCCTCAACCCTTTGGTAGAAATTGAGCCTAAGACGTAGCATTGTAAATTGTCAAGCGCTAATTAATTAAACTTGGGTTCTTTTCTTATGTTTTATACATTTGTTTGGTACGTTATACATATGAAAATAAATTCCAAAGTAAAATTTTTTATCATGAAACGGTCTAATTCATGGTAAAACAAAATATCATTTCTTGAAATGGGGAAACATTCCCCATGCTTTGATTTTCATACGTGGACCCACTATTCACTATTCACCATTTACAATATAATATATATTATATGATGTTTTATTCTATATTAGATAGTATATTTAATATAAATATTATGTTTCT
>NW_006499159.1:6162493-6185179 GCF_000471905.2 Amborella trichopoda
TAATAATAATAATAATAATAATAATAATAATAATAATAATAATACTAACAACAACAACAAATAACAACAATTAACAACAATTAACAACAACAACAACAACAACAACAACAACAACAACAACAACAATAATAACAACAACAATAACAATAATAACAATAACAATAACAATAATGAGTCTTAAACAACTAGTTGTGACCATCCAAAAATTAATTATGTCTAGCATTTTTAAGATGCATTTACATTTTTGTTTGTCTTCTTTTATGTTGCTTCTCTTGTTTCTATTATTATTCCTCTTTTTCCGCCGGAATTTTTCACTCTTTGTTTTTTTTTCCATATTCCAATTTATTTTGTCTTGGGATATTCTGTTTGCAAAATTACAAAAACCCCCAGACTGCACTTTCTATGCAACTTACCCCCAATCTAACTTTTTCTCATTTTTTCCCCAAAATACACTTTCTATGGAAATACCCCCAACCAAATAAAAAATAAAAAAATGCCTAAACTACCCTCCCTTACTTTTACCATACCCATGCCTCTCTCTCCTCTATCCCACCAAACTAGGGGCTCTAGCACTATGTACGTGCGGTCTTGTAGTAGGGCTCCGACATTGTGTAAAGTATTGTCCGGCAATAGGGCTCTGGCACTGTGTAAAATGCGGTTTGGCAGTAGGGCTTCGACACTGAGTAGAGTGTGGTGCGGTTTGGCAGTAGGGCTTCGACACTGGGTAAAGTGTGGTCTGAGAGTAGGGCTTCAGCATTGTGTAAAGTGCGGTCCAACAGTTGCAAAGGGCAGTTTGGCAGTTGCAAAGGGTGGTCCGGCAGTAGATGTTACTGGATTCCAAGACCCCGACACTTTGTAAAAGGCGGTCCAACAATACTCAGTTTCGGTTCGGTAATTGTCTTAGGGCGGTCCGACACTTATACCCTCCTGCAATGTGATCGTGTGCTTCGACAATGTCCTACTAGGTCCAAAAGTCAACGTCAAATTTGGCCAAAATGATTTTTGTGTATGGGAAGGGCATTTCTGTCTAAAAAGATAAACTTTTTCCCTTGTAGGGTATTCGCATAGAAAATTTGATATAGGAAAAAAAGTGAGAGAAAAATTTAAGTTGGGGTAAGTTGCATAGAAAGTGTGGTCTTGAAGGTTTTTTGTAATTTTGCCTATTATGTTCCTGTAACGATACATGTAATATCTTTGTATTGTATGTATAATAGTAACATTCATTTGCTTCGTATGTCATATTGAACGGTTATACATAGAAATATCAATACATTTTTAAGAAAACACAAGGAATGAGACAATATAAGGATTTCTCTCTCTTTTTTGTGGAGAAAGACATATGATACAATACTGGAATATTCTACTTCTTAATTAGTGTAACAATGTCACACTAGCCCAAGACTCACCATCAAAGAGATAGAGAGGAACAATCAAGATGAGGTGGAAGAAAAATAAATTTCCAATCAATGATGAAAAATGCGGTATATAAAAACATTACAAACTAATATGACACATAAGATCTAGTTTTTCTACCACACACCTCTCTAGAAGTTCTTACCATCATATTTACTGCAATAACTACTACTTGCAACAATAACTACCAACTACCTAGTAGTTTTATAACTTCCTACTACACAACATTACAAATATCACATCACTACATCGCTAAAAATAAAACAACATAAAAACTAATATGATTTCTAGAAAATACACTTTAGTAATATTAGCACTTCCCCTTAAGTGATTTTCTAACAAAAAGACTATGCCTAGCTCTTAAGTGTGATGCGATCATCTCCATCACTTTGCCAAATTCAAAATCCAGGATTCTCAAATTCCCATAAGAATGGCTGTAGAGCCCACCCTTGAATAGTAGTAATATAGGGAGCATACTTCCTCTCTAACCCATGAATGATGCACCACTTCATTTGTTCCTATGAAATAAGTCATTCTAAATCAACAAGAGAGATCTTCGAACAAAGATTCTTGATAGCATTGGTTGAGTTCCCAACTCAACACTAAAAATATTCGACCTTCAACCCAAATTCATCTTCAAAAAGACAATCAATCCTCTTCATAAAGGGACTCAAGACAATATCACCACCACTCTTGTAGCTCTTATAACATGTGGAGAAAGATGAATACCACAATACTAGAACAATTCGCTTCTCAATTAGTGTAATAATGTCACCCTAGCCCAAGACTACCACCAAAGAGAGAGAAGAAGGACAATCAATATGTGTTGGAAGAAAACCAATTCTCATTTAGTGAGGAAAAGTGGGGTACATAGAAGTATTACAAATTTGATACATATAACCTAATTTTCCCACTACACACTTTTCATTAAATAGATGTTCATATAGCTATATTTATAATAATATGTATAAAAAAATAAAATGTATATTTTTTATGATTTTCAATTGTCTTTTATCGTCAATGTATATTTGTATAGGGATAATGTGGTCTACACTAAATTTATATTTGTATATAAACTCTTTTAGGGTTCATTCCTTGTTAATGAGAATTGATCAAGATAGTTTCTCTCTCTAGAATGTTCTTGAGCTCTGCATCTGCTCTAAATCTAACATGGTATCCGAGCAACAAAGATCCGATCATCTCTTCTTGTTGCTGCTCACAAATCGCCCAAATTGTGAAGGTCAGTAATCAAATAAATTTTATTTTCTCTGTGGATACCTTAATCTTCATCTTTCGTTTACTTTTCCTAATCATATACGATTGGAGCAATCATCAATCTCTCAAATTTTCATTTTGCAAGTTTCGTTGCAAATTTTTGTTGCAAACGGTGTCATGTGGTTTATGGGCGTAGAGAACTTGGGTTCATTCCCCTTGCCCGATGCCCCAAACCCTCGATCCTCTCTTATTCTCTTTCTCTCTAAACTTTCATGGCAAATTTGAAACCTTCCAAAATTTTCAATGTGCTATTCCCTTTCTCCTTTGAAACCCTATTTTTTTTTTGTCTTCATCCATTCATTGTAGGGAGTATTGGGAAACTAGGGCTATTAACCCATTGTCTTCGTATTTATCTATTTCACATCCATTTTATTTGTGCGTACTCTCTCTTCCTCGAGTATTTGTTGTTCACTTCGTTTATATCCACGCCCAACCATCTAAGTACTGTTTAATTCGTATTGATATCATTCACTTCCTTTGCAAGCATATTAATTCGTATTGATATCATCCATGACCTATTTTTTTTTCAAGCAAAATTTGTCCGTCGAAGTTTACCACGCCAAGTTTGGCTCGTCTCCATCAAAAATTTTCCGCTGCAAAATTTATTTGTCTCATACAATTTGCCTAGTAAACTATCTTTGCAATCCTACACAATTGATCACTTTGTGCTTGCAAGTTTTTATTTGACGTTTCTTTGTAATGCTTTGCAAGCTGTTGTGCTCTCCCACAACAATAGTCTTTCCTTGAACCTAGCAATTTGCAATTATCTTCTATCCTATTAGAAAACTTTCTTTGTTTTTGAAAAAAAAAAAAAAAAAATTAAAAAAATTACTTATCTTTGGAGTGCAAAACATGATTACTCTATGTTTATTCATTACCTCAAAGCATGGAATTTACATTATTTTATTATAAGTTGATGATATTCTTATCTCTGGTAATGATTTCAATTCCATCAAGAATGTGAAGCTATGATTGTAAGAAGAATTTCAAATGAAGGATCTTGGGGAAGGATCTTATTTTCTTGGCCTTGAGATCTCTCACTCTAAACGCAGTATTTACATCCATCAACATAAATATACACTTGATCTTGTTTCCAGTGCCCGATTGAATGATGCGAATGCTGTTGATACACTTATGGAGCTCAATGTTAAACTTTCTGCACATGTTGGAGATCCTCTTCTTGAGCCTACGATGTATTGCAAACTCGTCGGCTCCCTCATCTATCTCAGTATGACTCGCTCAGATATTGCATATGATGTCCTTGTTGTGAGCCAAATTGTTTCAGATCCTCGACGACCATATCTATCAGCAGTTCATCGAATTTTACGCTGTGTTCGAGGTACTTCCATTCGTAGATTATTCTTTGACTCTACATCCTCTTTAGATCTCAGTGCATATGCAGATGTGGATTGGGCAGGTGATCCCGACACTTGCCGTTCTACTACAGGATATTGTGTATTCCTTGGGGTCATCATTAATATCATGGAAGAGCAAGAAACAAGACACTGTTTCCAAGTCAAGCATTGAAGCTGAGTATCGTGCCATGTCCTTGCTCGTGAGATTGTTTGGGTTCGTGCTTTCCTCAATGAGTTTGGTATCTCTATTTCAAATCCCACACCTTTATATGCAAATAACCAAAGTGCAATTAAGATTGCATCTAATTCAGTTTTTCATGAGCAGACCAAAAATATTGACGTAGGTTGTCATTATGTTCGTGATCGCTATCTTGATGGTACATTATCTGTCCCTTATGCTTCTTCTACTGGGCAAACTGTTGATATTTTCACCAAATCTATTACTCGGAGCCGCCATAATTTTCTAATGGACAAGCTAATGCTTTACTCATATCCGCATCCCCTTGGTGGGGGGTAATAATATGTATACAAAAATAAAATGTATATTTTTCATAATTTTCAGTTGTCTTTTATTGTCATTGTATATTTGTGTAGGGATAATGTGGCCTACAATAAATTTGACACTAAATTTGAATTGTATATAACCCTTTTAGGGTTTTATTCCTTGTTAATGAGAATTGATCAAGATAGTTTCTCTCTCTATAAAGTTCTTGAGCTCTGTATCTTCTCTAAATCTAACAATTTACTACAATAACTACCCACTTACAATAATTACTATTAACCACCTAGTAGTTCTATATTCTTCCTATTACACAAAATTACAAATACAACCTCATTACATCACTCAAATTAAAATAAAATAAAAACGAATTTGAATTTTAGAAAATACACTAACAATTTTAATGGAATTAGGTTGGATTATGAAGTTCCACATCTAAAAAAAGATATACAAAGTTTTTAGAACCAAATTGGAACTTCATGTCCTGGCTAGGTTTTTAAACAAAAAAGTAGTGTTAAACATCAAGTGGAAATCTGATGCAATCATTTGAAATTTTTTTCAAGTTTTTAAGACCAAAAAGAAACTCCATGCTCCAATGCAGGTTTCGACAAATAATTTGCGTTGGAACTTGGTGTTTCGACCGAAGTCCAGAATTCAAGGCACCTTGGAAAAAAAGAAAATTTTATCAAAAATTAGATAACCATAAATTTTAAAATACATATGACATTTATAAATACGTCAAAAAAAGAAGGAAAAAGCTATATAACATAGCAACTAGAAGTAAGGTGCACCTTAAAAATCTAATAGGAAAAGAGTGTTCGAAAGTTAGAAAACCTTCTAATTGATCATCTTGACTTCAAGATTTATAGATGTCATCATTAATTAAACCTTAACCCAACTATTTAGGGGTGGCTATATGAACCGTATTCTCACATTCTGCTCAACCAACGGTCATATTGTCAATCAAACCATAAGTCATCATATCTCTTATCGCTACTTTCATTCATGTCCATTTGGACCTCCCTTGCCCTTTTAGAGACGTGCACTTGAACCAATTTTTCCCTCCCAAACAATATTGTATTAGGTCTATGTTGCACATGACCTGCCCATCTAAGTCGAATTTTCCTCATTTTATCGCCTATTGGAGCCACATCTAAGTTCTCTTGTATGTATTAATTTTCAATTCTATACTTATTTAACTTGTCACTCATCCATCTTAACATCCTTATCTCTACCACACTAATCCTATAGATATATAGTCTTGTTGGAGATTTATGGATATAAAGCAAAAAAATCGAAGAAAGAATCGAAACATGAAAGTAGTGCATCTTGTTATAGAACTCGTGCTTCATCCAAATATCAGATAGAGTCGACGACTGAATCGGGTTCATTAACAATTCCAGATTGAAAGTGGCGAAAAAGAAAGCATTGACTTCTTTGCCGCATCTTGCTTTTATAGTTTTTCTGATTTAGGGATTTCTCTATCATTTAATAAAAGTCTGGAACCTTGGGTTACAAATTGGTGGAATACCAGCCAATACGAAACTTTTTTGAATGAAATTCAAGAAAAGAACGTTCTCAAAAGATTCATAGAATTAGAAGAACTATTCCAATTGGATTAAATGATAAGGGATTATCCGAAGACACATATACAAAAGCTTTGTATAGGAATCTACAAAGACGTAACAAATTATCTGGACCATCTATTTTCAAGATTTTTAGATATCTATAGATGTGCTCGATATGCACTATTTTTAGAATTCTAAATTTCGTTATTAAGTTTAAATATGGATTTTCAAGCTAATCCCTTGTAAGGTTCTTAGCATGGGAACTGCATATCGGAACCTATACATTATGAGCATACAAACCTCACCCAAAAGAAAAAGTTATTATCAACATTAGCAACTTTCTGAAGTGTATGAAACATTTTTAGCCACTTCTATGTAATGCAGAGAAGTGGGGCGTTATTGTTAGAATGACCGTTTTTGAAATCATTTTAAAAAAAAAGTTATTTAGCTTAAATTATTGTAGTTCAAATCCTCTTTTTTTTTTTTTCTTTCCTTTCGTTATTCAAATCCCATAAAAATCTCACAGTCGTTAGCCGGGATTAAAAACTTTCCCGCTCTATCTGCTACTCACGTCTACGAGGATCATCTCTCTCTTCTCTCTCTACAATGAATATATATATAATTGAAGACAAATGTTGCAATTATATGGAAATCTGATAATTTGCGTTCTCAAGGCGAGAACATATTGGTTCTCTTGGACCCACCAGATATGTACTAATTATAAGGCTGCACTGGAGAAGATTGATCTACTGAGTGTAATTTAATTCTCCATGTGGGTGGGAGCGCTGTTCACTCCTGTTGTGGACAATCGATGGGACCTGGATCCTTAACACCAACACTAATCTTTTTGAGAACAGAGAGGTGAACATGTTTCTATTAGATCTCATCTCCATTGGAGCACTTCCCTTATGGGTGGCTCCTAGCTGCTTATAACCTTGGGACTTGCAACCTGAACACCTCTATCGCAGGTAAAAGTGTGCCATTTCTAATGAAGATTGTGGATATGCAAGCCCAATATGTAGATGCATGAACATCATGGCGCTTGTTCCGAGGAAAGTTCCCTCTTCAACATCCTCTTCCTTTCTCTTTTAGGGTTCTCGATGTCGTTGATTCTTAAGCGTTAAAGATGAAATTATCGATGGAAAACAAACATGCTCTATGGAGCTCATGTTCCTATCAAGTACTAGGAGCTGTATCCTCCCCTTGAAGCAAAGAACTAAAAGGCATTTAGAGTTCTCAAAGCTCCCATCGCAGATGAAGATCGTGCACATTAGTCCTCTGCCAACCTTCTTCCTAGTTGCATGTGGCAATGAGGAAGCATGTTGAACCAGCTAGGCCTCTCCTTGATGAACAACCGCTTCATCAACCTGATTGTCACTCTCAGCCTCGTTTTCAGCAGCAATCACTAGGTGTTCTTTTCAGTGCCATGCTTAGGCTTTACCCAAGTGGCATGATGTTGGGCTACATTAAACGGACACACTACGGCTTGGTGCTGGTAGCTGGGCCAGTCCACCAAAGACACCTCGGACCAGCAGCCTCGTGGGCTGAGGTACTGGTAGCTGGGCCATCTTTTGCTGCAGAAACTCCTAGGTTTGGAGGTGCAGGCCTTCCAGTTTGTGATTGTTTTGCTCTGAGGATGGGTCCGCTTGTGGCTGCCTCCTTTCTTTGTTGTTCCTCTACTTTCAAGTTAGCTTGAGAGGCTGCTCCCAACCGGGGCAGCGTGAGTTCATCTTGGACCGAATTCCCCAACCCCTTAAAAAATAATGTGCAACCGTTTGGCCCTCGGTCTCTGTTAACCCATTATGCAAGTATAAGAAGTAGTCCTCCTTATACCCCTGAACAAATTTTGTATCTTGATGCAACCGGTAAAACTATTGGTACAATGTTCGTGCATATCTTGGCAAGAAATTGCTTGAATAACCTTGCGTTCGTCTAGTTTTATGATTTGATTTTATCTTAGACCCTTTGAAGCTGGCTTCTTGAACTTGATGCCGCCACTTTGATGTAGGTTCCCTAGGTTTAAGAGCTACAAGTTTGACCTACTTTTAATCATTCAGGTCTTGTCTTCCCATTCAAAGAAGGGGTCAACTAGTCAAAAAATCCTTCAAGGGAAACTTTAATACCTGAATCTGACTTTTTGCGCTTATATCCTAGTGTATCTGAATGGGGATCATGTGATTCCTCCCCGTCCGTGCGCCTATGCTGGTCGTGTCGGCGTTGGGGTGGTTGGCTGTCTGACTCCCGATTAAATTCATGCTCCCGACAATGCCATCGTATATTGAGCACAGACACATCATCAGTTCTCTTCAACCTAGATTTGGGCTTGGATTCTCTCCAATCACCAGAAAAACCCTCACGATTTGGATCTAACATCGTGGGAACCTCTTTGTTTTGGGCACCTTGCTATTGATCTCGCCCTTTCAGCAACTGTGCAATCGTCTCCATCATGTTGTTGAGCTGCTCATGCATCTGGTCCAGCCTGACATTCTTACAACTACTACTGGCCATCGTAATCACTAACCATCTTCAAACCATGCTTTGAAAATATATGCAAGAAAATATACAATTAGAAATGATTTCTGACATTCAACTATTATGAACTTTAAGTTGTGACGCTAACTACCTCAAGGAAAAATATATGCAAGCAAACCAAAAAGCCAAAACAAAATTTGTTCATAAACCTCACATTATAAGAATTAACTTTTATGAATCCGGTTCTAACCCATTGCCTAAATTTGCGGCCTAGGTTGTGGATTTAACCATAGTTACTGGGAGCGGGAGCGGGAACGGCTCCTGTTTTGGGAGCGGGAGAGTTGGATCGAGAGCTTCCTAAAGTTTCAGAGCTTGGGGAGTGAGTTTCGGGGAGAGTAAAAGTTGCAGATCAAGATCCCGTATGAACATGAGTGTGTTCCCGATACATTGGGATCGATGTCCTTATTTAATGAGAATACCTTCCATGTAAAATGGGATCGTGTTCCCATGTTTTTTAGGATCGTGCTCTCATAGACAATAGGAACAAGATGCCATTTAAAGTCGAGTCGTGTCCCCATCTAAGAAAAATGGGTTCCTATTTGGAATGGATCGAGCTTCATTCAAGGTTGGATTGCGTTCTGCTTAATTTGGAGCCAATCTCCACATGTCCTCTTTCTTTCTCTCTTGACCAGACATTCACAATCTCTTCAACCTCCACACCCTTAATCCCATGGACCTATTTGCCAAAAAATATATATACCCATCTCAACCTCGCTTGCTAGCAGTTGGGGACCTCTATGGTGATCTCCAAAAGGCCAAACAAGCTTTGAAAATGGGTAAAATTTTTGATGAAAAATTATTCATTGGATTGCAGGCAACTCCATGGTTGTGAAGCATGGTGACATCCTTGACAGAGGAGGAGAAGAGTTCAAGCTCCTTTATTTTTTAGAAGAATCAAGAATTCAAGAATTGGGGCGACTGATTTTCTATAGGAATTCAAATGAAAAACCTCTGTAAAGGATTGGAAAGGCAAATTAACATTTTTAAGAGTATCAAAAAATTACCCATATGGAATTAAGGCTAGAATAACTGCTTTGAGTCCTGAAGGCCCAATTTCTACACGTTTTTAGTTGATAACCCTACTATTTTAATGGTGGGTAGCGCTATTTTTGTTTATGGTGGGATCCTCCCTAAGGATGGGAGTTTCGGGAATGTAGGGATCACAATCCTAAAATTCTGGGAGCGGGGATCTAATTTGTTTGGGAACACATTATGTGGGACAGTGGGAATGAGATCCGTGCGGTAGCGGGAGTGAGCTCCGTTATGAATGGGATCAAGAATCCTAAAAATGGAAGCGAGCTCCCAAAAAGTTGGAAATGGGTTCCGGACGAGATCCCGGTCACAGAGTATCGGAGCTGTATCCTGGAGCGGGAGCGCTACCCTAGTTGGGCGCTCTCAGTAACTATGGATTTAACTCATGAATTAAAAGAAGGGAATTCCACTTCTACATGTCTTTACTGCTGATGAAAAACAAACAAGCAAAAATTCATATCCTTCAATGGTATCAAAATTTGAATAGAAGAAAAAATAAGATTAAGAACATGTATATTGCCACTTAAATAAGAGTCTTCCATTTATCCAAAAAAAACAAAGAAAAAAAGTTTCCATCAAGAAATATTCAGTAAACAACATAGTAATGGAAGGAATATCCAGTAATGCAAGTTTGTGATATGCTAACAAGTCTAGCTAAATATGATCTTAGCCTCAGGAGAAGCTTTAGGAAAGGAATCCAACCGCTCCGCAACCTTTGATTTCTCCTCTTGATTCTGAAGACTCCCAATTTTGATAAAAAACTCATCCAATACACCCGCATTCAACAGAAAAAACTCAATTATGTCAAGAGTTTCATCACAGTGAGTAGCCAGTACCAGCTTTAATTTTTTGAGTTGAGCCAAGCAAGACATAGCATCAGAATTCAACGTCTCCAAGTTAGTCTTAGTCAATTTGCCCTCAGGTTGTAGCTCCTCCTCATAATCCTTCGAAAGAGAAAAGAAGAAACAAGAAATCCGAAACAAAAGACGACAAGGTCAAAACAGGAAAGCAGTAATGAATGTGTCTAGACAAAATAGGGAAAAGAAACCAAAAGAAGAAAACATGCCACCTATTATGAGAATCATGTTCACCTTAAGGCAAAGAGCATTTAGATTTGGGAACTTCTTCAACAGACAAACCAGACCCATGATCTCTGATACTTCCATACAATTTAGATGTATCTCGAATTCCTGCAGAAAATTATAAATTGTAGGTAGCCCACCATTTCCTCCATCAGCTGACCTCTCATAAAAGCTCTGCAAGTAACAACCAACGATGATGTAAAAAAGATTCCACAATAATTCCTCAGTTACACCTACTTCGATTCTGAATACCACTTTCAATAAAATAACTACAAACAGAAAACTACCACAACTATCATATAATCATCTTGTTCATAGGAAAAAGAAAACTACTAGGAAACATAAAAATAGTTCTTTTGGTGAACTATATTCAATGTGTGAAAGCCATTTTTCCTCTAATCCACCAAAATAATTGCTGTTGTTTTTTACTTTCACTAAAAGGACGACTTCACTAACTGGTTCAAACATCTTTTGCTCTGATCTGAGTGTGTTTTTTTTTGCTAAGGCCATTTAGCGAATTAATTATTTCTTTAGTCTTGCCATGTAGTGTAATATTTCTTAAGTTTTTCCATTAACTTTTAATTGTCAATGTATTCAACAAAATAAGCAATCTGCTAAGCAAGTTGCGTTCATGGGTGTGCCTGAACATGAGGAGGGGATGACAATGTACATAGAAATTCAAATGCATGTCAAATCTAGATGTCCTAATTACTTTTGATCTCTTTTTCTAAAAAAAAAAAAATAGATTAATGTCTTCAATTTGTTAATCCTTAACATAATTTTGAATTCAAATTCCCCACCACATGTTTATTATGGGCCCCTGTAATGGCTACTGGTTCAACCGGTTTCTTATGGGATGACTCCTAATTCATCATCAATTCAACCAATTAACAGAACCTGCAAAACAAGTGTCCTTTATGGGCGTTCCAAGAACACAAGGAGAATATGGCCATGCGCAAACCAATCAATCATGTAACTGTGATTTTTCACATGAGTGTCATGAATAAAAACTTCATAGATGTTCCGTATCACATGTTTACTATGAACTACCAAAGTGCAATTCGTAAAGTGATATCTGGGCTGATAACTTTTAATTTGTAATTTCTTCAACCAATTAGGTGAACTTGCTAAACAAGTTGTCCTAATAGGCACCCAAAATATGAAGAAGGGATGGCAATGTGCAAAAAGAAAAATCATGAAGCATGCTAAATCAAGTGGTTTTAATTACTTTTTTTGTTTTCATTTTATGAAAAAGATAATATATCTTGTTCTGATGTAGGCTTCATGGAAAAATTGTTTATAAAAAATTCTCACCGCATGTCTATGCCACCGAAAGGGATGACAATGTGCATAAGACATGAGGGGATGACAATGTGCATAAAAATTCAACATGCATGTCAAATCATGTTGTCTGAATTCTTTATTGTTCTCATCTTTCAAAAAATACAACAGATTGTAATTTTGTGTAGGTGTCAGTATAGTTTTTAAATGGAAAAGTATGCATAAGAGACTATTTACTTTTGATATATTTTTCCTGCCTGCATTTTTATTATGAGCCTCTAAAAGCCAACCAGTTAAACTGATTCCTTAGCAAGTAATTGATAATTCACAATCTGTTCAATCAATTAATGGAACCCAGGGATAGCAATGTGGAGAAAATTCAAAATGCATGTCAAAACAAGTAGTCGCAAGAACTGTTTTTATTTTTATTTTTTTTATTTAGGAAATGAAAGTAGTATTTTACCCAGCATATGTTTATTGTGCCACCACAAAAATGCAACTTGTAGAACTGATTTCTCAGCTAGCAACTTAATTTTCAATTTATTCAGCCAATTAGGTGAACCTGCTAAACATGTTGCTTTATTGAGTGTGCATGAGATAGCAACATGCATTAAAATTCAAAATGCATATCAAATAAGGTCGTTCTAAGTACTTTTTGTGTCTCATTTTCTGAAAAGAAAACATTTTTTTTACCTGGACCTCATGAATAAAATTTTTAATACAATTTCCCCACTGCATGGTTATTATATGCCTCGACATGCATCGTATTACGTCGATTTGTTACACCGTAACATTTACTTCTCAACTTGTTTAGCAAATCACACAACTTTGTAAGCAGGTTGCCTTCATGGATGCACTGAAAACTGAGGTGCTGATGAATGTACATGTTGCGGCTAAACTATGGAGGTATAGCAAATTAGTGCGCGAAAACATCCGCAAAGAGAATAAATTGGGTGAAAGCCAAGCTATACCAAAAATTACAAGCAAATTGCTGTATTTTTATTTTTAAAAGAAAGTTTTATAATCTGAGCTCAAAATGGCACAGCCTAACCCTTTTATACTGTTTGTCTTTCAAGTTTTTAGTATATATTAAAAGCTAACCCATTCCTATTGCACAATCCAGTAAGTTCCTAAGCATATTCCAACTCCTAAATCTTGGAAACTCCTCATGTTTGACTCTCTCAAGGCTTTGCAAACCCACTATTACATTATTCTACGCTCGTGGAAACCATGCTGGTTTTAGGAGGTCCCTTATGGGGCCCTACATCATCCTCCCTGGGTTCTAGAGAACTTGCCCTCCAGTTTGCATTCATAACACCATATTACACTATGAGAAGTGCCTACTCTATAGAGCAAGTCCATAATATCATTAGTCTTAAACACATTTAAGATGACTTGCTCACGAACTTTGAAATGCATATAGGCGAGGGAACAAAAACAACCAATGAAAATGGCATCAACTCCTTTCGGCATATCTCCGTGGCACCGCCGGTTTTGATAAGACATAGAGTGCTAGGGCAGAGACAAGGCAGTAGTCATAAAGTAGTAGAAAGAAGCCATTGAGTCAAAATACAATTGATTGTCAGCACCATCATTGAGACAAGTGAGTTCTTTTCAGTTCCTTCTAATTGTTTCCTTGTCTACTTCTTGCCCTCCATTAGAAACATCATTTATCTTACTTGTTCCTTTTGGTACAAAGAAACAAGTTATCTCTAATATTTTGCAATCAGCTACTTCACATCCACGTGGTTCTTCGTAAATAAATAGGAGCATCCACAAAATTCTCTTGAAGAGTGGGATCTTCTTCTTGATCCTCTTAAGTGATTGGATCGTCATTAAAGTTATTATCGCCAAATTCTTTCCCAACACCTGAATCATCATCTAAATACTTGTAAAAGACTGATGTTAAGTCCCAGTTCGCAACACACATATTCTGAGGACTATTTGATGAGAACAAAGTTTCTCAATGGTTGTTCTCGGATAGAGTTTCATAATAGAATGTTCTCGGATAGAGTTTCATAATAGAATGTGCAGTCTGAGTTCAGGCGTTGAATGAACTTTTTTAATAGAATTCCTGCGCATGTCTTTTTTGTACCCCAAAAGGCAACCTGTTAAACATATTTCTTAGCCATCAATTTCTAATGTGCAATCTGAACAACCAATTCGGTGAACCTCCTAACAAGTTGCCTCAATGGTGCACTTAAAACACTAGAACGAAGGGTCTAGGGTTTGGGGTTTTTGAGTTTACTGTTCAGGACGAAGGGTTTAGGGTTAGGTGTTTTTGACTTGAGGGTTTAGAGTACATTGTGCATAAAACTTAAGCTGCATGTTAAATCAAGTTGTCCCTGGAGTTTTCTTTCATTTTATGACAACAAAAACAAATTTCACTTTTACGAGGGCATAGAAAATAAAATTTATATGCATGTTCCCCACTACTTTGTGTACAACTAAAAGCCAAAATGGTAAGCCACATTCTTGGCCCTCACTTTTTAATTCTCTATCTATTCAACCCAGCGTTTCAAAAACCGGATCAGCTAGGCGAACCAGCTACCAGTTTGGATCGGCAAACAAATAGTCCGGATGCATAATAGAAATGTTTTTATGATAAATAATTGAAGCCAATAAAATTAAATAATATTTTTTTAAATCTATAAAAAAATAAAAATTTATAGTGTTGGAACCAGGCAAATTTGCCGATCAGGTTCGCTTGATTCCCTAATAGACATACCTATCTAATAGAACTGCATGAGTCTGTCTAAATCAGATAAGATTTTGGGTTCCTATTGGGAACTGGGTCGATCCGCACCAATTCCGGATGGATAGATTGGAAAATTTTGAAACATTGGTTCAACCAATTAAGTGGTCTATTTAACCTATGTTTAAAAAATCAGCCATGGAGAATTGACCATGATTGATTGGTTACTTATTAGAGTTGGAATTGGTTTGGTTTCCTTATAATTGCTCGATTATGTTAGGGAACCAGGTGACTTTGTCAGGGAACTATGCAATCCGGAATGGCCGGATCACTCTATTCCCACATATTTTATTTTTTATTTTAAAAAATTTTATTATCATTTAGACCGCTTCACTAGAGAATCAATCCAATTTGCTGATATGAATGGGCGTTCCAATCCAGTCGAAAATTCCAGATGGCTAATTCACCTGGACAGAAAATCTATGTTTTAAAACACTGATTTAATCAATTAAGCAGACTTGAAAAACTAATTGCCTTTTATGAATGTAGCCCAAACATGGTGGCAATTTGCGTAAAAACTAGAAATGCAGCGTATACGTAAAACATTGAAAGTATACGAAAAAATATCACCATGAATTATAAAACTGCAAGAATAACATCTACAGGATGCACAAAACAGCAAAATCTGACCACCTATAGAAAATAGGATCTTTAAAATGAATAACTCAAATCACTGCCTAAACAAATGATTAACGAAAAAATTTCAACTCAGTTCACTAACTACTCAAATTATTAATAATGGACAAAAAATCATAAACATACTGACTAATCAAATCATCATCTGAGCCTTATCCCAACCATTACTGACTAAACAAATCTTGATGGGAAAATAACCAGTTCACTAACTAAACAGATTACTAGAGCGAAAATAAAAAGCAAAAAGATCAACATCCAGAGGCAGTATTTCATGAGTAAGATCTCGAAGGAGAAAAAAACAGTAACTAAATTGAGTAACTAAGCAAATTATTAAGAGTGATAATAATGCAAAAACAGCACTCACATATAGACGAAAACCAGTGACGCTCAGAGACTCTAATTTGGTGAGACCATTGATAATCTGCCTCAGTGGCCAAACCCCATTTCCATCATCATCCCAATTAATGAAAAGATCCTTGATGTTCAAACTCCCACTTAAATCAAGTTCAGAAAAAACACCAAACAGATGGAAATTAAGGAGGCTCGTGCTGATGATTTTGATATTACGCAGTCCCTCGCAATCAATAAGGGTCAGATCTTCCAAGTTCTCACTCATGGAAACTATGGTCTGAAGTATAGTATCAGTAAGAGCCACAGTTTTCAGAGAGAGAAATTTGAGAAACTTAAATCCTTCGAAATCTGTGGGCATCTCGAGCTTGCATGAAGTTAAGTCTATAGATACCAAAGATGAGCAAGAAAAGAAGCTAGGGTGAACTTTGTAGGGCAAATATTGGTCATAAAAGTCGATGGCCAAATCTTCGATCCCTCGACTGGATACGATGGAGAGCCACCGATCGATATCTTCGCAGCTGCACCAAATTATTCTATCCAGCCTAAACGCTGAAATGGGTCCGCGATGGCGAGAGAGGACTGAATCGACTATATTGGCCCAGTGGCATGAGTATGAGTATGCTGTATCTGGTACGAAGTTTAGCGCTGGAATGGACGTCCAAGAAGACCTCCACCTGCGAGAGAGGACCGAGGTCCTAGCAGCTTCTCTGATCGTTAGCATTGAGAGAATCATGAGAATTATCTCTGTTGGGAGTTCGCTTATCCTATCTTCCGCTATAGCCATTTGCAAAGAGTAAGCAGAGCCTCCTCTCACTCTGTATCTGTGTATCAAGGACGGCCTCTGTTATGGAGCTTAAGAGATTAAGGCCGCAAATGGATGACCCCTTCTCTCTTCTCTCTTTAGGGTTTGCTGAAATCGTGCAATCTCTCCCTCTCTGTAACAATAGAAATAGAGATAGGAGGAGGAGGAGAGGCATTGTGCATTGAATGTTTCTGGCATTGTGAAGAGAGGGAAATGTACAAAAATAGGAAAGAAGATAGAGAGAGGATATGAATGGAGCCTGTGCGCGTGCTCCAGGCATTACCTCCCATGGCGGAGGGACTTTGCCTCCTTTAGAAAATATATTCATTGTAGAGAGAGAAAGAGAGATAATCCCCATAGACGTGAGTAGAAGATAGAGCGGGAAAGTTTGTAGTGACCATTTTTTATGGATGGAGAGATTTTTACGGGATTTGAATAACAAAAACAAAAACAAGAAAAAAAAAAAGGATTTGAATTACAAATATGCGCATCCATATTGCGGGACTTATTCCTTGAGAGATATTTAAGCTAAATAACTATTTATTTGAAAATTGAACCTTGCCTATCATGATTTCATAGTCATTGTAACAATGACACTAAGGGTGGCAACGCACCCTGAACCGACTCGAGACCCGCTGAGTATACCCAACACGGGTCTGGGTCCAAAACTTGAACCCTACCCGTATTTGACATGTAGGAGATAAAATACTTCTTATTCGTTTGGATATATTAAGGATCATATACATTAAGACCTTGTAGTCATCTTTAGCTATTAAACGAGAAATCATATGAATCTTGTAGCAGGTAATTGTGATATAGGTATATGATGGTAGAAAATAGGTAAAAAAAAAAAACTATGAAGCTCATAATGAGGGTGGCAATGGACCAACTAGACCAGGACCCGATGGTTACAGATATGGGTCCAACTTGTGGACCTAACAAGTTGAATACAGGTTCAAAATCTAAACCTGTATAGGGTCTGGATCCAGCCGGACCGTTGCCACCCCTAAATGACACCCATCTCTTCTACGTTACATAGAAGCAACTATAAGGGCCTAAAAATGTTTCATACACTTCCAAAAGGTTGCTGATGTTGATAAAACGGAAACTCTCGTTAATATTTTTTCTTTCGGGTGAGTTTTGTATTAGGTGTATAGGTCTCGTAGGTAGTTCCAATGCGGAAAATCTTACTATGGCTTGAAAAATTCTGTTTAATTTAATTACGAAATTTCAAATTCTAAGAATGGTGTGTATTGAGCAAATCTATAAAGATTTGACAATTATGGAAAAATAGATGGTCTGGTTAACTTGTTACAAGATGTACTATTTTCGGTCGAAATTTTTTTGTTTTATATGCATAAATTTCCAATAAGACAATATATCTCCATAGGATTAGTGTAACAAAGATGATGATGTTGAGATGAATGAGTGACAGGATAAACAATGATAGAATTTGAAATGCATACATACAAGAGAACTTAGATGTGGCTCTAATAGGCGATAAGATAAGAAAAAGTAAACTTAGTGGGCTGACCATGTGCAACATAGACCTAATATAATATTGATAAGGAGGAGCAAATTGGTTCAAGTGGAATGCGTTAAAAAAGCAAGAGAATGCCCCAAAGTACATCTAACTGATAGTATGACTCTTGATAGAGTAGAATGGGAGAATGTGATTCAAGTAGCCGACCCAAATAGTAGGGATAAGGCTCGGTTAATGATTACATCCATAAATGACATCCATAAATCTCAAAGTCAAGATGATCAATTGGAAGGTTTTCCAACTTCAGAACACTTTTTTTTATATAATTTTTGAGTTGCACCTTACTTCTATAGTTTCAAGTTGCAACCTTATGCAATTTTTTTCTTCTCTTCTTTGCCGTTTTTTAAAAATATGACATGTACTTTGAATATGTTTGCCGTTTTTTAAAAATATGACATGTACTTTGAATATGTTAATGTAATTTTTTATAAAATTTTCTATTTTTTCCATTGTGCCTCGAGTTCTAAATAGGGTTTGTTCTTGTTTCTTTTTCCTAGTTTTTGTATCGAAACACCAAGTTCCAATCCAAAGACTTTGTCAAAACCCGCATTGGAGCATGGAGTCTCTGGCCGGTCTTAAAATTTGCATCAAATTTCCACTTGGTTTTTAACACTACTTTTTTGTTTAAAAACCTAACCGTGACATGAAGTTCCAATCTGGTTCTAATCTATAATCATATTAGATTTTATTTTATTTTATTTTGAGTGATGTTATATTTGTAATTTTGTATAATAGAAGTTGTGGAAGTACTAGATGATCAGTAGGTATTGTTAAATGATTGTATAATAAAAAGTATACAAAAAATACAAGCAATATATTCCCCAAAAACTAAGTTATCAAAATAATTGTTTATCTCACCATAATAATAAGTAGAGTTAGAAGAAGAATAACCCAATGAAAGGTATTCTTTTTATTAGAACCTGAAATGTCCTCATAAAGAAAATAAGAGAGATTGAATGATACTAACGATTTATGCAGCTCATAATTCAATCTGATTTGAATTTGCTTAAGCATTTCGTTGCTTTCTTTATGCATAGAGAAATTTGATTAATTTCATAACTTTAGTTTTATTTTTTATTGTATTTGTGTATATAACATAGCATTTTGAATGGACCACTATTTTACATATTTGGATGTTTTTGTTTTATTTTAGTTAACCACTATACCATACTAGGGGTCTTTTTATTTTTATTTATGAACAATAATCCTATACCTTAGTTTACAGTTCTTGTTATTTACTAATGTAATTCTTGTTTTTAATATGGACCTGATTTCTACATGGCCAAACCCACATATGCAGAAATGAGGACCTATTAAATCTATTATTGAGATGGATTTTAGGATAATTTTTAAAGACACGTAATATCTAACATGGAGATGATGAATATGAAAAAATAAGTAAATTTTAAAAGGGTATGGTTTCTATAAGGTTGCAACCTTAAACAATCCAATTAAGGCACACCTTAAAATTTTATTATAACATATAATTTTGTTGTAAAAAATACTTTGTATTATCTTAAAAATCTATTTTCATACCTAATTAGAAAATTTTCACTTTAAAAAGTGGTTAAAATCAACTAGATCTATAAATATATAAATATATGAAAATCTTGAAAATGGATGGTCTAGATAATGTGTTGCAAAATGCACTACTTTCGAAACTCAAAAACTTTTTTTTTTCATATTCATGCACCTCGCTGTCAAGATGATCGATTGGAGGGTTTTTTTCAACATTAAAACAACATTTCCGATAGATTTTTGAGGTGCATTTGTGATTCTACATTTTAAGGTTGCAACCTTATATAAACTTTTCCCATTTTAAAAACTAGAAATAATAATTCCAGTAAGAAAACATTTGGACCGTTAGTTTCCATTGTTTTTAGATGGAACACCTACTTGCATCCATTTTTAAGATAGAACACCTACTTGCATCCATCTGTTTGGACCACATATATAGACATGCGGTCCAGCCCGCATGAGACAATTTTCCTCTTAGTATTGTCGCTTTTGTTGTTTTATTTTATGCCCCCAATAAATTTATTATATATTTTGTGTTGTGACAATAAAGTAAGTATTGTTGTTGGATTTATTAAGAGTTTCGACAAAAAATTCTCCGTTATCACTCTAATAGCACTAGGTAAGGCTATAAAACTATTGTTCAATAGTTTTAATGTATCTATACCATAACAACAAATCATAATTGTATATTGTGTCATGTTGTACATATCCGATTTTTTCACTCTATTTTTTTGTGCCAAGTCCAAAATATTTACGATTATAAAACACACCTTACTTTTGGGAGATCTGTCTTTTTTACCCATTTTTTTCTTTGATATTTTAAATTTAAACTAATTTATTACCAATGTTTTGGTTTGCCGATATATTATTTCTCGACTTGCTAACTATGCTCACACTACGGCCACTCAGCCCACACAACTAGAGCATTGTGAATGCTCTCTACCATACTATTAACAGATTCTATAAATGGCAAATAAGGGTGGCAATCGGGCGGGGTGGCCAGCCCTAGGCCTGGGCCACAAAAGTGGTTGTAAGGCAGGGCTGGGAAACCATGGCCCAATAGTAAGGCCAAGCCTTTCCGGGCTTGGGCCAGCCATATGAGGATTAGGGCCGGGCTAGGGTTGCCCCAAGGCCAAGGCCATTGCTACCCCTTAGGGCCGAGGGCCCGGCACTCGGTCATCGTCGGGTGCCACAGCCCCTATCCATATCCACTCTCACTCTTTTTCCTATATTTGAACCTTTGAACTTATCACAATGGCCTAAAGATTCAATACACCACGCCTCTCCCACTCCTATTTCTAATTTTGTACCTTTCCAATTCATCAAAATAACAGAAAGATTCACTGCACCCTGGTTCTCCTCTTATTTATAATTGCTATTGTTACAAGCCATACCTAAAGAGAGATTAAGAGAGAGAAAGGGATGTCGATTTTTTGCATCAACCGCCTGCTCTTGGCCACTGCAGAACAAATTATCTCTCTGTTAAACGTTTGAGAAGTACCGGGACTTCGACATCCCTAGGAAATGAAGGTATACTTGGATTTCCAACTCTGTTTTCAACATTTGGGCCGATACACAATGTTTAAACCCATGTAACTGACCCATTTATATGAGAGATAGGACTCTGTCAACATATGAGGCCAATTACATGGGTTTAGGTATTGTGTATCAGCACAAATATTTGACATTGGAGTGAAATTCTAAGCAAAGCTCCATTTCCCGAGAGAATCGAGATCTTCGCTACTTCTCCAATGGTTAAAAGAGACAATTATGTACTCCTTTTGGAGATCACTGGTCCTGCTTCTCCAATGGTTAAAAGAGACAATTATGTACTCCTTTTGGAGATCACTGATCCTGCTTCTCGACTTGGACCTAGTACTTGTTGGTGTGTGCCCTCATGTGTGGCCATGAGGCGACCTCATTGAGGCCTCATGTTACCTCACCTATTTTTATGGGAGCTTATGGGAAGAATTCCATGGGTATTTATCATCCGTTAAAGCTAAATGTTCATCTTTTCTCATTGAAACATAACGGGTATAATCAATATATCCTTTTTCCTTCATCATTTTTTAATGCATTTTCAACCAAATACTGGCTCATTGTAAAAAGCTGTTTCTCAAGTACAAATGGTTATTGAGTGCTTTTACAGTGCAAGAAAGAAAAAAGGTACCTCAAAAGTAAGAGTTGTTTCTTTCTCTACTGTTAAAGGGGGAACTTTTTTTTTTTTGGACACCGTTTTTGTGACTCCATGTAGAAATGAGTCACCCCTTAAAAATCTATTTTTGAGATGGATTTTTGGACTTAATTTTTTAAGGATATGTAATCTCAAACATGGAGATTATGAATATGAAAAAAATAAATAGATTTAAAAATTAAAAATAATAATTCTATTAAGAAAATATTAGGACTCTTAGTTTCAATTATTTTTAGATGGACCACCTATTGGGTCCATCGTTAAGATGGATGCTTTATACCTTGGGACCACATAGCTTCATACCTTGGGACCACATATTGTAGAAATGCGATCGAGCCTAAGCCTGCAAGAAGCAGTTTTCTTTTTTTGATTACCCGTTCATTATTTTTACTCCCTCAAGAATAATCGCAGGGTATCACATCTCTAAACTTTTCCTGTTCGTGTGCACAAAATATTTTCACGTGAAAATTATGTCATACATTGTTTTTTATTTGCGTGAGTCAGTGGGGAGAGGGCCCCTACTCTTGGTAGAAATTGAGCCTAAGACGTAGCATTGCAAATTGTCAAGCGCTAACCAATTAAACCTGGGCTCTTTTCCTACGTTTTATACATTTGTTTGGTGTGTAATACATATGAAAATAAATCCCATGGCAAAAAGTTTTATCATGAAATGGTCTAATTTATGGTAAAAAAAAAAATCTCACCTCTTGAAGTGGGGAAATATTCCCCGTGCTTTTATTTTTACTCACGGACCCACTATTCACTATTCACCATTTACAACATAATATATATTATATGATATTTTATTATATATGTTAAATAGTATATTTAATATAAAAATTATGTTTCC
>NW_006499159.1:6198095-6241694 GCF_000471905.2 Amborella trichopoda
ATATATATATTGATATTGAAGTCATTAAACAATAATTTTATAATTTTACTTGTGTCATTAGAGTAATACTGGGCAAAAAGGGATATTGAAAATGATCATTTTATCCTCCACTCCTGCTAATAGAGAGTATTATTCCTGAGTAGTGGAGAAGATGGTTGGTAGGACATATATCCTAGTTAAGGTGAATGCAGAGAAGCAAGCACCATATCACACGCGTTCATCTTTCCTTTAATTCAAGGAAAAGTTTTATACAAGAGTGAGCCCTTAAACAATCAAATTTACGTACACTTAAAAAATTCATTAAGAAAGGCTGTTTCGATGCTAGAAAAATCCTCAATTCGATCATCTCGACCTCAAGATTTATGGACATGACAAAAATAGATTTCAAGTATTGAAAATAGTGTATCTTATTATGTATTATCTAAACCATCAATTTTCAAGGTTTTCAAGTATTTATAGATTTTCTCTATCTATACTATTTTTTAATTTTTATATTTAGAGATAAAATAAAATATTTAGGCCATTATAAAGATTTCTGATACTAAAACAGTATAGTTCAATACCATTTAAAGGGCGCCCTAATTTGCTTGCTTTAAGTCTCGGCCTTATACAAACCACACCCTTAGTTAAGTGTCATGTTAACATACTCCTTTGGTCTGCTTTCCTTTATTCCCATTCTACTTGGAATGGTTCAAACAAAGACTTCAGTCATACAAGTGGCATTAAAATCTAGATTTTAGCATATTTGTCAAGCAAGGTCGATACTAGTAAGTGGGTGTCTGATGTATAAATGCATCAAACTTGATTATGACATGTATACATTACTTCCTATTACACAAAATTATAAATATAACTTCACTATATTACTCAAAAAAAAATAAAAAAAAACTAATATAATTTTTTAAAAATACACTTTAACCATTTTAACATAATTAGATTGGAATATGAAATTCCAAACTGGTCATCCAGAAAAACGAAATATAAGTTTTTAGAACCAGATTGGAACTGAGTTAATATTTTTTAACCAAAAAGTAATGTAAAAAACCAACTGGATATCTGATGCAATCATTTGGAAAAATTTGCAATTTGGGTTGGAACTTGGTGTTCCGACACAAAAACTAGGAAAAAAACAAGAAAAAACCTAGTTCAAAACTCGAGGCACTTTGGAGAAAATAAAAAATTTATAAAAAATTACATAACCATAAATTTCAAAATACATGTGATATTTTTAAATACAACAAAAAAAGAGAAGGAAAAAGTAATATAATATAGGAACTTGATACTATAGAAGTAAGGTGCACCTCAAAAATCAAATAGAAAAAAGTGTTTTGGAGTTGGAAAACCTTCGAATTGATCATCTTGACGGATGTCATCATTAATTGAGCTTTAACCCAACTATTTAGGGTCTGCTACATGAACCCTATTCTCCCATTATGCTCTATTAAAGGTCACACTCTCAATCAAACTACAAGTCACCATATCTCTTATCGCTATTTTCATTCATATCCTTTTGGGCATTTCCTTGCCTTTTTAGAGCCTTCTATTTGAACCAATTCTCCCCTCCCAATTGATATTATATTAGGTCTATGATGCACATGGCCAGCAAACCTAAGTTTATTTTTCTTCATCTTATCGTATGTTGGAGCCATATCTAAGTTCCCTCGTATGAATTCATTCTATCCTTATTTATGTTGTCACTCATTCATTTCAACATCCTCATCTCTGCTACACTAATATTATGATTTATTATCTTATCGTATGTTGGAGCCATATCTAAGTTCCCTCGTATGAATTCATTTCGAATTCTATCCTTATTTATGTTGTCACTCATTCATTTCAACATCCTCATCTCTGCTACACTAATATTATGATTTATTATCTTATTGGAGATATATGGATATAAATAAAAATAAAAATAAAAGAATTCTGAAACCTAAAAATACTGCATCTTGTAACAAGTTATTAAGACAATCTACTTTTAAGATTTTTAAATATTAAAAGATCTGCTCAATATGCACTATTTTTAGAATTTTAAATTTCATAATTAAATTTGAACATGAATTTTCGAGTCATCTTAAAGTTTTCAGCATAAGAGCTAGATAGAACCTAGTGGCACCTAATAGTAGCCTCACCCAAAAGAAAAAGATATCAAAGAGAGTTTCCCTTTTATCAGCATTGCAACCTTTTTGAAGTGTATGGAACAATTGTATCTCCTTATATTTGCCTGTATGTATGGTAGAAGAGAGGGGAGCCGTTGTTACAATGACCGTTTTTGAAATCATGGTATGCAAGGATCAATTTTCAAATAAAAAGTTATTTTAGCTTTAAACTCTCTCAATGAGTAAGTCCATCAATACGGGTGAGCATATATTTTGAAATTCAATTTCACTTAAAGCATTAAAAAATTATTAACGATTTCAAAAAAAGGTAGGCGCTCGTAATCGTCATTGAATTACTCAAACTAAATAAATAAATTATATATATATATACATATATATATATATATATATATATATATATATTGGTGTGTTTTTGTTGCTCAAATCCCATAAAAATCTCTCAATCCATAAAAAAAAAGTTGTCGTTACCAGGGATTTAAAAGTTTCCCGCTCAATGTGCTACTCACGTCTAACGGCCACCCTGCCTATACAAGCGGAGGAATCTGAACTCTCTCTCTCTCTCTCTCTCTCTTCAATGAATACATATTCTATAGGAGGCAAAGTCTCTCCGCCATGGGAGGTAAATCTCTGGCATGCCTGGAGCACGCGCACAGGCCCCATCCATATTCACTCTCTCTCTCTCTTTTCCATTTTTGCACATTTCCCTCATATCACAATGCCATAAACATTCAATGCACAATGCCTCTCCTCCTCCTCCTATCTTTATTTCTATTGTTACAGAGAGGGAGAGACTGCACAATTTCACCAAACCCTAGAGAGAAAAGAGAGAAGAGAGAAGGGGTTATCCATTTGAGGCCTTAATCTCTTAAGCTCCATAACAGAAAACGGGTCCTTCCACTCTTTGATACACAGATACAGAGAAAGGCGGATTCTGCTTTCTCTTGGAAATGGATATCGCAGAAGACAGGATAAGCGAACTCCCAACAGAGATTATTCTCATGATTCTCTCTGCGCTAACGATCAGAGAGGCTGCACGGACATCCGTCCTCTCTCGCAGGTGGAGGTCTGCTTGGACCTCGACTCCTGTTCTCAATATCTGCTTGGATTCACTACAATCATTCTCATGCAACTGGGCCAATATAGTCGATTCAGTCCTCTCTCGCCATCATGGACCCATTTCCACATTTTGGCTGGATAGAATGATTTGGTGTAGTAGCGAAGATCTCAATCGGTGGCTCTCTATGCTATCCAGTCGAGTGATCGAAGATCTGGTCATTGACTTTTATGACCAATATGTGCCATACACAGTTCACCCTAGTTTCTTTTCTTGCTCAACTTTGGTATCTGTAGAATTAAGTTCATGCAGGCTCGAGATGCCCACTGATTTCAATGGATTTAGGTTTCTCAAACTTCTCTCTCTGAAAACTGTGACTCTCACTGATACTATACTTCAGGCCATAGTTTCCCAGAGTGAAAGATTGGAAGATCTGACCCTGATTGATTGCGAGGGACTGAGTAAAATCAAAATCGTGGCCTCGAACCTCTTTAATTTCCATCTATTTGGTGTATTTACTGAAGTTGATTTAAGTGGGAGTTTGAACCTCAAGGATCTTTTTATTAATTGGGATGATGATGAAAATGGGGTTTGGCCACTCAGACAGATTATCATGGGTCTCACTAAATTGGAATCTCTGAGCGTCACTGGTTTTCTTCTACATGTGAGTGCTGTTTTTGCATTATTATCATTCTTAATAATTTGCTTAGTTACTCAATTGAGTTACTGGTTTTTCTCTTTTGAGATCTTACGTATGAAATACTGCCTCGGGATGATCTTTTTGGCTTTCACTCTTAGTGTATATGTTTAGTTAGTGAACTGAGTTGCTATTTAGTTAGTGAATTGATTTAGTGTATTTGGTTTGTTAGTTGGATGAAGCTTAGATGATGATGATTTGGTTAGTCAATACTATTTTTTTTTATGATATTCATATTATGTAGGACCTGTCTAAGGATGTTTATGCTTTTATTTTCATTATTTATAATGTGTATAATTAGTGAACTGAATTGCTATTTGTTTCATTATTCAAGATCCTATTTTGTTTAGGTACTCAGGTTTGTGATTTTGCACCCTTTTCTACATGAGTAGATGTTATTCTTGCACTTTTATCATTGATGATGATTCTTTGGGTGGGTAAAATCTACTCATATCCTTTCGACGTTTTATGCAGACGTTGCATTTTTATTTTTTTAGGCAAATTGCACCACCCCCATGTTTGGGCCAAACTCATAGAAGGCCATTAGTTTTTCAAGTTTGCTTAATTGGTTAAACTAGGGTTTTAAAAATCTAGATTGGCCAGCTGAACTAGCCATCTGGAAACCTAGACCGGGCCGGCGAATTGATCCAAGATCAGCGAATTAGATTGATTCTCTAGTGAATGGGTGTAGACAATAAATATTTTTAAAAAACAAAAAAAAATTAAAATAAACAATGAAATATGAAATGTGTGGGAATAGAGTGATCCGGCCATTTCGGATCGCCATAAACGCACATGGTTCCCTAATAGAATCGGGCAATTCCAAGGGTAACAGACTGTTTCCCGATTATGACAAGTAATCGATCTGCCATGGTCAATTCTCGATTGCCAATTTTTAAACATTAGGTTGAATAGATTGCTTAATTGGTAGAACCAGTTGTTTCAAAATTTTGCAATGTATCCATCCAGATTGGGAATTGGTAGGGACTAACCTAGTTTGGAATCGGAACCCACAATCCGGTCCGATTTTGGCAGACTCATGCAGTTCCATCTGAGAGCTGTGTTTAGTAGGGAATCAAGCGATCCGGATATGGTAATTTGCTCGGTTCCCATGCATTCAATTTTTATATTTTTTATTTTTGAATTTTAATTATTTCATTTTTTGTAGGCTAATTATTTATCATAAAGAATATCTTGTTATGCATCTAGATTCTAGACTGTTCGTTTGCCGGTCCAAATCGGTAGCTGGTTCGCCCAACTGATCTGATTTTTGAAACACTGGGTTGAATGGAAAGAGAATTAAAAAGTGAGGGCTAAGAATGTGGCTTACCATTTTGCCTTTTAGTAGAACACAAATAAAAATGTAGTGGGGAACATGCTTTTATTTTTTATGCCTTCGTGAAAATGAAACTTTTTTTTGTTAACTAAACCCTAACCTCAAAAAACCTAAACCCTAAACCTTTTGTCTTATTGTTTTAAACGCACCATTGAGGCAACTTGTTAGGAGGTTCACTGAATTGGTTGTTCGGATTGAACATTAAAAATTGGAAAAGCAGACTATTTACCTTATAAATTGGTCACAATTAATCTTGACTATTGGAGAAATTGGGTGGCTGCATTTATTTTATTAACCAAGCTTAAACTTCAAAAGAAATTTTTTCGAATTTTGTGACACACCTAAGCTATCAAATTTTACATCGGATGGTTATAAGTAATTGTGACCTCCCAACACTAAAGATGAATGGTCACTATACAATCCCTTAAAAATTAATGGCTAAGATATATGTTTAACGGGTTGCCTTTGGGGGATAGAAAAGACAAGCGCAGGAATTCTATTAAAATTTTTCATTCAATCTCCAGCATGAAAACACCATCAGTTTTTTGTTTAGAAATAGAACATCAAAGTGCTTGAAAAAAAATTGATTTGGCATGCATTTTGAATATTTAGCACATTACCATCCCCTCATGTTCCACACGCATTACATCAACTTATGTATTGTGAGGTACCTAATCAATATGCCCCAAAACCCTAGTGTGATGGAAACATGGAAAGTTAGGCCCTTAAATCACTTATGATCGTAACATACTATGATGCTCTGCCCTCGACATTCCCGATGGCTCTCATCCTATGATGCCTCTCACTCTATGGAGGCTCTCACTCTCATTGTGTTTTTTCAAGTAGCTTCCATATGTTGCCTTTTCCACAAGTAGCACTTTCCTAGGATTTGAACCAGGTCGCAGTGGTTCTTTTGATAGCAAAGGTTAGGTACCAGTCCCAAAACTTTAAGGTGACGGAAACATAGAAAGTTAGGGCATTAAACCGCCTAGGATCGTAACATTTACCAGGTTCACCAAATTGATTCAACAAATTGCGAATAAGAGTTTCCAGCTAACAAGTTACATTTTGGCGGTGCACATTGAACATGCTGGAGGGGAACATGTATAAAGTTTTCATTCACATTGCCCATGTCAAAATACAAACTGTTTTTTTTTTCCCTGAAAAATGACTTTAAGACTACTTAATTTGATGCGCACTTAGATTTTTTTGCACACTGTCTTCCCATCCTCATGTTTCTATCACACCCATGAAGGAAACTCAGCTTAGCAGGTTCCATTAAATGCCTAAACAGATTAACACTTAAAACGTTACTTGCACAGGAACTGGTTTATCGGTTTAACCAGTTGCCTTTGGGGGGCTCATAACAAATATGTGGATGGGGATATGTATTAGAATTTATATTCATGACCCCGCATGAAAATACAATCTGTTTTATCTTTGAAAATTAAGAACAAAAAGAAATTCAGACAACTTGATTTCACATGAATTTGAATTTTAATGTACACTGCCATGAGCACCACATTTTTTCAGTGCACTCATGAAGGCAACCTGCTTATAAAGTTGTTTAATTTGCTAAACAGGTTGAAAAGTAATCATCTTAAGGCATACAATAAATATGGAATGGGGATATTGTATTTAAAATTTATTCATGAGGTCCATGTAAAAACAATATGTTTTCCTTTCAGAAAATGAGACATAAAAAGTATTTTACTCTATTTGACATGCATTTTGAATTCTAATACAAGTTGCTATCACAGGCACACTCAGTAAGGCAAACTGTTTAGCAGATTCACCTAATTGGTTGAATAAATTGAAAATTAAAAGTTGCAAGCTGAGAAATCAAATTTACAAGTTGGATTTTGGGGTGGAACAATAAACATGTGGAGGGTAATGAGAATAAAATTTTATGCAGGCAACTACATGAAAATACTATTTTAATTTCTGAAAAAAAAAAAAAAAAAAAAAAAACTGTTCTTGCCACTACTTGTTTTGAAAGGCATTTTGAGTTTTCTCCACATTGCTATCCTCTCCAGTTACAGGCCCACCCATTATGGAAGCTTGTTCAGGAGGTTCCATTAATTGGTTGAACAGATTGTGAATTAAAGATTCGTTGCTAAGGAATCAGTTTAACTGGTTGGTTTAGGGGCTCATAATAAACATGCAGGCAGGAAACATGTATTAAAAGTAAAAGTAAATCCTATTAAAATACTGCATTGACATCTACACAGAATTAAAACCTGTTGTATTTTTTGAAAGCTGAGAACAATAAAGAATTCAGACAACTTGATTTGACATGCACTTTGAATTTTTATACACATTTGTTATCGCCTCATGTCTCATGCATACCCATAAAGGCATCTTTTTAGCAATTTCATTTAATTTTTTTGAAAAGATTGCTTATTGAAAGTTACCATCTAAGATATCAATTAGACAGGTTTCCTTTTGGTGGCACACAATAGACTTTTTCTGATAATTTTTTTTTTCTTGAGGCCTTAATGAGAAAAAGGTCTATTTTCTTTTTCATAAAGTGAAAACGAAATGGTAATTAGAACCACTTGATTTAGCATGCTTTATGATTTTTCATTTTGTACATTGCTATCCCTTGTTCATGTTTTGGGTGCCCATTAGAACAACTTGTTCAGCAATTTCACCTAATTGATCAAAGAAATTGCGAATTAAATGTTATCAACCTAGATATCACTTTACGATTGCATTTTTTGGTAGTGTTAGAAATATGGAAGCAGAATGGGCTAAAAAATAGTTTACTATTATGAAAACAAGTGGGGTTACAAGGGATCAATATGGTCTTTAAAGACCACAAGTATATTTTGAACTCTATTTTTTTTTTACTATTCTCTCCCACGTACGGAGCTTAGAAGACTTTTTCTATTTTACACAAATGGATGGGGACAGCTTCTTGGGAACCTCTCTCCTTCATACGAGTAGATTGATACAACATACCTTCAAGCCCCCTTTTTATAGGCTTATTTATGACGATGGAGAGAATACTAGATTGGCGGTGAGAGAATGAAGGACGGTGGAGAGATGGAGAGGAGTGTAGAATTTTCTAGAGAGAGAGATAGACAAATTATACAATTTAACATCCCCTCTTAATTTGTCACTTTCATTTTTTCGTAGATTTCATAAATTTATCTGTTGATAGCACTTTCCAAAAATATCTGCAAGCTGGTCATTTGTGCAAATAAACTTGAGCTCGATCTCCCCTTTCTCGACCAAGTCTCTAATGAAGTGGTGACGAAACTCTATATGCTTTGTCCTGGTATGAAATACTGGATTCTTCGTCATAGCAATAGCTGACATGTTATCACAATAAATTGTTGTTCGATCCTTTTTCTCATGATGTAAGTTATATAGAATTCCTCTCAACAAATCAGCTTCACACGCAGTGCTAGTGGCTGAAATATATTCCGCTTCTGCAGATGATAGGGCAACCATTTTTTGCTTCCTTGATGACCAAGATGTAACTTTAGATCCCAAGCATAATACATATCTTGAAGTGCTTTTTCGATCATCGAATGATCCAGCCCAATCGACTATCTGTGTAGTCAACCAGGCTGTTGTCTTTTTCTGTAGTATACTTGAGACCAAAGCTCTTAGTTCCTTGAACATATCTTAATATTCTTTTGGCTACTACAAAATGCAACTTGCTTGGTTTGCTCCTGAATCTAGAGACAATACTGACTGCATGAACAATATTTGGTCTTGTGTTTGTGAGATAGATGAGTGAGCCAACAAGACTTCTATAAGAGGATGCATCCGCTTCTTATGCTCCATCATTTTGTGTCAAATTTTCATTTGGAACCATGGGAGTAGCCACCGGTTTGCATTTTGTCATACCCAATGTTTTCAAGAGGTCTTCTATAAATCTTTCTTGGGAAATAATAATTTCTCTATTTGAATGTTTTACTTGAATCCCAATAAAATATCTCATGAGGCCCAAATCCGACATTTCAAATTCCTTTATCATACTTTTCTTAAATTCTTCCATCATTTTTTGGTTAGTACCAGTAGAAATCAAATCATCAACATAAAGACAGACTATTAGAAAGTCATGCGTACCCGTTTTTTTACATAGAGTAACGGTTCACTGGGACTTCTTTCAAACCCTTCTTGGCAAAAGTACCTGTCAATCCTACTTTTCCATGCTCGTGGTATTTGCTTCAATCCATATAAGGCCTTTTAAAGTTGATATACTTTATTTTCTTTTCCTTTTTTCACATATCCTTGAGGTTGTTCAATATACACTTCTTCGTCAAGTTCTCCATTTAAAAATGTGGATTTTACATTTAACTGAAATACTAGAAACCTCATTTGTGTAGTTACTGCCAAGACAGTTCTAATAGTTTCCCTTCGTGCAATTGGGGCAAAAGTTTCAGTATAGTCAATACCTGGTTGTTGAGCATAGCCGTTTGCCACTAACCGGGCTTGTGTTTTTTAATTGAGCCCTCTTCATTATGTTTTGTCTTGTAGACTCATTTTAGTCCTATGACTTCTTTGTTCTTGGGTTGGTCCATTAGCTCCCATGTTTGATTTTTCTCTATTACTGTAATTTCTTCTTCCATGGTTTTTATCCATTCTTCATTCTTCTTTTCTTATGGTTTCTTCGAATTTTTATGGCTCACTAGCAAAAAAGGAAATACCACATGATTCATAAATTTCTCTTTGTGAACGTACCTTTCCTAGTGGTGCCTCAGAGTCGGATGAGTCTTGACTTGGTGCGCCTGGAGATGGTGTTTTTGGGCTTGATATCGAGCTTGGAAGTTGAGAGCATGCTCTTTCTTGTGGAGTATTTTATTCTTTTCTTATTATTGTTATTGGTTCTTGGCCAGATTTTTCTTCCCATTTCCATTCACTTTTCTCATCAAATACAACATCTCTAGAGATTACCAATTTATTTGTTTTTGGATTGACAAGGCAATATGCTTTTGAAACTTCACTATATCCGATAAAGATATACTTTTCGTCTTTTTCATCAAATTTTTCTATATTTTGGGAAGTTCTTTCAAGAAAAAACCTTAAAATAATTTATGTTTGGTTTTCTTTTATACCATGCCTTAAAAGGTATTTTATTTTGAAGATATTTAGTAGGAGACCTATTAAGAATATAGACAGCAGTATAAACAGCTTCAGCCCAAAATTTATTGGGAAGATACTATCCTTTTAACATACTTCGGGTCATTTCAACAATTTTCCTATTTCTTTGTTCTACTACTCCACTTTATTGTGGAGTATATGTTGTTGTCAACTCTCTTCTAATTCCATTCTTTTTGCAGTAATTCCAAAATTTTGTTGATGTGAATTCTCCTCCTCTATCTGTCCTCAAGGATTTTAATGGAAAACTACTTTGTTTTTCTACATTAGTTTTAAACTCAGTAAAACCTGAAAAAGCTTCTAATTTTTGGGCCGAGAAAAATACCCATATCATCTTGTTGTAATCATCAACAATTAAAAAAAAAATCTTTTTTTTTATTAAAGGTTTCGGTTTGAGTTGGTCCACAAATATCTAGCATGAACCAATTACAATGGAGCTCTAGCTCTCCAAGATGATTCTGAAAATGGTAATCTGTGTAATTTTCTATAAATACAACCTTCACATATTTTCTTTTCTTTATTTATTGGTGGTAATCCGATTACCATACCTTTCTGACCCATCAATCTTAAACTTTGAAAATTTAAATGCCCAAATCTTAGATGCCATAGGTAGGATTTATCAATATTTTAAGAACTTAGCGCATAATTTTCACATGTTAGCATAACCATAGGAAATACCTTATTTGGGGTCATTTTTACCTTGGCTATGGTCGGTCTAATTGCTTATAAAAAATTATACATTTATCTCTATTGAAATTGATTGAATATCCATTTTTCATCAATTGCCCAACACTTAAAAGATTATGTGTCAAGCTAGGAATATAAATAACATCATGAATAAATATAGGGCAATCGCCTTTAGGTTTTATGGCAATTATTCATTTTCCTTCAACATTTTGGAGTTTTCTATCTCCTAACTTGACTTGTGAAGTGATTTTTTCATTTATTTCAACAAAACTGCTCTTATTTCCTGTCATATGATTGCTACAGCTACTATCCAGGTAACAAACATCTTGTGAATTTTGTTGGGCATTCATGCATGAATAGAACATATGACCTGTATTATTATCTTCAGAAAAATTTACTTCATTTTTCTGAATTTGATTTTTCTTTTGAATCCAGCAATCCCTTTGAGAGTGATTTGGGATTCTGCATTGTTGACATTTATATCAGCAATTCTTTGATTCATAACCTGATTTTTTACAAATAATACAATAAGATTCATATCTATTTTTTTAATATAAATTTCTCTGGCTGTTCATATTTCTTCCTCTTCCTATTTCTTGGTCTCTTAAAAAAATAATTCTTCCATGAACTCTTTGATAATTTTGAAATGTCCCCCTATCTCTTTTTTCTTAAAAATTTTTCTTTTCAGAAATTGTAACCTTTAACTGAAAGGCCTGTTCCATATTCTTCAAATCTATTTATCCTTTGTTCATGTGCTTTCAAATACCCACTTAATTCTTGTAAAGATAATTTAGATCAATCTTTTGATTCTTCTATAGAAGCTACAACATGGTCAAATTTTGCATGTAGGCTTCTAAAAAAAAATTTGAACTATTTTTTTATCATAAATATCTTCCCCGTAATGTTTGATCTGATTTATTATTCATGTAACTATAGTGAAGAAATTATGAAATGTTTCACCATCTTTCATCATCAAATTATCAAAATCTCTCCATAAATTTTGGAGTTTAATAGAAATTATTTTTTCAGATCCTTGAAATTCATTTTCAAAATTTCCCATGCTTCTTTTGATTTTGAGGCTATTTTTATTCAAAGAAAGATAGCTTTACTTACCGCTTGTTGGATGAAGAGTAGGGATTTTGGATCTCTCCTCTTATTTTCCTTGTACTTGTTCTGCCTTGCTTGCGACCATGATTCCAGCGCTGCTACATTTTTTGGCACTGAATAGCCTTCTTCCACAATGTCCCACAAATCTTGTGAGATAAAAAGAGTCTTCATTTGGAGACTCAATGACTCATAGTCTTCTCCATCTAAAATAGGAATTAGGTTTTTGGTATAATTCATACCCGAAGGGGAGGCCATAGGGAATGGGTTTTTTTTTTTTAGGAAGCACAGGGATATGGCTATGATACCAAATGTTAGAAATATGCAAGCAGAATTGGCTCAAAAATATTTTACTATTATGAAAACAAGTGGGGTTACAAGGAAGCAATATGGTCTTTGGAGACCACATATATATTTTTAAATCTCGCTTTCTTTCACTACTCTCTCAATATGGGGCTTGGGAGATTATTTCTATTTTACATGAATGGATGGAGACAACTTCTTGGGAAGCTCTCTCTTTCATACGAATAGATTGATACAACATATCTTCAAGTCCCCTTTTTATAGGCTTGTTTATGACGGTGGAGATAATCCTAGATTGGCAGTGATAGAAAGATATAAAGAGAGAAAAAATGGCGGTAGAGAGATAGAGAGGAGTGTAGAGTTTTCTAGAGAGAGAGAGAGACAAATTATACAATTTAACAGGTAGTGCACAATAAACAAGTGATATGGAACACCTATGAAGTTGTTACTCACGACACCCAGTTGAAAAATCAGAATTATTTGAATTGATTGTTTTGCTTATGGCCCTATTCTCCTCATGTTCTAGGCACACCCATAAAGGGAACTTGTTTCGCAGGTTCTGTTAATTGGTTGAAGTCATGAGGAATTAGAAGTCACCCAGTAAGAAACTGGTTTAACCGGTTCCCTTTATTGAGGAACATAATAAATATGTGGCAGGGAATGTGAATTAAAAATTATATTATTGATTAACAAATTGAAGACAATAATATATTTTATTTTTTAGAAAATGAAATCAAAAGTAATTAGGACATTTAGATTTGACATGCATTTTGAGGAATTAGAAGCCACCTGATAAGAAACTGGTTTAACCGGTTGCGTTTACGGAGACACATAATAAACATGTGGTGGGAAATGTGAATTAAAAATTATATTAATGATTCACAAATTGAAGACATTAATATATTTTATTTTTTAGAAAATGAGATCAAAAGTAATTAGAACATTTAGATTTGACATGCATTTTGAATTTTTATGTACATTGTCATCCCCTCACAATGTTTCAGGCACACCCATGAAGGCAACTTTTTTAGCAGATTTGCATAATTTGTTGAATAAATTGATAATTAAAAGATACAAGGCAAAACTTAAGAAATATACCAATACATGCCAAGACTAAAGAAATAATTAACTCTCAAAATGGACTTTCCAAAAAGAAACACACTGAGATCAAAGCAAAGATGTTTGAACCAGTTAGTGAAGTCGTTCTTTTAGGAAGTTAAAAAAATAGCAATTATTTTGGTGAAATAGAGGAAAAATGGCTTTCACACATTGAATATAGTTTCACAGAAGCATTATCTTGATGTTTCCTACTAGTTTTCTTTATGCTATGGACAAGATTGATTCATATGATAGTTGTGGTAGTTTTTTGTTTGCAGTTATTTTATTGAAAGTGGTAGAAGTAGGTATTACTGAGGAATTATTGTGGAGTGTTTTTTACATCATCATGGTTTGTTACTTGCAGAGCTTTTATGAGAAGTCAGCTAATGGAGGGAATGGTGGGTTATCTACAACGTATAATTCTCTGCTGACATTCGAGATACATTTAAATTGTCTGGAAGTATCAGAGATCATGGGTTTGGTTTGTCTGTTGAAGAAGTTCCCAAATCTAAATTCTCTTTGCATTAAGGTGAACATGATTCTCATAATAGGTGGCATCTTTTCTTCTTTTGGTTTCTTTTCCCTATATGGTCTTAGACAAGTTCATCACTGCTTCCATGTTTTGACCTTGTCGTCTTTTGTTTTGGATTTCTTGTTCTTCTTTTCTCTTTTGAAGGATCTTGAGAAGGAGCTAAAACCTGAGGGAAAATTGACTAAGAGGAACTTGGAGGCGTTGAATTCTGATGCTAGGTCTTGCTTGGCTCACGTCAAAAAATTAGAGCTAGAAATAGCTCCTTACTGTGATGAAACTCTTGAAATAATTGAGTTTTTTCTGTTGAATGCTGGGGTATTGGATTTGCTTTTGATCATTATCTGGAGTCTTGAGGATCAAGAGGAGAGATCAAAGATAGAGGAGCGGTTGAATTCGTTTCCTAGAGCTTCTTCTCAGGCTAAGATCGTGGTTGCTGAGATTTGTTAAAATATCACATATTTAAATTACTATGTTGGTTACTGGATATTTCTTGATGGAAACTTGTTTTCTTTTCTTTGGGTAAGCGGAAGACACTTATTCAAGTGGCAGTATACATTTTTTTAATCTTGATGTTTTCTCTATCGAAATTTTGATGCCTTTGAAGGACATGACTATATGGTTTCTTTGCTTTTCATCAGCAGTAAAGACATGTAGAAGTGGAGTTCGTTGGATTTTTGGAAAGATACCATTGTTGGTATCTTTAAAATATGTATGGGTGCTTCTACTATTATTTGGTTATTTTAAAAAAGTACGCACTCTTTCTTAAACAAAGTTCTTTTCTTAAACAAAGTTCTCTTGGAGAGATTAACTTCAAAACTTGAAGAGATAACTATGAATTCAAAATGCAAATTATGCACATACTTTCATTTCACAGGTGCTATATAGGTGCACTACATCCCATTACATTGTGCTCTAATAATTATTTAATTTCCACATACAGCTATGTGACCCAACTTCTCTAGATGACTCCCCACTTCTACTAGATAAGTACCCACAAGAGATAACTCAAAACTACTCATAACTCATCACTTCTTACAAGATAACTACCCACTAACATAGAGTGAGAGAGCCAATCACACGGACATCAACCCCTACAATTTTGCATCACATTTTCTAGCATTCTCCTTTGATGCAAAATTTTTTTTTTTCAAAAAAAAAAAAATTTCTAAATGAATTTACGAAGTTCTTTACTTTCCTCTTTTAATGTAAACACCAGGGTTTCAAGACTTTTAATATACTTTTTTATTTGATAAATTTATTCTTCCCTTGCAATCTTCATATTCTCTTCTTGATCATGTTTAATTTCAATTACTTCTTCATTTTTGCCAATTACGATATGGCAAAAGAAGTTTCACTGTGTTCGGCTTCTTTTCCTGTATCCATAGGAAAACGTAAAAATTCTCTTCCTCCCCTTTCTATCTCACAAACAAATATGAGTCAATGCTCAAGTTCTTCTTTGATAATTTTGTAAATTGGTTTTTAAATTTCTTACTTTTGATAAAATTCATTCAGCTTGCTTTTTGGAGTAGGAATTGATATATGTTCTTGATGTCTTTTCTACCAAAAAAATTTGCAACAATTAGTTTTCCTTTTATTTTCTTTTTTGAAACATTTTTCTCCCCCATTTTTTTTATACCTTCTCATGACATCATCATGCCTTTTCATGGCATGAAACACTAGGAATGTATGTCTTTTTTTTTTTCTCTTTCTCAAAAATCATTTTTCTCTTTCTCATCATGCGTTTTCATGGCACGACATACTAGGACTGCAATGTCCTTATTTTCTTTCTCAAAAATCAAATTTTTTCTGTCTACATTAGGCATGGATTCCCATCATGCCTTTTCATGGCACAACATATTAGGACAGCGGATCGTTTTTTTTTCTTATTTTTTCTCAAAATTCATTTTTTTTCTATGCCTACACTAGGCATAGATTTCCCATGAGAATTACTCGTTCCCTCTTTCATAGCAATTTTTATTTTTTAAAACCTCATTTTTTGGAAACTTTTGCAAAATATGACATCAAGAGTTCTCCAATTATGCTTTCCCCCTTTTTTTAAAATCTCATTCTTTTCCAATAACACTCAATTCTTTTATTTTTATTTTTTGTTTTCTTCCATTCTTTTTTTTTCATTGCAAAAGGCTCATTTTTTTTATTTTGTAAAATCACTTAGTTCTTCTTTTTTTTTTACCAAGACCCAAACATTATTTTCATTTTAATTTTTAAATACTCATAAAATTCACCTTTGAAAATTGGAGTAGATGGTTGAGAAATATTTGAGCTACTAGTGTTTGCCAAGTGGAATAATACAGGAAATTAAATAAAGAGATTTAAATTTCTATCACCTCTCCAAGTAATAAATCTTCACACCAATGTCTATCTATTTGGGCTTATCTTTTTTAGCAACATGTGCGCTCTCCAATGCTTATCTCTTTTTTTTTTCTTGTTTCTTTTTTTGGCAACGGTGCTCTCTAATACCTATCCTTTTAGCAACCTGAACTGTGATACATGTTGGATTTTTGGAAAGATATGATACCATTATTGATATCTTGAAAATATGTGTGGGTGTTTCTACTACAATTTGGTTACTTTAAAAAAGTACGCACTCTTCTTAAGACAAGGTTTTTTTTGGAGAGATAACTATGTACTCAAAACGTAAATCATGTATGTACTTTCATTTTACATGTGCTACACAGGTGCATTACCGCCCATTACATTGTACCTATTTATGGGCCTTTACAACAGTTATTTAACTTCTACTAATAGCTACGTGACTCAACTTCTCTAGATAACTCCCCACTTCCTACTAGATAACTACCCACAAGAGATAAATCATAACCACTCACAACTCATAACTTCCCACAAATCATAAGTTCCTACTAGATTACTACCCACTAACATAGAGTGAAAAAGAGCAAATCGCACGGATCTCAACCCTTACAATTTTGCATTACAATATTTTGCATCCCTTCTTTTAGTTTATGAGTTTGGAATTGAAACCCACAACCAAGGGTGCAAATTTAGGCAATGAATTAGAACCTGATTAACAAAAGTTAGCTCTTATAATGCGAGTTTATGAATAAAATTTGTTTTGGTTTTTTGATTTGCTTGCATATGTTTTTCCTTGAGGTAATTAGGGTCACAACTTCTTAAAGTTCATGATAGTTGAATGCCAGAAATCGTTTCTAACTGTACCTTAAGAAAAGAGGTCTCTAGTTCATGTCCTGAAGCATCATCCTTTATTGTGGAGGAGTTGTGATGTTAATAATGCCTCTCCATTATTCCATAGGAATGAAGAAGGTATTCCAGCCATTTTTCTCAATAACATCCGTTGCTGTGCAGTTTTCTTCCTCTTCTTTATTTGACTTGGGGCTCAAAAGTTTTACCTGGTGATTATGTTCAAAGAAGAAAATTTTATTCCTGTTCTTCCCAGTATGGTATGAGGAAGTCTTCTTCATCTATAACCATAGAACCATATTTCCATCAAAATAATTTTCAATCTTTGTAATAGAGCTTTCAATTCGGCCTCATTAGAATAAAACTTTGTACTTAAAGTTATGAATTCTTAAAAGTAAATAATAAATTAAATTAGTACCTTTTTGGTAGTCAGATGGTGCTGGAACAAGATAGATGGACTTCGATTTCCTCTGGATTTTAATTTTGGGAATTAATGAAATTTTTTTTTTGCTTGTTTAGGGCATATATTAGGTATTTAGTTTCGTAGGGATCTTTGGTGTAATTTATAAAAATATTCATTACTTACTAGTTGTGTCTTGTATAAGGTTGAGGCCCTAAGTAATCAAAGTAAGGTATACCTCTATATAGTATTGGAAGATGATTTTTTAGTAGCGAAAATTTTTATGATAACCTGAAATTTATTTTCATCTCTAATTACAAAATTTAAAGCTTCAAATAGAGTGTAGATTGAGCAGATTTATAAACACTTGAAAGTGTTGAAAATTGTCAGCCCAGATATTGCATTACAAGATGCACTACTTCGTAAACTTGGAATCCATTTTTTTTCATGTTTATCCATCTCGAGGTCAAAATGATCCAAATGAATACATCAGCAGGGAATATATGGTTTAAACAAAAAAAAGAGGATATTTCCTAGATAAATGGATCCATAGAGAAAAATGGAATATATTTATTGAGTTTCAAGTAGGTTCATAAAAAAGTAAAGGTCTCATTTCTCATGTTTTATTTATCGTTTGTATAATGGGTTGGGTAGTGGAAGTTGAAGTTTCTTTTCCACTTGTATTTGATATAGCTTCCCAGCCTTTGATTAAGGTCTTGAAGCTTATGATGATCAGGGGCTGAGCCAGTACGGCACTACAATTGTAATTACAACAGTGTGTCGGAAAATGTGATTTCAAAATATACGGTACAATTAAAGGAGGTTCACGGACGGTGGATATCACAAAGAATAAATGATGAATTGATTTAGGAGGTCGAATGCGATTGAAAGTTTTGTGTTAATTCAGCTTATAATTTACTGTTTCATGACAGAATGAGATGGAGTCGAAGTTCTTTGAAGAAAATTTGGACTTGGCGTGTTCCTTAAAACTTTTTTTTGTGGGTGTTGTTGCAACGAAAGATTGACAATTGATAAACTTATAAAAAGGGGTAAGATCTTGACTAATATATACTTTTTTTGTACGGAAAGTGATGAGAATGGAGACTACTTGTTTCTACATTTTTTTTTTTAACACTTTTAAGATATAGTGTTGGAATTTGAAATGCTTTAACAATGCTGAGTAGTCACACTGGTATTTCTAAACATTTGAGCTTTGAGGCACTACGTAAGATAGAAGGAATGCTTTGGCAAATTTCTAGGGCAGCAGTGTTGTTGGAGGTGTGGTCAGAGCGTAATAGAGGAGTTTTTAGGGTGTTAGTCTGGAAGTGGAGTTGGAAGAAAAAAGGATCTTGTACACTATATGGAGTTGGTTTTCAATAACCAAATAAGGTTTTGGTTTCTCCAAGGTAAATTTAGATGTTAATTTTAATAATCTGATCACTAAAAGAATAGTGAAAGTTAGACGAAAAGAGCGATGGGAACCGCCTATGGCCAAGAGTGTGAATCTTAATTTTGATGAGAGTACATTTAGTAACCCAAGGCCTACAGGTTATAGAGGAATCATTAGGGATTCAAATGGGGATGTTATTTTTTGTTATGCAAGTGCATTAATGTATTTTGAAGCAAATAAATTGGAGTTGGAGGCCCTTTCACTAGGCTTATGCTTGTTGGTACAAAGACAAGCTATGCGACTAAGTTTTGTTGAGGGCAATTCATTGAATGTCATCAATTGGTGTAATAAGGCGATCAGACTACCTTAGAAATTGAAGCTATTTGGAGTTGTGTAAAGGCTTGGAAGTTTCATTCCGGCATATATATATATATATATATGCCGGAATGAAATTTTTAAACCTTTATACAACTCCAAAACTTGCATCCATAGCTTCCTTAAGGCCAATGATTTTGTGGATGGTGTAGCACAAAGGGTTCTTGGAATGGATTCCATTCAGGTTCGTATATCTTGTTATTTCATTGTAACCTTTTAGTAATTAATAAAATTATGTACCCTTATCAAAAAAACAAAAAAAAGGGAGACAAGTCAATTTTCTACATAGCAAACCCAAAAAAAAAAAAAAAAGTTGATTCAAAGGCCAAACAAATGTGTACTCCCTATTTTCAAGGGTGATCCACCAAGTCAAACCATTACTAACACCTTGAATCTCGACATCAACAACTATTAAAGAATACTAGACTCTAAAAAGAGAGCTAAAACCCATCTTAAGTATTAACCTTAGATAGAAAAAGTAGAGAGTCGAGCAAAAAGGAAAGTGGTCGAAAGCAATGGTGCAAGTCACATACTAAGGTGAATGGTTGTGGAAGGAGAGAGAATAGGAGTGGAAGAAGTGGGCGGAAAAGACAATAGGGGAAAGAAGGAAAGAGTTAGAAAACCCATGGAACCTGCGCATGGTATACGGTGATTGCATAAAATTTCAGTTGCATATCTCTACTTCGCACACCCAGCTCTACTTCTGAATGCGACATCTTCCTCAATCACTCTATTTTTCTGAATTATCGACCCAAGATATCGAAAGTGCGATTTTTTTTGTACTTCTTGGCCGTCAATCATAACTACTTCTTCATCTCTACTCCTATTATTACTAAACTTGCATTCCATTTGGTACTTGTAAAAAATTTACCGCAGAAAGGGGATGGTGCTCGTAATTCTATTATATTATATTATATTATATTATATTATATTACATTACATTATACAATATTATATAACATTTGTATTACATAAACATATACATAGTATAATATTATATAACATGTTATTTATATATGTTGTATAAATAATTTATTATTATTATTATTATAATATGTAATATATTATTAAATATATAAATAAAATATTATATAATATATATTATACTGTAAACAACAAATAGTAAATAGTGGGTTTGAATGTGAAAATAAAAACACGGGGAATGTTTCCCTACCTCAAGAGGTGAAATTTTGTTTTACCATGAATTAGACCATTTCATGGTAAAATATTTTACCATGGAATTTATTTTCATATGCTTGACACAATAATGTAATTTTTACAAGAAAATATTTTATGAAAATATTTATACATGAATGGAAAAAATTTAGAGATGTGAGGGGGGTAAAAATAATGAACGGGTAAACAAAAAAAAATTCCCCCTTTATCAGGAGACAAAGAAACAACTCTTACTTTTGAGGTACCTTTTTTCTTTTTTGCATATTGAAAGCATTCAAGAACCGTTTGTACTCGAGTACAGCTTTTACAATGCTTCAATGTTAGGTTGAAAATGAAATATAGGAAAAACAAAGGATGAAAGAAAAAGGATCAAATATTGCTTTTACCCGTTATGTTTCAATGAGAAAAGATGAACATTTAGCTTGAACAGATGATAAATGTTTCTAACTATACACAACCGTACAAATGACCATGAACCGTAGACATGAATGGCTCAAAAAAAAAAAAAAAATTCATCGGATTTGAAATAAAATCCGAGTTATGCCATCACGAGCCGTATGACATATCTCTTTTCAGATCTCGACTTGGCTATAATCTCACATGATCTTTAGAAAAAACCTTAAGAAAATAAATAAAAAAATTTACGTACGGACCATATTAGGGAAGATCAATTACAAAATGGAAACACGTTTGTCCTAAATTACGGGCAACACCCTCCCTCCTCGGGGTTTTTTTTTTTTTCAAGTTATTCCTGTCCGATAAATAAAATACCGAACATGTGGGTTTTTTTAGCTGGAATGAAAAAGTGATGTCCGGTGTTCAAAATATCAAACAACCGTCTTTATTTCTCTAATTCAACAATATTCTTTCTCTCTACATCTAAACTCGGGAGACCTATCTCTACCTTCTTTCTCTAAAAACTCTTCAAATAACCCAACCTAGTTCCACTTGAATCGGCAAAACTTTCAGATTCAATCAGATTTTTAAGAGAAAACAGCAAAGAACCTTTTGAAGTTGAATGAACAATGCGTCTTTCAGTGGATTCAGATGAATTCCCCATCTATGTTCCACTAAAATTAGCTGGAACTTGTGGTATTTGTAGGACCGAAATGGTTACTCGGTGAAAACGAAACAGAGGAGCTAGAATTCGAATACCCAAATTGGGTTTCTCTAGAACTAGCAGGGCAACCAAATTGGGCTTCAACAGAAAGATCAGGAGTTGAGGGATCAAAGCGAGGTTTTCTCAAAAAGGCCGATGAATCTACCAAATTTAGGGGCCTTGCCTGAGAAACCAAAGTGGGGTCATAAGGGGGAATTGAAATCTTGAGGTGGGAACCAAAGACAACCATTCTAGCGTCGTACAAGCTTTTAGTTTTTAGAGAGATATGGTACAGATAGGTCTCGTGAGTTGTTGTCCGATATTTCGATCATCGGACAGTTGTTTTTCGTTCAAACTAAAAAGCTCATCTATACTGTGTTTGGTTTACCATACAGGGGTAACTTGGAAAAAAAAATGGTAGGGATGGGGTGCCGCCCATCGTTTGAGTCAAAGGTGTTCCGATTTTGTAATTGACCCAATATAGACCGTACAAAAATTTCTCAAATAAGCATTTACTTATATATTACATTTAAAAAATCTTTTGACAATAGATAAACATTAAAATAAGAATAATGATATTATGAGACCCTCTCACACCTATGTAAGCAAGATCCAAAAGATCACCATTAAATTTTGACATAGATTTCTAGAAAACCCATTCATCCAAGTCCCACACCCATGTCATAACTTTTCTAAAGATCTATGTCAAAATTTAATGGTGATCCTTTGAAGTCCTACTCACGTAGATGTGAACGATCTCATAGTGTTATTTCTCTTAAAATAAATACTCATACGATTCTCCCATAAAAAAATGTGAGGCTCATATAAATAAATGAAGCAACGTGAGGCCCGACATGTGCTAACATGTACTAGTCGTGCTAAAAAACATTGGCCTATAGAGAGCCAGATTCTGTCATAACTGGCTATCACGAAAAGTAGGGTCAGTATCTCCAAATGGAGTTCATAATTTTGTCTCTTTTAACCATTCAAGAAGCAGAGAGGACTTCGATTCACTTTGGGAAATGGAGGTATGCTTGGACTTCTATTCCAATATCAAACGTTTGTGCTGATATCCAATACCTAAACCCATGTAATTGGCCTCGTATATTTGACAGAGTACTTTCTCTCATATAAATATGGGGCCAGTTATATGGGTTTGGATATTGTGTATCGGCCCAAATGTTGTAAACAGGGTTGGAAATCTAAGCATACCTCAACTTCCCAGTGATGTTGACGTCGTTATGCTTCTCGGATGTTTAACAGAGAGAGAATTTCTTCTGCATGGGCCAAGAGTAGCCAGTTGATACAGGAAATCGGCATCCCCTTCTCTCTCTCTTGATTTCTCTCTACCTACGGCTGAATTTCAAAAGTTATCCCATAGCAATATAAATAGGAGGAGGAGAACCAGGGTGCAGTCAATACTTATGTTATTTTGATGAATTGGAAAGGTACAAAATTAGAAATAGGAGGGGGAGAGGCATGGTGCATTGAATCTTTATGCCATTGTGATAATGTCGAAAGGTACAAAAATAAAAAAAGAGTGAGAGTGGATATGGACAGGGGCAGTGGCACCAGACAATGACAATAATAAGTTGGTTTTATTTTAAAACGTCTCAAGAAAAAATTGGTCAAAATAGGGATCATAAAAAATAAGGTATATTATAGAATCGTGAATATTTCGGATTTGGTTTCAAAAAACATAGTGAAAAATTCGGATATGTAAAAATGATTATCCATACTTGTGTCATTAGAGTAATACTCGACAAAAAGCGATATTGAAAAGGATCATTTTATCATCCATATTGAAGTCATTAAACAATAATTTTATAATCATACTTGTGTCACTAGAGTAATACTCGACAGAAAGGGATATTGAAGAGGATCATTTTATCATCCACTCCTGCTACTAGCGAGTATTATTCCTGAGCAGTGGAGAAGAGGGTTGGTAGGACATATATCCTATTGAATGTAGAGAAGCAAGCACCATATCACACGCGTTTATCTTTTCTTTAGTTGAAGGAAAAAATTTATTTAAGAGTGAGAGCTTAAACAATCAAATTTAGAAGCATCTCAAAAATTCATTAGAAAAGGTTGTTTTGATGCTAGAAAAACCTTCAATCCAATTATCTCGACCTCAAGATGTATGGATATGAGAAAAAATAAATTTCAAGTCTTGAAAATAGTGCATCTTAAAATGTATTATCTAGACCGTCAATTTTAAAGATTTTCAAATATTTATAGATCTGCTTGATCTATACTATTTTTTAGTTTTAAATTTTATAATTAGAGATGAAATAAAATTTTCATGCCACTATAAAAAATTTTGATACTAAAACAATATATTTCAGCACTATTTAAAAGTGCACCTTAATTTGATTGCGTAAGGCCTCAGCCTTATACAAACCACACCCTTAGTTAAATGGGATGTTAACATATTCATTTGGTCTACATTCCTTTATTCCCATTCTACTTGGAATAGTTCAGACAAAGACTTCACTCCTACAAGTGGCATTAGAATCTAGATTTTGTGTTTCCAGATGCAAAATTTTGGACATGCTTTAAAAAAGTTGTTTCCTTGTGCCTAATTATCAAAATCCATTTGTTACAATACCAAACATTTTAGCCTATTTGTCACACAAGGTCGATACTACTCAGTGGGTGTCCGATGTGAAAATGCATCAAACTTGATGATGACATATCATGGGGTTGAGAATTATTCAAATTGGGTTTGGATCTAGTCAGATCTGGATTTAGATCCGAAAAATATACATATGGGATCTGATTGGATCCAGATCTAAAGATTATATATGAGATTTGGATCCAAAAACTATACATGGGATTCAGATTTGGTCTTCTAAAAGTTTAAAAAATTATATATATATATATAAGAAAATATAGGATTAGCCACTAGCTCATATGTATGAGTCTAATGGCCCAAATTAAATCTGAGCTGATCTAACGGTCACGATCTCATTTTGTATTTGAATTTTAATGTTTTTTTCTACAAATTCAAATCATTGGAAAGTTTAAGCGTGTGTTTTTCTCATCAAGGCGCATCTAATAAAAATATAAAAAAAATTATTTGTAAAAATAAAAATGACCAAAATACCCTTAAAACTTTTTGGAGGTATTTTTGTCAATTTATTTCATGTAAAATAGCTTTTTGATATTTTTGGAATATTCAACTATTTTTTATGAACACACTCTTCAAATTTCAGATGATTTAGATTTGTAGAAAAAAATTACAATTTAAACACTATCTAACATCTGTGATCGTTAGACCGGCCCAGATTCAATCTAGACAGTTGGATTCATATTTTTCATATGAGCTAGTGGGCTAATCCCAGCCTTTTCCTATATATATATAGGGTCTGCTTAGTAGCACCATAAGGTCTATTCGGCAGCACCTTAATATCCTAATATTTTAGGACAACATAGAATCTATTATAGTTTGAATTTTACAAGTTAATATTTCTTGTTTGATAGGATCAAATTAGATCTTCTTATATTAAGATAACCTCTAAATATTTGAATCCCCAAAAATTCAAGTTATACTTGAATTTTGCGGAATTCACTTTGAGCGTCAAAATCTTTTGCATCTCTCTCCCTCTTTCACCTACTCCTACCATCGTTTTTCTCTATCCTCTGCTATCCAACACCCGCTTTCCATTATTCAACTCATAACCTCTCTCTCTAATCAAAGACCCTCTCTCTCTCTCTACCTCAACAGATATCCTCTAAACCTCAATCTCTCTCTCACCAGTTAGTTCAGCCACCAAATCTCTCGCACTCTCTCTCATCAAAGAGTTGCGCACAAATATCGTCTTAGAGAGGGAAAATCTTGTGAGAGATATCAACATCTTAGAGAGAGAGAACAACATCCACCATTGAAGCAAATTTGAACCCTAACATCCGCCATTGAAACTATCCCCTCATCAGAACCCCAACATCCGCCATTGAAGCTAATTTAAAGCTCTAAAGAACAAAACTAGATCAGGAACCATGCAAGAGCTAGAGCATTTTATTCCAGGCCTCCTTGATGATATCCCCATATCCTATCTCCTTCACCTTATATTCGTGTACCGGTTGATTGCCAAGTCGGTTTCATTTTCATTGAACAAAGCCATCATCAAATATGTGCCAAATAAAAATAAATAAATAAGTTATAATTTTGTCAGAAATAAAGTCAAACAATTACAAATCTATAAAACTTTTGAAATGCAATTATACACTCAAACGTGCACATAAAAAGACATATCATGATAATATAAAATCTAAAATACACAAAGCAAGGCAATGCCTTTATTCAGATTTCTAAAAATTTGAATATCTAAATCTTGTTCGGTCAAACATACCCTAATTTTCTAACATTTGGGGATAATATAGAATCTATCATAATCTTAAGTATATTAGTTTGTATGTCATATTTGATAAGGTCAAACTATATCTTTTAAAAGCTCTTAAATAAATTTTTAATAATTTAACTTTGAGTTGAATTTTGTGGAATTCAGTTTCTCCGTTCACAAGTTTTTTGTGTCTTTCGCCCACTCTTTTCTCTTTTTGTGTCTTTCGTCCACTCTTTTCCCTCTCAAATGAGACCCTGCTTCTCTCTGGCCATGGCAGAGGCCTATGAGCACTGGATGGAAGAATGCTTGTGTATGTCTGTTTCTCATGGGTCATAGAAGACAAATTAATTCGGTTCAAGAGCCTATAAGCCAAATAATCCACCATTAAAGAAACTACTCGGAGCTTGAATGGATTTGGACAAATTCAAATCTCCTTGTATCGCTCTCTGTCTTTGCTTTGTGTCTCTAGGTTCGAGGAGCTCTTTCTCTCTCTCACTCTAGAACGCCTCCGCTTTTTTCTCTCTATATATTTTGGGAAAATACTGGGTTTTGAGGATTGCAATGAAAGAAATTATATTGGAGACCACTGTTTCTCTCTCTAATTTTTTTTTAAAAAAATTGTCTGGCTGCCAAAGTGTAGTCAATGGGTATGAACTCTGGTTTTTTTCTTTGCCTTCACTACTGAGAAGGTAGAATGCCAAGTTTAATGGACTTGGATAACAATGCTCTTTCAAGTGCAGCAGACTTCAAACGGTGATCGTCCAATCTCTCTGAGAAACAAAAGATTGATAGGCTCCAAAAAAGGAAAATATAGAATGAGACTATTTATATTTAGTACGAAGTGGTCACATTAATCTTGACCAATGGATGTGAAATTGGGTGGCTGTAATTATTCTATTGACCAAAATCAAACTTCAAAAAAAAAAAAATTGAACTTTGTGACACTTCTAAGTTATCAAAATTCATAGGACATTGTTGTAAGTAAGTGAGACTGCTTATCAAAGGTAAACAGTCTCATTGCATAGGTGCGATTTGCAAAGAACCGAGGCTCTAAGCAATCAAAGTAAAACATACCTTCAAATAGTGTCGAAAAATGTGGTTTCAATATGAGAAATCTTTGTGATAGCCTTAAAATATATTTTTATTTTTAATTATAAAATTCAAAATTTCAAAAATAGTATAGATCGAGCATATCTATGAAAAATTGAAAATCTTGAAAATTGACGGTCCAAAAATACGTTACAAAATGCACTATTTCCAAAAGTTGAAATCTAGTTTTTTCTCATATTCATGCATCTAGATGTCAAGATGATCAATTTGAGGATATTTGGCCATCAAATCAATATATTCTAGGGTGTGTTTGTTTTTCTAAAAGACCCGGTTTCTATGTGGCCAAGCCCGCATATGTAGAAATGCGGGCTTATAAATAAATCTATTTTTGAAATGGATTTTTAGACTTAATTTTTAAGGACATGTAATTTCTAACATGGAGGTCATTAATATTAAAAAATAAGTAACTTTTAAAAGCTAAAAATAATAGTTCTAGTAAGAAAACATTTGGATCGTTAGTTTCTATTGTTTTTAGATGGGCCACCTACTTGCATCCATATTTAAGATGGATACTTTACACTTTTTGGATTGTATATGTAGTCATGCAGTCCAGCCCTCATGAAACAATTTTCCTTTTCTAAAATACTTCTTTTGGAAGTTGAATGTTTTTAAATCTTTTGGAAAGTTGAATGTTTTGTTTTGAAATATTTAAATAAGTTTTGGATACTGTGTTTGATAATCTGTTGAAATGTTAATAAAGTTTTGGGTACTGTATTTGATAGCATATATATATAAATATTAACAATATAAATATAAATATATATAACATAATATAATATATAATAGAGTAATGATCCTATCATACCCTCTCACACCTATGTGTGTAGAATCTTAAATGATCATTATTAAATTTGGCACAGATCTCTAGAAAAATTATCACATGGATGTAAGACTTGACTTTTTTAAAGATCTTTGTCAAATTTAATGGTGATCTTTTGAGGTCTTACACACATGGGTGTGGGAGGGACTCATTGAATCATTATTCTATATAATATATTATAATATTATATTATATTATATTAATAATATTTATATTATATATTTATGTTATACATAGTGAATAGTGATCAACGAAAACATTACGAAAGATTAAATTATTATCTTATTAGAAACTTAATTTTTTATGTTTCAATAAAACAATCAGAACTTTTATTGGAAGATTACTTTCTTAACATTTGGATGAAATCGTGTGTCAAAAAGATTTTTTTTAAAAAAAAATCTTAGAAAAACAAACACATCCCTACTTAAGTTTAGTGGTGGCTCTAATTTCGATTGTTTAGAGCCTCGGCTCTACAGAAATGTTTTCCTAAAGAAAAAGGGCAAATTTATTGGAGCCCAAACATCGGACAGGAGCGGGGCACGACCAACGTGGCTTCCGGTGGCACGTGGCAAAAATCCATTGGTGAAAGTATAGCCATAGTGGAAGTAAGGGGTGTACATGAAGCCGAGAAAGAGAGCCGCCTTCACTTTGTTTGAGCAACAAAACCAGTGGGTCGGTAGTTCTCTTTCTCTAACCTCAGTTTAGAAAGAGAGAAGAAATGGCGGAGAGACTGTCCCTCACCTTCTTCGCATCTCGTCTCCTCCCAACGGGGAAAGCTCTTCTCCCCCATTTTCAGCTTAAACAACCACACCAGCTCCCCCTCAATTCTCTCTCCTCTTTCTCCACAATCTCTCGCCGCCGCCCTGTTTCCCTGGTATTCTATCTCTCTCTGTATTTCAGTCTCTTCTTTCATTTATACCTGTAATTTTTTATTGATTATTCTCCTTGTCTTTTTCCCCCTCTTGTCTCTCTCTATGCTTTTTCAGTCGCTTTCTTTCAGTTACAGCTGCAACTTGTCAATGATTCTCTCTCTGTGTTTTTTTTGTCTGTTTCGTTCAGTTGTAGCTGTAACTTGTCACTGATCTCCTCCTCTGCATTTTCAGTCTTTTAATTTCAGTTATGGCTGTAATCTCTTCTCTCAAATTCGAGAGTACTTCCTATGTTTCGATTGCTTTTGTTGTGACTGTTTTCTCTCTCTCTTCCCTATCTATCGATTTTGAGGGTAAGTTTTTGTTGTATTGTTGGCTTTTCTGCTTCTTCAGTCTCAGAGTCTTCAGAGGAAGGGAAGTATTGTGCGATCCTATGCAGGATCACCTGTTTCTGTTACATCCTTTGCCTCAGACCCTGATCAGTTGAAGAAGGCCAGGGAAGATATTCGACAACTGCTCAAGACCACTTTCTGTCATCCTATTATGGTATGTGCCTTCTGGCATTCTAATTTTTTTTTTTTTTTTTTTTTTAAATTTGTGCCTTCTGGTATTCATCGACCATTTAAATTTTTTTTATTGGATATTTAGCTTGATGTCTGCTATGAATTTTGTTCGTAATTCTTAAGGGGTAGGCTACGAAACTTAATAGGATTTATCTTGTGATGGATGCCCTCAATTGACTGAGATTCTGTTGTTATTATGCTGTAAAGAGAGTTTCCTTAGTTTCTGCTTAGTTGTCACACGACAGGAGAAATTTTTCCTAAGGTGGCTCTTCTAAAGCAACGCTTGGCCCCAAAAACTATATGAATGTGGATGCATCTCTACACTAGATGGCTATATGACCTTTGCTGGAAGCTATAGGCCTGCAGGAACGAGAAAACATCTAGACCTGGTCTTATCTTGCAGTTTTTCCATCTATAACAAGAATTCAGTTGTAAACCTTGTAGCCAAATCGGAAATGGTGCCATCTTGTATATTTGAAAATTTGTATATCTTAACTTATAACTAACCTGAATGACCTGAATGAGAGGACCACCAACTGTTTCGTTAGGAAGACAATAGGAGCACAAGACTCAGGAAAGTCATCTGACAAGTGAACCTCTCCTTCTCAAAACATCAACCAATAGTGAGCCTACTGCTTGACAAATTGCTATTTTCAGTTTGCAGAATTGCAGCTACATCTAGACTTGTGTCGCCTTTGCCATTATTCAGATACTCGTACAAATTAATCTAGTTATATGTGTTGGTTCGAATATCTATCGAGGCATAGAGCTGTGATCTCCACTGTGCATTATCCTTTAATAGCTAATACTGGATGTGTTACTGGTCAAATACATAACTGTGACAACTGCTGGTGCCCATTATTGTGCCGAAGCCTTATAGACTATAGAAAACCAGAATATATCTTTAAGATATGCTTTTGATGTTCTTCCTCTGTTTTATTCAATATGTCCGATCACACACTGCCTTCACTGAATTGTGTTTGTTAAAACTAAGCTGAATTGCCTACTATATCAGGTATATTTAGCAAATTGTTTGCTTGCAAATTTGGGGATGCTTGATGTTTACCTTGCATGTGGATCCATGGACAGTGTTCCATTACAAATCTCAAGCTGTAAAGCAATGAATTTTCAAAAATGGGTGTGGTTTGTATAAGGCTGAGGCCTCAAATAGTATCGAAAGATATTGTTTCAGTACTGAAACCTTTGTGATCGTCTGAAAAATTTTAATCTCTAATTATAAAATTTAAAGATTTAAAAATAATGTAGATTGAGCAAATCTATGAACACTTGAAAATTTTGAAAATGGACTGTCTAAAAATGCATTACAAAATGTACTATTTTTGAGACTTGAAATCCCTTTTTTCTCATGTCCATACATCTTGAGGTTGAGATGATCGATTTGAGGATTTTTGGGCATCGAAACAACCTATTCTAGTGAACTTCTGATTGTCTAGAGCCTCACCCTTATATAAACTTTTTTCATCAATAAATAATCAAGAAAAGAAGGGCAATGGATAATTATGTGTAGCAGCAATGACATTATTGAATTACGATATTTTCCAGTAACTGATATGCATTTATCATATGTGATTCTTGTTACACAGTTTATTATGATCTTAAATGTTTACTTCTTTCCTAAAGATACATATTACCACTTTCAAGCTACAATATTCATGTACAACTTGTAATCTGGTTTGTTATTGATAATTGACTAAGGGCATTTATGTATCACGATTACAAAACCTTTTGTGCTGTAATCTATTTGTAGAGTATGTGTGGAATTCTTGTTGCCTTATACTAAATGAAAGCATAGTTTAAATTTTAAAAGACACATGCGATAAGGATTAGAAGCGTGGGTAAAGACTCATGCAACTTAGTGAATCCTTCATTTGTTTAACATGTGTTGCTTACTGTAGGTTCGGTTGGGTTGGCATGATGCTGGCACCTATAACAAAAATATTGAGGAATGGCCACAAAGAGGCGGGGCCAATGGAAGCCTGCGTTTTGAGATAGAATTAAAGCATGCAGCAAATGCTGGTATTTGATGAGAATTTTTATGCAATGTGATTTTTCCAACAATATGCTTCTCAATTATGTTCTATTCAAAATTATCAAAAAATATATGTGCTATTTCAGGTCTTGTCAATGCATTAAAGCTTCTTCAACCTATCAAGGAGAAGTATTCTGGTGTTACCTATGCAGATTTGTTTCAGTTGGCTAGTGCGACAGCTATAGAGGTCTCTGGTTGTTCAAATTCATGAACATTTTGCCTTGATATTTTTTTTGTTTTCTTGGAATTTTTGTTGTGAAGTTCTTCTTGGGAATTCACAATTTTCTGAGTTGAATGTTTCAAACCTTCAGGAGGCAGGTGGCCCAAAAATACCCATGAAGTATGGAAGAGTAGATGCTAATGGGCCTGATCAGTGTCCTGAAGAGGGGAGGCTTCCAGGTATGCGAGACTGATTGTTTGCTCATATAAACTTTTTATGTGTCATTACTCATGACTTAGTTGCAACAAGTCCTTATGAGGATAACCGCAGGATGCCTTCACCAGATGTCTTTAGCATTAAATGATAATCTGCTCAAAATTGCGCCTTTTACAATTTAAGACTAATATGGGTAGTTTTTAAATTTATCCTCGAACATATTCATCTTAATAGTCAACATATCATGTACGATCACTATAGGCATTGGCATGTGAAGGATTATCACCATTTGGTGAAGTATGTGGTATCAACCAGTGTACCTATGCCTGATCCCATAATTGTTGCCTGTGGGAAAGTAAATTATCTCTATTATGAATCCTTTATACCTATGCTAACCTTAAAAGGTACTGGATGGTTGCATTGTGCTCAGTTCATAGGTATCTAATCCATACATACTGTCTGGTGCACAATAGGAAAGGGCCAAGTTGCATGACTTTCCTGGAAGAAGAAAATGGAGGAAAATATTTATGGTTTCTTCTTTTACAACAAAATAAGTGATCCACTTTCTTTATTATAAGTGTTCACACTTCACAGTTTTCTCGTTTTTAGTCTTATCAAATTTCAATCATACAGAATAGTTTAATCTCTCAAATTTCAATCATGCAGTGTGGTTTAATATCTCAAATTTCAACCTCGCAGCGTAGTTTTCATAGTCATATTTTTAATCAACTATAACTATGTGATTTCTTTTCCTTTCCTCTCTTAGATGGCTAAGAGATATGGTACTGATGTATGTTTTGTCTCATTTGAGCTCTAGATGAAGTGTTATTTTCTCCTGTCCAATTGTCTCTTTCAGAATTTTCCATGTCAACTCCCCATGTCAACTTTTCCCTATGATAAACTCCTATAACTGAGTTTGGTATAACTTGAAAAATTCAAAATTGCTGTCACTTAAAATTTATGATAAGCATATTTATGCTGATTTAGTCCATATTAATGTGAGAGCAAGTTCCTTCCTTGAACATTAACTGTAGCCAGTGTTCGAGATGAAGTAAACCACAGAGTTGTGTGTAAATTATCCTCAATGGAGAGCAAAGGAACAAAAATTGTTTGAAGTCGACATAATACATTGAATGATTAAGCTTCTAAAAATCCAACAGTAAGAACTGTAGCTCTATATCCCTCAAAATTAGACTATAGTTGCTATTTTGGGTACATATGCTGCTTTTCATATGCACATACTACATATGCATTCAGTATGTATTGGTTGCATGCATATTTTGTCCAGATGAATAGCAGTGGCTAGATGTTGGCAACTCCAATTATGGTACATGGTATGGCCATCTTTAACACTAGGCCAAAGTTCATTCTCATCACCCCATTTTCTGTGATTGTAGCATCATGTAATCAGTCAGGCCTTACACATCTTGTCACTTCCATGTAATCACCACCTTACATTGCTGATCCATTTTTAAATTGATGATCTCTTTGCGTAGGGGAGGGGCACCACATCATAAGTTTTGTAGTTACAGGACTCATAATTCTTAACATATTTTTTTCTTTGAGTGGGAATTTCTTCAGCAACTGAATTGTAAGTTCATGAAAATCAAAACTGCAGGATGAGAAGAAATGAATCAATGATACAGAGAAACTGTGAGCTTAGTTAACAGAAAAACTGAAGAGTTATAAGACTGGGTGTTGGAGTGTTGAAGGAGAACATTTTCAGTAGTATACTGTGGGATACTTAGGGAAACAGTGCCAAAATTCATCATTCTTGCAACTCAACCACAGAAGATTTTCACTCTCTCTTTTGTGATTAACTCTCGGATTGCAACTTGTTGAGTATGTGCCCCTCAGATGGAGCCCCATCTTGTCAAAACTAGTTACAGGTGCATGGGCCTGCTATAAGTCTATGCAAAAAAGTGGCCTTGATAGTGAATTCTAGCAACGTAGAATAGAAGCTGATGATATCCTAAGTTCCTAACTAGATATCCTCAATGTTGCCTTTTTTCATAGTTTTTCAATCTATTGGAATTCTCATGTGTCTTGCCATATTGTATGCATTTTATAATATGCTTGTCAGCTGCGATGAAGTCTCTCACTAAATTTAATGATCTCTGAGAAGCAAACCAGATTTCGCTGTTCCCATAAAATAAATGAGATGGAGAATATTGTGTTCTATATCCGAGATGGATGCTTCAATAATTTTATTTTAATTTTTTTTTATTTTCTATTGACCATTTCCAGATGCTGGGCCTCCATCACCTGCTGATCATCTCCGTGATGTCTTTTACCGGATGGGCCTCAATGACAAGGTGCTTTCCTTGTTTACACATTTTAAAATTTATACCTAATAATTAAGTTATCTCTGTGATTCATTATAAACTGCATCTTATATGGCTTCCAGGATATAGTTGCACTATCTGGTGCCCACACCTTGGGAAGGTCTAGACCAGAACGTAGTGGTTGGGGCAAGCCAGAAACAAAGTACACTGTAAGTGGATCCTTGCTGTTTCTCATGTGAAACTCTTATGTTCATAACTAAGCATCTTCTTGCTTGAAAGTAGCTTTTAAATATAATGGGTCAAGTTAATGTCTTGAAACATTTAGAACCATGTTTCATTTGGAAGATTTTAGTTAGTGGACACAATTCTTCTGCTTTGAGGCATTCCAGATAGGAAGATGGTCTCTCCCCAGATTTTCAAAACATTTAGCTAAAATAATGTGCATGACATTATCCTTGGCCAGGGGTTTGGGTTGCATCATACGAAGTAGTTATGAAAGGATGATGTAAGGATTTTCTCTGCCAGGGAGGGAAAAAAAAAAAAAACAGCGAAAGGATATTTTAGTATACTGTGACCTCTGAACTGTTACTGGGTTTGAGATTCACTTATCCCTATGCTAGTTCATCAACCACCAAACTGTGTTCTCTGTATTATTCAAGTATGATAAATGTTGGTTGCAATTCTTTCCATGTTGGATCTAGCATTCTCAATTGGAACTCTTTACTTCCATGGTGGATTAACTTTGTCTTTTAACTTTTGCACTAAGAGATGAATCCTTGTCATTCTATAGGTAGTGACACTTTAGCTCCATTGAAAGTTTTACCCTTCAACCAATGCATGTATTTCAGCTCCATTATTAGTTTTTCCCTAGGCTTGAACTCTATGCCCAGGTAAGTTGTCCATGGTCATCATGTCGCAAGTTTTTTTTTTGAAACTAATCATGTTGCAAGTTTGGATCTCCAACTGCATGCCACTTTGAAATCACCTATATTAGGTACAGTTTTAGAGGAGATTTTCTCTGGGTTAGTTTATACTTGGTATCTATGACATCTTTCCAGCCAAAAAAGTAGGGACCATGGAGAATATGGACCCGGGAATTTCTATCGATTTTTCTTCCTATTAACCAATGATACCCTGGCATTATCAGCATGAAGACCTTTTTACCAAATCCAACAGCTATAGCCTGTAGAGTTCCACAGAATGCTAGAGATAAGGCATTTGAGCAGTACAGGACTACACCATTCGTCTTGTTGTAAGCAACGGATAGAACTAGATGCGAAGGCAGCAACAAATGTGTGAGCAGTCTAGCAAGGGGTCCTATTCTAGCAAATCACATGGTTCTGGGATTTAGTTAAGTGCAGCAGGTTCTTTATGGTATGAAAAAGGTTCCATTTACTTATCACTAGGAGTTCGCCGTTTGTCGAATGTTCCCATACCATGTAATCTTCAAACATTTTATGTGGAAGAAGATCACCTCGGCCGATGTTCCAAGGTTATATTGGTCCTCCTGAGGTGGGGTTGGCAAGTTCCACGACTGTGGTTTTCCATTATTGAATGCAGCAACTTTACAATACAGCTAACTCCAACTTCCCTGCGTATATGGGCTCCATGGGAATCCCATACTCAGTAACCAAGAATCTGCCCAAAAGCTTTCAGTATCCATCCTTAATTAGCATTTCCATTTAGCAGATTTTACCCTTCTATGTACCACACTAAGAATGAGAGAATTATTACTTGAATTATCGATTATATAACAAAGGAAAAGTCTTCCCAACACCTATAGTCGAAAATGAACAGTGATTTCACCTACCCTCATCACCGTCTAAAGTTCATCGTATAGTCACGATTGTCCAGTAGTGTTTTATTTTTCATTTTTTGTCTACAAATCGGAATGATCTGAAATTTGGAACGTGTGTACATCTTAGTGAGGCACGCCTAATAAAAATATAAAAATAATAATTCGTGAAAAAATATTGACCAAAATACCCCCGATACTTTTCGGGGGTATTTTGGTCGATTGTTTTCATGTAAAATATTTTTTTGATATTTTTCGTAGATTCGCATAATATGATGAATACACGCTAAAAATTTCAGGTCATTACGATTTGTAGAAACAAAATGAAAAATGAAACACTACCTGACAATCATGACCGTGCGATGAACTTTAGATTGTGATGAGGGTAGGCGAAATCACTGTTCATTTTCTCCTATAGGCGTTTTCTAGTATCTTCCTATAACAAATATATGCTGAGATGTATATTGTCTTTTAAAATCAGTGAACTGTTTTTTGCACCTTTTTGAGCAATGGTTCCTCGAAGTTTGTAGCTAGGGCTCCTTCCAATGACTGTATAGCATTTTTGTTATAGCTTACCTTTTTGTATAGAATCTCTAAGGGGTTCTTGTAAGCTTTGGGCTGACTATTATTTGTACTCTGTATACTTCTCTTCTTCAACAAATATAACACCTGGCTGTAATGTCAAGGCTAGCAAGTCGTTAATCTAAAAGCCCAGGCTCCCAGATTGGTAGCCTGTCTTTTGAAATCCGCAAAGTATTTGAAGAGAGCACATGGATTTGGTGTCTATACTTGAGAAGCACATATCCAAGAATGTATGGTATATCTCTGTTTTTTACAAAATAGAGAAGGTTAACCACGTGCTCATTTTGGCTTCTCCTTTGCGGACAGAATTTCAATGCCCGCATGCTTATCTATGTTCTCTTCAACTTTTGAAGACAGATTTAGGATACCACTCATGTTGTTAGCATAATACCCATGTTAGCATAAGTTGAGAAGTAACCAATGCTGTGTTCAATAATGTGAAGTATGAATCTGTGTTCAATAATGTGAAGTATGAATCTAGACACAAGCATATAAGATGGATATTGAGAAATTACCCCAAAAGAATGAACAAATTGACTTATATAGTTGTGGACTTACGATTTATGAATATGCAATGCATTTTGATATTTTCTGCTATTTTCAATTCTCTTCGTGATGACCTCTTCTCAAATGGACATATATAGCTGTGGACTTACAATTTGTGAATGTGCAATGCATATTGATATTTTCTGCCATTTTAAATTCTCTTTGTGATGACCTCTTCTTTCCTTTTGCCTGGAAGAACGTCCAGATGAGGGTTCATTAGAAAGAAAAAAGTATTTTCCTCTGCGTGTTGACATACGGTGCTTCATTCTCTTTGCTTTAACAGAAAGATGGCCCTGGAGCACCAGGAGGACAGTCATGGACTGTGCAATGGTTGAAGTTTGACAACTCCTACTTCAAAGTAAGTAACACCAGCTCTAATGATGCAAATTTTCTTTATGAATCGGTTTATAATCTTTTGCATCACTGTGGTCATTTCAGGATATCAAGGAGAAGAGAGACGAAGATCTGTTAGTTTTGCCTACTGATGCTGTTCTATTCGAAGACCCATCTTTCAAGGTTAGAAATGACTGTGTACATTTTATTCTTAAGGATAGTATATCAAGTCATCCAAAAGGTGAAGTCTGAACAGAGGTTCTCAATAATAACCTGCAGGAATATGCGGAGAAATATGCATCAGACCAGGATGCTTTTTTCAAGGATTATGCTGAAGCTCATGCAAAACTTAGCAATCTGGGTGCAAAATTTGATCCTCCTGAGGTAAGTCCCTTTAATCCTCCTCCTTTTTCCTGTCTCTTTAGAAAGTAAGCCTCCTCTCTTTCTATTCAAACGCCTTAAAATGTAGGGTATCCCTCTGACATGCTCTTCCAATGCAGGGTTTCTCGGTAGATGAAGAGCCACCTGCTACAACTGAGAAATTTGTTGCAGCAAGCTACTCAACTGAAGGAAGCAAGAAGGTACATAAGCATCCAATCCCCCATTAGATATTTCTTGCAATTAGTGAGACTACCGTTTCTGTGCGTGTGAGTGAGCCTTAATACTAGATTTTCTGTGTGTATGTGTGTATAATTGGTCATTCTACTTTCATGGTTTGCAGGCTTAATCATAGAAACAAGCACCATATTTTCTTCTGCTGTGTTTTTTAGTAACACAAGATGTGATGTGAAGCTCCTTTTCCAACACTACAAAAGCCAATGATATTAAGAACAAAGAAAACAAAAAAGGGATAAACAAAATGTGACTCCTAATAATATTTGACTGCAGAGAGAGTTGTCAGACGCTATGAAGCAGAAGATCCGAGCAGAATATGAAGCTATTGGGGGCAGCCCAGATAAGCCTCTCAAGTCAAATTATTTCCTTAATATTATGATTTTGGTTGCTGCTTTAGCATTTTTGACATCTCTGCTTGGGAGCTGAGTTGTATTTGTACTCTTCCATTGATGGCTTGATCTGCAGTTGATGCTCTGAGAGCTGAAGGACTCTCTGACAAGAGTGCTCTTGATCATCAACCTGCTAGTATATAGACCACCGCTCTCTCTCTCTCTCTCTCTCTCTCTCTCTCTCCCCAATAATTTTGCTTCTTGGTCTCTTGGGAAATCAATATAGTAGTCTCATACACAAACATGCTCCTAAAAATCTAAGCGGTCATTGAAATGGGAAAGACAAAGGAATGATAAGTTGATCAAGTGAGAGGAAAAAGGATAATACTGTGCAGCCTAGATCATGTAGCTCTAAGAAAAAGAGGGGTTGCTGATACACTGCATTATCTTTTTTCTTTCTCATATGATCGATCTTTTGTGAATGAATATGATCTTCAAGAGTGTCTAATACTATAGATTAATGAAGCTGTCATACACGAATGCACGCGTGCATACACACACGCACAGAGAGAGAGAGAGAGAGAAAGAGATTGCAAGCACTTTGTCTTCACTGGAAGGATATTTTGGACTGACCATTGAGAAGTTAAGTACATGTTTTCCTTGCATGTGTAATGGAAAATATAATGATGAGCATGCTATAACTTACACATTTCAGCATCGACTAGCCATTTTCAAGACACTGCCAATTGAGACGAATCATAGATTCTGGTGAATGCTCGAATATGAATGGATGATGAATGACCCACCCAGTTGTGTGTGGTATTCATGCCCTGTGAGGCTGATGAATGAATTGGGGAATTTGTAAAGGGGGCTTTCAGATTTGGTAATTGGTCATGCTGCTTCCCTTCTTTCATTCCAGTTTCTCAATAGAAAATCTTATTGTTGATGTTAGATCACAAGAAGAGTCGACATATATACGTTAAACATTCTGAAGCACATTTAACAGGAATCAAGAATCGGTTGGAAATGACCCACCCTGACTCGGTATGAAAAGGCATTAGTGGAGTTTCCGTGATATATCTGTTAGATTTCTGTAAGAGCAGCTGAATATTAAGTGGAAAATCTATCATAACAAAACATGTCTTTTTATAGTTTCAGTTGGAAGGACGATACAGACTGGAATAATACTGCTTCGTATAGTCCTAGTTGAGAGAACAAGTTTTATGATTACTTTATGTACAAAATAAGGTAATACAGATGTCTTCACATTCATGGCCACTGTTATTGTTCTTCAAAGTGATGGTAATTTTAGATGTATCTCCTGTCTGATTAATGGGTGGGTTACTTGAAGGTGTGAAGCATGGACTCAACTTCTATGGCCCCTTATCCTACACACGAGCCTAGACACCGGATCGTGAGATTTAAGGGCCCAAGAGCAAGTAAAATGCCTTTTGAAAGGATTCCTTGGTTGCTGATACCAAGCAAACTTTTCGACAGGCTAATGCCACGAAAAGCATTAGGGATTGATTATTTTGTCACCATTAATGCACCATCAAGAATGTGAATTTCAATTAGGCAGTTTAAAAAGAAGCTTAGAAGGCTGATGAGGGACTCAAAATTACTATTCACTGCAGAGGTTAGTTTTTAATCGCAGGCGCGCATACGAAACTCGAAATGGTCTCTCATGAGCACAAGAATGCTTATTTCAATTTCATGATATCAATCAAAACACCGCAGATAAATTGAAAGAAAAGTATAGACAGTGGAGACCAATAACCTTTGGGTAAATGCCCATTATAAGTAACTACAATTAATCTTCAAGCATATAACCCTGGTCAGATGCAATGTATGAAACACAGGTTATCCAAGACATCTGGCTCTTGCACTATCTCACCCATAATTCATTGGACGCAAATTGGTCGATGCCCCTTGTCAACAATACACAAGTGGTATACCATGTACAAAATGAGCTCTCAAGATGGACGCTGGAGATGAACCATAATTCCTGGTGAATGTCCATTATTGGAACACCAACTTCATACACATCCATCTCACGAATTGATAGTAGGTGCCCTGACCGTATGGAATAAACCATGCATTAGACATCCATGCTATACTTTCCCTTTATCAAAAAGCAGTGATGAAGATACAAACAGCTATCGCCATGTAGAACTAAGCCTCCTAAAATGTAGATGCACATGCGATTTTCAATTCATTCTCACACTCAGCAGAAAATAATCACCAGAATACCCTGAAGGAAGTTGATTATTGTCTATCCTTCATTAGTTAGTTATCGACTTTTTGATGTCAAATTAGATGATGTACTAATTCTGGAACGACGAAATATTATATACTAATACTTTATAATGGAATAAAAAAAGAGAAAATTCAAGTAAGATTTCGAAAGTGCCGTATCATTCTAAATGATTAATGGCACTCGAGTTAGTCACGGTTAAATGATATCCTAAACATTTCACAAGCCCTTTATACATAAAGTACAAGAATTATTATGTTTGCCCACTATCCAGGTTAGCACGCTAGATCACAGCCACCAGATTCAAACTTTACATAATCCCCCAAATTCAAAACCAGTAAGGTGGACAGAGTTGCCAGTGTATTTTGTTATTAATTATGTATACATAACGGGGTGGTTTTGCCCACACAAAAGCAAGGCTCTCCTAAACATCGCAATTCAAGAGTAATTCATGGTCCGGAACAAGAAGCTTCTGCAAATTGGCAACATGAACATTTTACAACTTGGAGCTCGAGAGTTAAGAAAGAAAGGAAAGCACGGAAGGACTACGTCTGAGGTTCTCGGTTGTCTTTGTTACCCTGAACTTTATCATATGTTTGTAATCCTACATAGACCAAAAACTTCCTAATTTGGCAGATAAAAAGACATCCACGAGAAATAGAACAATTCCCCATTTGGAAGATAAAAGATATCCATAAGAACAAAGAACAAGGCAATTCAAGTCTTAGGAACAATATCAATGAACAGAGTTATTATGTACAAAACTCTTTTAAGTAATCATGATATAACAAACAGAAAAGAGAATGAAGTTTTAAATTTTTAACAAAGAACAAGGCAATTCAAGACTTCAATATGTACAACAGTCTCATATAATGACAAACTCCTATCTCTCTCCCCTCTCCCCTTCATCTATCTGTGTGTAAGCCATGCTCTTTCTCCATCTCTCTCTCTCTCTCTCTCTCTCTCTCTCTCTTTTCCCTACCTCACCCCTGTTGAAACACTGAATCGATGCTGCTGAGGACTGCTGCGCCTCAAATCTATCCGACTCCCCTCTGCTGTCTCTCATGGCGAACATCTCTGCTGTGCTGAACTATTGCTGCTAAGGATCGATGCCACTCAAGATCAGGTGACAATGCACATCAAACTCACAGCCTACGGAATCCAAACATCCATTATGGATGCCACACTTTACCGACCATCAGCCCATAGCTCGCTGTTATTCGGAGACATTAAGTTCCAAGCAAGTCGATAGACCCTGCTCACCTTTGGTTGTATTTTGGTTTTTATGTCTTTTGCTTACCTTGTAAAAGATTTTATACTTAGTTTACTACTTCCTATTTCCCTCTGTCCACCATTTTGGCACTCTATATACTTCTTATCTTTTGTAGTCGGGGCACCCAGCTTGTGCGATGCTGTCCGTAGATTAATCTTTTTGTAATTACTTTACCATATATACAAAGTTAACAATTCTCAAAAGAAACAAAATCAATGAGGAATCTGATTCCAACAGAGTTATTATGTACAACACTCAAAAGTAATCGTGATATAACAAACAGAAAAGAGAAGGAAGTCTTTAATTTTTCCTTTACCTTCTTGTCCCCGAGTGCTTGTTTTTTTAAAAGGAGGGAAGATTTAACAAATTTAAATAATTATAAAGAAGACATTACATCTATCACCCAAGTTATTCAAAACTAATTTTAATTATCAAGTCAAAATCCCCTTCCTAATTTTTGAAATCACCCATCCTAAAACAAAACATACAACAAAAATAGATATATCATGACTCACCCTAAAAACAAAACATCACGATTTGAAAAGTACACAACAATCAAAAGATGAGCATTTATATGCAAAATAGAATGAAGCCAGAATCAAAGAGCAAACAATATGGAAAACTAAGATTGCTCACGGAAAAAGTAGAACACTAATTTCAGATCTAAAAGGCCATAGTCTTTCTTTATACTTCAGAAAGCTCATAAGCATATCAATCAATCCATATTAACATCCAAAATCCATATGATAATATTTATTTAATTTAAAAAGCAACAGTGCACTTTTAAATGGAAATTGCAATTTCCCAATCTATTTAGGCAAAGCAAAGACTATAGTACCTCACAGTGTACACAACCCAACATTCCACCATCAAATTTCCCAAACCTATATTTTACCCTGCCCTCTAAAAGAAACCTCTGTCAAACCCTAATTCTATTATGCAGAGCCCACTGTATGGGAATTAGGGTTTTTGGACAGTAAGATAGCTGAGAACCCTAATTCTATTATGCAGAGCCCACTGTATAGGAATTAGGGTTTTTGGGCAGTAATATAGCTGAGAAAATGGGGATATACTCATAGCTTTCCCCTAAGAGAGAGGGCACCGTTAGCAAGGAAGTTGCTGAGAATATTGGTGGCCTCTCCTTCCCCAGACTGGACCAAGGAAGAACCATTTTCATTACACCATTGTTTCCAATTGGGTACAAGCATCGTGAGTAGAGCCACAAACTCTCTCTTTGCTTGTTGCTTGGGCATGTCACCTAGCGTTTTCCAAGCTGCCTCCTTCCCTGAGAGATCGGGATCGTCATAAGTGGATTCATTCAGTTGCAGAGAAGGGTATGGGCCCTGTAGGACTTGGGCTTTGTAGGCGAAGAGGAGGGATTTGGGTTTTTTAGAGAGGAATTGGAGGGAGGCAGATGGGCCTTTGGCTACAAAATGAATTGCCTTTTGCCATTCTTCTTCTATGTCTGTAACTTCTATGCTCCTGCTCCTGCTTTCATGGCCACCAGCTGCCATTTTCTTTCTCTTTTTTTTTCTTTTCTCCCTAAATTTCTTAGCAAAAGGATAACAGCAAGAAGATAAAGCCTTAGCTCTTGCACCATGTGGCCAATATTTATCGGATTGTTATTTGTGAATTGTGATACCTCTTAGATATCCTTTTATTTTTTATTTTTCTTTAGGGAAAATCGCTAAAAACCTTCTAAAACATTTTTTTTTTTTTTAGACTACGCTATCCTCATCCTAAACTTAATTTATTTTTAAGTAAATTATTTTTATAATTATACCCTAGTC
>NW_006499159.1:6241714-6255083 GCF_000471905.2 Amborella trichopoda
ATTTAAATTTAATTTAATTAACTTAACTAACTACTAACTAGTAGTATATATATATATATATATATATATATATATATATATATATATTTGACGAAAATATCCTCCTTTCATATGACAAATCATTTTCAAATCTCAATAAAAAAAAACACTGGACCGCATTTGTACAACGTCGGACTACTCGCGTACTTCAAAACGCCAAAATGCTCTTACAAAATTCCGGACTGCCATATCAAAACACCGAACTACCCCTTCAAAATGTCAAACCACAACTTCAAAATGCCGGACTACTCGCGTAATTCAAAACTCCGGAGTGCCTCTACAAAAATTTCAAACTGCCATATCAAAACACTGAACTACCCCTTCAAAATGCCGGACTGCAACTTCAAAATGCTAGACCGTAACTTCCAAATGCTGGACGGCCTATTCCAACCAAAAAAAATTAATCGTCGAACCGCTCATTCCAGCAAAAAAAAAATAGCCTAACCGCTTGTTCAAAATAATTTGTTATATGAGGGAAAGGTATTTTCGTTCAAATGAATTTTTTGTGTAGGGGTATCAGCTAGAAAACATCATTTTGGGGGGGGGGGGGGGGAAATGCTAGGAAAAGTTGGGTGGAATGTAAACAGGGTAAAAAGTCTATCTCATGGGGTTTTAGCAATTTTCCCCTTTTTTTTTTTTTTTGTGGAAAAATAGGGACTATTAAAATGGACCATTTATCCTTTGTACTACAAGGTTACAATCATTCCCACTATATCTTTTGTACAATCATTCCCACTCATTAGACATGAAGTTAGATTGCTAACAGACAAACATGATTTTGACCTTTATGCATAAAGGTTAAATGTTTTTCGGCAATAAATGGTCTCATTGTATATATTTTCATATGTGCATTAAGTAAGGTTATATTAGGGTACAGACCATTTACTTTTGTTATAAGGTGGTCATAATTATTTTTTATTATTGGATATGAAATTAAGTGACTGCATTTATTTCATTGACCAAACTCAAAGTTCAAAAAAAATTTTATCAACCTTTGTGGTACACCCAAGCCAAATTAGTAATTGTGACCTCTATGTACCAAAACTAAAATGGTATCATTGTACACAATCCCAATTTTTAAGATAATATTTTTGGACACTTGATTCTCTTACTCTAGCATATAGTACCTTTTCATCTCGGGATAGGGCTACTATCAAGCCGGATTTGGGCCGACCCCAGCCCGGGCCCAGAAAAGCTCGAAACCACTTTTGGCCTGGCCTGAACTAGACCAAAAGTCATGGTCGCAGGGCCTGAACCAGGCTGCGCCCATCCCAAAAGTATCTTTTAGGCTGGACCTGAGCCAACCAAAATAAAAGCTTAGTTGGGTTTAATTAGAAGCTTCTTTTTCTTTTTTTTTTAATGTATCTCTCTTCAAATTTTTCTTGTTCGTAGTAAGTAAAAAAAACTCTGTAATAAATTAGAAAAGTTGTTTCAAGCAGTGGAACTGCATTTCTACATTTGCGATCCGCGAGATATAAAATACCTATATTAAGATGGATGCAAATAGGTGGTCTATCTAAAAACACTTGAAAATGCCCACAAGTTTTCTTAATATAATTATTATTTTTAATTTTCAAAATTTATTTATTTATTCATATTCATGATCTCCATGTTAAATATTAAATGTCCTTAAAAATTAGTTCCAAAAATCTATCTCAAAATAAGATTTTTAAGAGGTGACTCACTCATAGAAACCATATTTAATAAATTATAGAAAAAGTATACAATAAGATCATTTACCTTTAGTACAAGGTGGTTACAACTAATATTGACTATTGGATGTAAAATTAAGTGGATGCATTTATTCTATTGATCAAGCTCAAACTTCAAATGAACTTTTTCAGAATTTTGTGATACACCCAAACTATCAAATTTCACATGTGATAGTTATAAGTAATCGTGGCCTTCGTATATTAAAAATAAAAAAAAAGTTTATATAGAACCTAAGCTCTAAACAATCAAATTAGAACCTACCTCAAAACTTTCATTAGAAGAGGTTGTTTTAATGCTCAGATATCATCAAATAAATCATCTCAACATCAAGATGCATGGACATGAGAAAAAAATGGATTTCAAGTTTTGAAAATAGTGCATCTTATAGCTAATTTTTTGACCGTTAATTTTCAAGATTTTTAAGTTTTCATAGATATGCCCGATCTACATTATTTTTAAAGCTTTAAATTTTATAACTAAAGATGATAATATAATTTAAAGCTATCACAAAACATTCCCGTATATTTCTTGACATTATTTTAAAGTGGACTCTAATTCGATTGTTTAGAGCTTCATCCCTATATAAACCACACACTAAAGACAAATAATGGTTTCATTGTATATAATCCTTAAACTATTTTAAAAAAAATTAAAACGCCTTAAAAGATAGTAGAAAATAAAAAACTATTGAGAAGAAAGATAAGTATACGTGGCGATTCACCAATCTCATTCCGTGCGTGCGGCGCTCTCTCTAAAAACCAACAGGCTCTCCCTCTTTAAAGACCTGTGTTCTCCTCTTTCTTTTTCTTTTTCTTTTTTTCTCTAAAAACTCTCTAAAATCTCATATTCTATAACTTTTATCTCTCCAAAACTCTTTTTCACTCTCTAGTTTTCTTGCGACAAAATGAGAATGGACGACTCTCCCCATCCTCCCATCACCCATTACTGATATTTCTTGCACTCTCAGCCCTTGCCAATTTGAAGGAGAAGAAGAAAGCATTTCAAAGTCACCCATTGTTTGTTCACCTGAAATTGATCGTTTGAGAAGTCCAGGAGGTCATCTATGTGAAACGAATCAGGTGAGGGAAGACCATACAAAAATGGGGCTTTCATTTCCATGCAAAATATTGGCTTTCTCTTGAGAGAGAGTGAGTTAGAGAGAGATAAAAGTCTTATAGAAAGAGTTGCCGCTGAAATTCACCGAGATGTCAGATAGAGAGAGACAGACGACTGTGTGTTCAGTAGTAGAGACTAGAGAGATGTTTTTAGTAGTAAGAAATGGCGGATGGGAGAGAAAGAGAGAGAGAGAGAAAGAAGGCTTTCGGGCTGGCGTATAGTCGGGCCAAGAGGGGTTTTGAGCTTTTTGGCCGGAAGCTTACTTCTCATTTTTAAAACAAAACTTCTTTTTGGTACAGCTTTAAAACAAATAAGTATTTATTGGATGAAAGACATCATCCGCATCTAGTGACTAGTCTAGTGACTAGTGATTGTTTCATAAGTCATTAGTTTCTTATGTGAATATCTATCATACCCTTGCTAAGAACAAAAAATACTCTTATTTAAATAAAATTGTATTACAAACAAAAAAAACTCTTAAAAATGCTTATATGCGAAATTAAATAGTGTTTCGCCTCGCCAGAGACATGCTATGTCCATTACCATTTTGTCTTAAAAACCACCACAAATCTAGGAGAGCCGTGGCAGTTTCATATACTTTTTTGAGTAAAAAAATACCGCAACAGGCATACTATGACATAGTAGATCCGTTGCGGTCTTTTAATTCACGCCATCCAAAAAAATTGAACAGCGCCGAGCCTATGGGCAAAAACACTGTTCATTTTTCCCCATAAGCGTTGCGTAGTGGCTTCCATTACAAACAAGGAGCAATGAGTATCCCAAAATACTAATATGTATGAGTACCCTAACATAACCCTTATTCTATTCGAGGAGTGATTTTATGGGACGATTGTATAGTAATATAATGTAAAAAATATTAAAAAATCATGTTAAGATCATTTGTTTGATTCAAATTTTAAAATACACACTCTTTTCATTCTAATGAACAATCACAAAAAATAAAATTTAGAAAAAACAACCTAAAAGTATGTTTTTAGCCCAATTAACATAGGTCATCTATTTTGGTGAGATGATTAGATCTAGGCCTTAGAATGATCTTTTTTGTTTTCAAATTTTTTAGATAACTTTATTATCATTAGGTTAACAATATTAAAAAATAAAAAAATGATTTGAATATATAAAAGCTTAGATCATGAAATTCATCAAATGGACGGTCTAGATTCATTGTTAGAGGGGATTCATTTTAACCAAGAGTGCAAATTAGTTTTTTTTTTTTAGATTGTGTGTGTGTGTAAAATTTTGGATCATACAAATGCCACAAACATGATTTTCTAGAAGTGTAGTTGCATTATATTATGATAGAACCGTTGCATTAGATCATTTCCCTATTCTATATGCAATTATAGTTATACATGCAACGCACCAAGTCATTTGCCTCGTCCCAAAAATAAGGTGCATCAATGATTTTGGTTTATTTTAATTTCTTGAACTCGGGCTCGACTGAGGCGAGTTATTCCATCTCACACAAGTAACTCGCCTCATCCAAGGCCAAAGAGAGACGCCCATAGCCGAGTCGAGTCCCATTACCTTGGTTCATGTTATTTTGGTCCATTTTAGTTATTGATGCTTAGGGTTCTTTCTTTTCTCCTTGGCATGTTCTTTCCTTCCCACTGTAAAAAGAGAAATGCTAAAAGTAACCTGATCTTAATGTAATAAAGTGTGCACAACCACCTTTTCCTTTTAGCAAATCCTTTGCTTCAAATCTAGGCCAACCTTACAATATAAAACTAATATATGAGAATAAAATTCTATCAAAAACACATCGAAATTGGGTGTCTAACTATTAGATATGCCTGACTCCCTTTACGCTTTACCTCATTCTTTGCTTCCCAAATAAAAAAGAGAAGATGGTGATCATTGATGACCTCTGATGGAACGAAATGTGCATCGCCATCCTCATTTTAAGCACATTCTCTTCTTCCCAGACATTAAAACTGGACAAACCAAACATATAGAGCTAATAGCAGAGAGAAATCCTTCCCATTGCAAACACACACAAGTTAGGCACGAGCACTTCTCAAGGTCTGGTTTTTGAGGAACACTGCAATGGCAGAATCTGCTGTTACATTTCTCTGGGAGAAATCAAACGATTTTATCATAAAGGAAGTGCAGCTCCGTAGTGGAGTGCGTGAAGATGCCATCTGGATTAGAGATGTGCTCCAGGAAATGAAAAGGTTCCTACGGAGCGCTGATTAAAGAAACGAGACAGATGAGGGACTGAGAGGTTGGGTGGGAGATGTGATAGAGGTGGCCTATGTTGCGGATGATGCCCTCGACGAGTTCATCACTCAGATGAATAATTTAAAGCTCCACAGAGGACGAAAGTGTGAATTAAATTTAGTCAAGAAGCTCACTGTCTATAATAAGTTTGCGACTGAGGTCGAAAGAATTAGGAGGAGGGTTCAGAAAGTTAAAGATAGGAGCTCAGGGTACCATTTGGAGGTGGCAAGAGATGGAGGGGTGCCCTCAAATGATTCCTTCATACATTGGAAAGATCCACGCCTTGCTTTTTCTCCAATGGAGAAAGCTGATATCGTGGGGATCGACAATCCTGTAAGTGAATTAAGTTCTTGGTTATTCAGTATGGGGTCGAAAAGTACAGTGCTTTCATTGGTGGGAATGGGTGGGGTGGGTAAGACCAGAGTAGCAAAGAGAGTTTACAATTCCAACAGCAACAATTTTGCAAGTTGTGTACGGGTCACTGTATCACAATCCTTTAAGATTGTAGACATACTTGAATCTAACATCAATGAATTTGGCATTGCAAGAAGTCTGGAGGGGAGTTCAAATGAATCTGAGAAGGAGCTCCAATCCAAGCTATTGAACTATCTCAATGATCATGTAAGGAAGAAAAGTTTCTTAGTGGTTTTTTATGGTGTATGGCAAGGCGAGGTATGGAATCTCATAAATTCCGCATTACTAGAGTATGAAAATGGAAGTAGGATCATCATCACAATACGCGAAAAAGGAGTAGCTAACATGGTGAACATAGAGAGCTGCAATTACGATATTGAACCAATGAAAGAGAGTGAAGATTTTGATACTTCTGTAAGAAGGCATTTGTAAAAAGGCATGAAAGAACAAGTGCCAATGAGCATAGAGGTTTGGCAACACGCCTCGTGGTGAGATGCCATGGATTGTCCCTAGCAAATGTTGTCATTGGAGGCATCCTGTCAAGGAAGCCATTGACCCCTCTGGAATGGAGGAATATACTTCATGAGCGTCAATGGAAGGTCCATGAAGGTGGTAGTCAATTTTCTCGTGTTCTCTCTCATTTAGCTACAATGATCTTCCTCTACACTCCAAATCATGCTTTTCATTTTGTAGCGTACTTAATATGGCTATGGATTGTTGAAGAGAAATGACTCTCAGGAAGTCATGGGTGGACACAGCAAATGAGTACTTCAAAGAGCTTCTTGACCCAAATATGCTACTAATTGGTGTGGTAGAGGATGATGGGGATGCCGTCTCTTGCCGACTTCATGATGTTGAACTCGAGTTCGCTATCCCCATTGCCAAGGAGGAGATACTGAGTGAATTCTATGGTGGAGACTGTAATTTTCGAACCCTCATACAAAAAACCTGCCGCCTCTTTATTGCTGGCAATTATAAATAAATTTTGAAGAAAAGAGACATGCCCCGAGTTCGCTCTCTATTAATGTTTCGAGGTGGCAAATCGGATGGCTCTTTTTGAGAATCACTGAGTTGCAAATTCAGGAGGTTGAGAGTATTGCTTGTGGAAAGTAGTGAATTGTCAGAAATTCCTATTAATGTGAGGGATGTAGAAAGAAATGATCCACATAATTTGCAAGAACTTACCCCTGTGAACATAAAACATTGTATGTAACAGGAAAACGATTACTATTTCCTAAAACGAGATCGACATCGAACTAAGGCATGTAGGAGCCCGAAAATAATCTTCATGAATCCCAAAGCAATGAGCCTGGAAAAATTTGCATACCCTTTCTTGTTTATCGGTAATGGAGGTTGGTGTGGTGAAGATGAATTTTGTATGTATGTAGCTCATTGGATGATAACAATTATCATGTCACCCTCTCCAACTTGTGGCTTCATCTTCACTTTCTATCGCCTCCTTGGACTACCGTGGGTGGTTATTGGTGTGCAAGGTGTCCGGTAGGGGTGAGAATTGACTTGATCTGGATCCGAAACTCAGATTTTGGATTTTATTTAGCTGGACCCAAATTTGGATTCGAAATCCAGATCCAGATCCAAAAGTCAGGTCCGAATTGAAATTTAGATCGGATCCAAGTGTAGGTGGATTTGATTCGAATTCAACCCAGATCTAGATCCAGATCCAACCCTTTTTTTTTTTATAGTAAATTTTTATTTTATATACATAATTTTTTTTAAAATAGTACATATAAAGAGTAATTCGATTTGAACTCGGATCCGATATATACCATTTAGATCCATATCCGGATCTGGTCGGAGGTATTATTAAAAAAAAAAATTTGACACCAAAAGTGCATATACATGTTTCGGAGGTATTATTAAAATGTTACACGTAATGCTATTTGCTGTAACTATTATGAAAGACCATAGTGAATAACAAAATATTACCATACCTCTTTCTTCATGCTATCAGACATTTATTTGGCGAAACAACTTTTTTCATGTAATATTTAATAACAGTGCATAAACATTTGATATAACAAATTCAATAATATAAAAAAGACAATGTTTTAATTATAATTAATTCAATTATGATAATATTTAGTAATGGTAAGATAAATAAATAGTAACTGTAAGATAAATAAATTAACAATACATAATTCATAGTATTACAATAATTGTGTATATAAATATAACTATTGTATTACAAATTATGACGATAATTTCGTTACGATAATATATAATCACTGAATTAGTTATTTGAGTGTAAGCGTCTAAAATAAATAATTATGATTGCAATTATTTGTAAATTATTATAATATTCATTACAATATTATAATTATAATTCTTAGCAATATTTACATTTATGATCATTATGAATATTATAATAATTCAGAATTAAAGACTTCTACTAAGAGAAATCATCTTAGTTCTCAATGACTAATAATACTATAGTTTGACGTAAAGTTATAATAGTAAAAATAATTTCATTATTTAGTAATAAAATTATAAAATTTATTTGAATAATTACAATTGATTAATCAATATTTTAGTTTGATTAAATATTAATACAGTAGAATTATCGTAATTCATATTATTGGAATTGTGAGAATTATCATAAGTCAAATTAATTATGATTTGTGCTTGCTTATTTATAATCACCAATTATAAATTTATTTTAATAAAAATAATCAACTATAATATATGTGTTTTAGGAGCAATAGAATTCTGTTATTATTATTATAATAACAATAATAATTCGGTTTTTATGATATAATGAAAAAAGCAAATATTTATTTGCCATCTAATAATTAATTAAGAATACCATATATTCATTGTAATTTGTAATTATACTTGCTCTAATAAAATAAATTATTCCTATTAATATTTATGTTTCTATAATTATGATTAGATTATAATATTCTGTAGTTAATTTATTATATTATATTAATAAGACTAATAATTATCAAAGTGATATATATTTTATGTATTATAGTAACTGACTTGTTTTTTATAAATTTTAAATTTTGTTAATATAGGTAATGATAAGTAGACAAATGAGAGTATTTATTAGAGTGTAACATGTCCAAAATATTTAATTATGATTCTTAGAATTAAAGACTTCTACTAATAGAAAATTTAATTCATAATCATTTTAATTCTCAATGACAAATAATAATATGATTTTAATATAAAATTATATAGGTAACATTAATTTTATTATTTAGTAATAAACTTATAAATTTTATTTAAATAATTCCATCTGATTAGTAATACAAATTAATGGAATTAAGACTATTTATGATTTATGCTTAGTTATTTAGTAAATGCAACTCTGAGAAGCCTCTCCAGCAATTCATCATCAACTCGAATCCTCGACACCACTTCTTTGCTCATGAAATATCTAAATTACCTCTCCTTTCAAAACTGTTAAAACAAAATGAAAAAAGAAAAGAACAAAAAGAAGCCTAATCAAAGTACAACAGTAAAATGTTTCCAGGCCCCTTTCACTCCCACCCATGCCTTTCAACTCCACATCCTCCTTCACCAGGCATCTGACCTCATCTTAATGCATATGAATAACGACAATAAAAAAGAAACAACACCTCTAGTTTTCTCTCACTTGGACTTCTTTCCTGGCTTTTTCTTAACAACCTCGTCAAGATACAATATTCCCTTTCCCTTATACACTTCTGGGGGCTTACAACTCCGCACTGAAGCCGCAAACTGAGCAACCCTCTGCAAGTGTATACCTGTGCAACAGACAATGTTGGGTTTAAAGCAGAAGACACGAACTGCAGGTGGCACTGTCAGCTCGACCTCGTGGCTATAGCCCAACTTCAAAAACAACATCCTCCCTCCTGCCTCTGCCCTTGCCTTGAAACCCACTCCAACAATCTTCAAGAACCGAAAGTATTTCGCTTCAATAGACATATCCTCCAATCCAGAATCCTATCCTATATTATATGTTTGTGCTCAATCATTAGATAGGAAACCAAAGATGAATAGAGAGCACAGAATATCTCAACTTTGTAAATGGAACTTGAGAGTAAGCTTTACAAAACCATTGAGAGACTTTAGAAGACAAGGAAATAGATTATCAGTCTATAAACAATGTATCCAACTTTTGACACCAAGAAATAATGTACTCATATTTCCTACCCAAACAAAAGAACAAATATTATCCTTTACAGATCAGTTCACTATCCCTCGTCAAAATAAACAGCAAGGAAGCAAACAAGATATTCATATTGTCCACCCATCCTGAAAAAGGACTTGCATGTTTTCTCAGAACTCAGATCACCTTGTCAAGTAAAGTGTTAAGCACTGTTAGGACAGTGCTTCATTGCTTGTTTCAACTAAAGGTAACATGACAAGAAGTAGAAATTCCATGCGACGGTAAAACAAGGTCGAGCAAACAATTGTCAGATTCTTCAAGGACTTCTTCTACTTCAGAACTATGCTGAATGGATTCCTCAACAAGCAGTAGTCAGCTGCTTCAAGGACTTATTTACTTCAGATTTCAGAAAGATAAGAAGGCTTAAGTTCAATGATTTTAGTAAATGGTGTGGGAATCAATAGGATTTTAGTAAATGGTGTGGGAATCCTATGCATAATCCTTCTTATCTCTTCCCATTCTAAGAGGATTTCAACAAGTAGATGGTGTGCGAATCAATAGGATTTTAGTAAATGCAACTCTAATAAGAGTGTTTCAATCCTCATCAATGACAAACCTTATGGTTTTTTACCATCCTAACGAGATATTTGACAAGGAGTTCCCTTAACCCTTCTGTTTGAAATAGTTGCAAAAATCTTTAGTAAAACTTCAAGCAATGTATAGAAACAGAATATACTACAAGGGTTTCAAGGAGCTCCTCGTGGGCCTATTATTTCCCACCTTCAGTATGTTGATGGTGATCCTGTGAGCTGACTATTCAAAAAGCAGATACATCATGATTGGATCTGAAATATTTTGAATTGGAAGCAGGGCTTCAAGTTAATATGCACAAAACAACATCATCCAGCCAAGGGGTAGAGATATGTGAACTTAAGACACTTCAGAGAATTTGCAGGGGTATGGTGTCCTGCCAAACAAATATCTTGAGTTGCCATTATGCATTGGCAAGCCCCAAAAATATTTATGTGACAGAGTGATCGAGAGACTAGCGGAAATTTTCAACATTGAATACCTGTCTCTTGGAGAAAGATCACAATAATTAAATCTACTCTCCAACCTCCCCGTGTACTATAAGCTGCCTTTCAAAATGCCAACGTCCATTCTTCACAAGATTGAGCAGCTTCAAAGAGAATTCCCATGAAGAGGTTCCTCCAAACATCACAAGTTCCACCTGGTGAGATGGGAATCAATGCGCAGCAAAGAAGGCAGGTAAACTCGGAATAAGAAAAATGAAAGAATTTAATATGGCCCTCCTTGGGATAGGACTGTCGAATTTCACACAGAGAACTAGTCATGGAAGTCAACTATTGAGCATAAGTATGGATCCAACAGAAATGGAAGGTATGCTAAAAATCTGCAAGATGGAAATCAACTGTTAAAAGGGCCTAAAAATGCATTAATACAGCTCATGATGCATCTGCGAAGTCTTTAGTACACTATCCGCTCTTGGAAAGATTTACAGACTGGTACAGATACTTTGGGTGATCGTTTACTGTCTTGGCTGCCATTGTGGATGACTCTAACTCCCTGTTTCCGAATGCTTCACTGCAAGCTAAAACCAGACATTGTGGTGCCCTATGTTTAGATGAAATCCGAGATCTCATCATATAGAGGAATTTTGTATGTCGATAAACCACTCACAATCAGTCTACATACCCAAAGATATGGAAGATAACCTTCTGTGGAGTCGAGATAGTAAGCATATCAAGATCCTTTTACAGAATACCATCCTGATGATCAAACAACTAGGGAAGTCTCAAGGATCTAGTCGACTAAAGACCCGCCTTGTGCTCAGCTCTTCCTATGGCTGTTGACCCCTGCAGCATAGGAATCCAAATCCCACATCAATGCATTATGTGCATTAGACAAGAAGAAATGTTAGGCAGTTACTAATGGATTGTGATAAGGCAACAGATTTTTGGTCCTTCTTCAAACCCTTTGGTTCTCTTGGACTAAGCTAGCATCAGTAGAGGCTTGCTGCTGTAGTGGTTATCCCACAAAAGCCACTAAAAGGAAAAAGGATTGATCTTATGGACACTTCTCATTTCAGCAATTCCATGGTCTTTGAGAAAGGAACAAAACAGTAGAATTTTAAAATCTAAGATATGGAAAAGTCGCAAGTATGTCTGCTTCATGGGCATTAACCAAAAACCAAACAGATATTAATATACAATGGTATAAAATTGTCTGGTGCATAACATCAAGAGATATTAGAGCACCAAAATGGCAGCCACGCACCAAAATGGCAAGCACCACAAAATGGAGTCCTAAAGATGATATCTTATGGAAGTTTAGTGGACAATCCAGGCCCTGCTCGACTTGGGGCATCTTTCGATCACAGCTGGATCATATCAACTTAAGCTAGTAGGGCCCTGCTCATCACTGTGATTCAAATAAAGAAAAGACCAAAAGGGACTACATGAACCCCATTGCTTGGTCTACAAAGGAAGCCAAAAACCATGGAGATTCATAAACACCTTCAATGAAGCATTCAAGAGATGTACTGAGAGGAATAGGCCATTTACACACACTTGGCAGGAAATGAATTTGGCTGATTCCCTTGCCAGACAAGGGTGTTCAAAGAACTTCCATTCTCAGTCGCAAACACAAATAAATAACGCTGATCTTCAGTGAATGTAGCCATTTTGTTTACTATCAAAACAAGAAAGCAATAAGAAGCAAGTTATCGATCATTACTCATGATATGTGTCTCCAGAACTAATTAGCCAAGAGAAATTTCCGCTAAGACAATGTTGTTAATGTCTCTGAATTATAAGTGTTATGAAGTTTATCAGATTTTATAGTTACCTTAGCATAAGTTGGATGTTAATCTGAAGTTAAAGCCGGACACATGCAGTAGGTCTACATCTGATATGCATTGTTCACAATTTGAATTAATGGACATTTTTTAACCATATGACTATTCTTGATGCAGTAGAAGCCACAAGGGATTGGTTCTTGCATCCTTCTACCACTCATGATGACCAATTATAAGGGAAACAAGTACAAGCATACCCTTAAGGTTTTATTTGAAGCAAACATGATAATGTAATGTATCTCACTTCAAATTCATAACAGTCCAGTGCCAAACTAATTAAAAACCACAATAAGGTAACACAAAGCTGAGGTTTTTCTGGTAATTTGCAACTGAAACTAACTCCATATTCACTTTTTTCATATTCTTCTTCATTTGAATAAGTGGGATTCAGCCCTCAGATACTAAAACAGCAGTCCTTACTCTGAAATTACTAAGTCAAGTTACCAAAGCTCAGCATTCTACCATCTTAACTTGAAGCATTACTCACTGAAACCTTTTTGGAATTATAGCTGGAAACAACTTCCATCAAATCCAATGTATATGTATTTTTCACGATAGCTGCTGTCAAATCCAATATGAAAGGCAATGTCGCAATTATAAGTAGGACACCACCTTATACTGGATTATAAGACACCAAGAGCAGAATCAGGTATTTCTTAGAGAAAAGACAAAACACAGAAAGGGAAAAGAAAGGCATCTCATTGAGATTAAGTAATAATGGCGCCTAAAGTACCCACATAATGGCACCAAAGATGTCTTCTATAGGTTACAATGGTACAAGAAACTAGAGACTCTCTCTCTCATCCCCCCTCCCTTTAGTACAAGAAACCAGACTCTCTCTCTCTCTCTCT
>NW_006499159.1:6258069-6287698 GCF_000471905.2 Amborella trichopoda
TTTTTTACAACAAAATTACATGTTATGATAAAATTTGGAGGTGAGCCTTAATTGGATTGTTTAAGGTTGCAACCTTATAGAAACCGCACCCTTAAATAATTTTTATTATTGCTTACTGATATATTCTATTTATGTTATCAAATATAATTCTTATTCAATAGTATAAAATAGGCCATTAAGAAAATGTCAATTTAAAAATTTTAAAAATGAAAGAAATAAGAAAAAATAAAAATAGTACTATGGCGTGTGCAACTTTTTTTTCCAATTTCATGGCGGATATCAGAAGTTGCAAAAAAAATATAGAAAATACAAAAAAAAATTGAAAAATAAAATGTAATATGTAATATATAACTGACAATAGATAAAAAATTATGTAAGATTGCATATATTACCCAAAATTCAATTTTCACATTAGATCCATAAATCGTGTCCATGGAATCAGTATTTGAAAATAAAAATCCTAATCTCAAAGTCAGACATGAAAATATTTAATATATAGTACTAACTCAATAATATATATTTTTATAATTACCTAAAATCATAGCTTATTTGAATAGTTTGAAAAATCTACAATGAAGGCAAAATGCACATTTACGAAGAAATTTAAAAAAGCAGCTTTAATAACTGAATTAATGCAAATGTTATATGTGTTAATGCTAATATTTAATGTATAGTACTAATTCAAGAATATAATTTTTTTTAATTACCTAATGAATACTCATATTATAATATTCTTTATTTATTAGAATTCGATTCAATTATTTCATAAAAAAGAGGTGTCTTCACATCCAATGAAATGAGAACCAAAATGATATTACGTAGAGCTCCAATCAAGAAATGCAATTAGGATTTCATTAGATCAGAGATTTATTTACAAATGAGACACATCAAAAGAAATGACTGAGAATAGATAAAAAAATCAGCAATATTGCAAATATTACTCAAATCATCTCAAACAATATGAACTACAAAGCCTCAATCAACAAATCATATTAGGACTTCTGTAGATCACTCAAAGATCAACAAAAACAAACAAAAATAACTCAATTTCACATAATATTTTAAAAAAAATAAAAATTAATTCTACATAAAAACAAAGGAGAACATGATGAAAAAGACCGAAATGTTGGCAAAAGCAATGAAAAAATTCATAAAAATGCAAAAAAAAAACGGAATGTTATTTACCTTGTAGACCACTAAAAGAACTACAACATCAATAAAAAATAACTCAATTCTACATAATATTAAATAAAGCAAAACAAAAAACTCAACTCCACATTGAAACTAAGGATAACACAATAGAAATGAACGAAAATGTAGGCAAAAGCAATGAAAGTATGCATAAAAATATAGAGAAAATTGAATATTACTTACCTTGAAAGCTTAAAATTATATTTTCACAGTAGATCCGTTGAGAACATCTCGAAGTACTTAATTTGCAGAGCTTCAATCAATGAATCATGCTAGAGCTTCTATAGATCACTTAAAGATCTACAAAAATAAAAATCAATTCCACATAGAAACTAAGGAGAACATGATGGAAATGATCGAAAATGTAGCCAAAAACAATGAAGAAATGCATAAAAATGCAAAAATCATAAATACACAACTAAATATTTATACGAAATTAAACACTACTTTCATTAACAAAAAATCATAAACCATAAATATACAATCCTATAGCAAGTATGAAATTCCCTAAGAATTGATTAGATAATGCTTTATAGAATTGATTAGCAAATATGAAATTCCCTAATAAAATGATGAATGAGTCTATTACTTCCTTTAATAGAGTCAATGTGGTTTGTATCTGCAGCATTTGATTTAGTCTTTGCTTGATAAATTTAAGGGAAAAAAAAAGATTTGATTATAGGGAAAAGATTTAAGGAAAGAAGAGAGGGAGAGAAATATGACGTTGGGAGAGAGAGAAAGAGGATGGGGGAGAGATATTTAAGGAAATTGATTTTTAGGAAACAGGAGCGAGAAACATGAGAGGTAAATATATGCATGGGCATAAGATATAGATATTAGAGAGTTATTAATATAGTGGGACATTTGGCGCAAGAATAGGGAGGGCATGTCTCTCGCTTAATATATAATAGATAGATATGGGTTTGGCAATAAATATATTTTTTATATGTAATTTGATCCTAATTTTTAGTTAATATATAATTTTTAACATGGAGATCATGAATATGTGAAAAAAATAAAAAATTAAAAACTAAAAATAATAATTATATTAAGAAAACATTTGGACCTTTAATTACACTTGTTTTTAGACAGACCATCTATTTGCATCTATCTTTAAGATGGATGCTTTATACCTCTGGACTGTATATTGTACAAATACGGTCCAGCCCGTATGAAACAATTTTCCCATATAAATTATATATGCCATAAAAATAAATGGTCTATATGTATACTTTTCTAAAATACAAAGATTCACCTAGTTTATCTAAAGGATTACAATCATGGACAAGACAAACTGAATTTCATTATATATATATTAAAGTTGCATCACATATTTTGGGCCATAGAATGATATTTCTAACACTCGGTAAAACCTGGTTGAGCAACTGTTGTATACCAGCTATCCTAACTGATATCACCTGCCGATTCCCCATATATACTCTATAGCTAAAGTACTATTTAGGACAAGAACCTTGAGAGCAACAGATAATTTATCTCACTGAAATGGAGAATCAACCAAAATCTTCATAGAAATTGCTTCTCTGTAATAAACTATCATATCACACTAAAAGAGTCACTCTTGTAGTGTTTCTCTCTAAAGAAAGCTCACTTCTCTCCATGTAGAGGCCTTGCCTCTCACACATAAAAGTCTCTGCCTCTTTCTCTAGAGGAATCCATCTTTCCTATATAGTTATAAAATAGGTCATACTCGGTATATCCTCTCTTATTCCCTATACATATATTTATGAATCTCACACCAAATAGAAATCCCATAGATATCACATGCCTCTCAAACTTAAGATATAACGAAGAGCCTTCAATTAGTTGGACTTCAATAGATATCCCAACTAACATAGAAAACTTATCAACATCAATGTTAGTATCAATAGCATATAACATGAAATTTCCCTTAGTGGATGATTTTAGATATGACCATATCCCACACTTGTATTTAGTAAAAAGATAATTTTACTCTCACGCAAATGTTATTATGAATGATTTTTTTTGAACCTTTTGTTTATAGGCATTTTTTCTCTCTTTTTTTTTTTTTTTAGGAAACACCCCCCTTCCTCCCCCCCCCTGTCCTGGCTTCAAACCTTGTAGAGTGACGCATTCAAGTTTCGAAAAAAAATTATTTTATCATAATTTTGGACCTTCACTGTTTGAAGTCAAAGTTATATTATAATTTCATAGTCCCAAGTCATGTCGAAATGACTTCGGGTCTTTAAGAACTGAAGAAATTTCAACAAATTCTGATTTCAGATCTTAAAAATTTGAAATAAGCACTTTTTCACAAAGAAAAAATTAAAAGTCAAGTGACTTAAGAGCTTCAAGATCTAAAGTCATTTTGACAAATTTTAACTTTGAGCCCTAAAAGTCGAAATCAACACTTTCTCAATTTTTTTTGAACTCGAGTAGCTTTGGAGATTGAATATTCGAAGTCATTATTTCGAGTCTTAACTATGATCATCAAGATCCGAGCCTATGAATTGTCTTACCATATTAGACCTTAAAGGTCCAAAGCGTGAGAATTTGGGAAAAAAGAAAGATGTATTAACATAAAAATAAAAAATTAGGGAAATTTTTACAACATGGATTGTCTACAAAGAGACTATTTATCTTTTGTATATGGAAATCACAATCATTCTTGTCTCTTAAATTTTAAAAAAGGTGATTGTAAGAGTATCATTGAATAGACACAAACTCTTGAAAACAAATTTCTTGGACTTTGTGACTCACCCCAAGCCATCCAATTGACATCTAAAGAGTAGGAATGATTGTGACATCCATGTACGCTAACATTAGATTTAGGGCACATAAGCGTAAATATCCATAGTAAAAACTTAAATTGCATTTGAAAATGCTTTCAAAGAGTTTCGCCGCACCCATTTGTTCATCTACATCTTGTGTGTTCTCTTAAACTGAAATTTGGGCATTAGTTACAAATCAGGGTGAAATTCAAATTACAAGTTACAAAATTAGGGTCAGAAGATCACAAATTACATTTGAAGGTTTAATTTTAAATCTCTATTTCAATAAAGTACTTCTTAAAAAACATTAAACATTATTAGATTGCCTTGTTTGGTGTTGTTGGGAAGTCCAAACAATTAAGAGTACTTTGTTAATCTGACAATATCAGTTACCATTAGCCTTTCTTAATCCCCAGGTCACCGTAAGCCCGGTGTTGTTAACTGATATTGTCATATTTTAGTACTATTTTCCTCACATTTAGGAACATTTCCCTCTAGCCACTTGTTTCATGCACATTTTATACATTGCTTGTTCTATTTTAGGAACCTTGAAATCATATTGTAGTACAAAAAACATTTCGTACATTTGGAATCCTCAATAATTTTGGGTATTATCATTTTAATATGAAGAACATGTTCCATATTTAAAGCTAGAACAATAAAGAATGTTCTTTCTATTTGTCTCAATCAACTTAAAGGAGTTATCAAAACACCCCCTATTTATTTAAGGTTCCTATTCCTCAAAGGGATTCTTTGGTCATTTTTTAAATATATTTTTGGAAAATGAACTAAAACAGAATGAAACTAAAAAAGTAAAATAAAACAACTATCTTATGATGTCATTAAAGTCCTAAAAAGATCTCCTTTTTCATTGCATGTTATACTTTTTAATTTTAATTTCATAAAAGTGGCTCCTCAAACGATTTGTTCAAAATTCCCATAGTGTCTGTATCCAAGGTTTGGAATCCTAACCAATCAAGAGTATTTTAGTAATTTGATTTACTTATGTGAGGCTAAGTCACACGAATACTGTGGTTGTTTAGGGTCGGGAATACTAAAGTATTTAATGACCTAAATACTCCTAATTGTTCAAGATTAACAATATGGAACTAGGGGTTTTTATCATCATTTGGTAGTATCGTATTCTTAACTTTGACCAACTATGGTTATTTTTGTAGTTTAGCATGACAATGAAGTAGGTCAAACTACCACACCCCTAGTTCTTTAGGTTTCCAATCCCTACAAGGTTTTGAGAATTTTGAAACAAATATTTTAGGAAAGTATTTTAATTTAGAAACAAATAGTTTAGGAAAGTATTTTAATGAAATTGAATGTTAAAGACCAAATCTTGCCGTGAAAAATGGGATCTTCTAAACCTTTTAAATATATTGTAAAATAATTAAGCAAGTGATTTCCCTAGGGATGGAAATAGGCTGGGCTAGCCTTGGCCCTTCCTGGCCTGCCCTAGATTGGGCTAAAGAGGGGCTTGGGCCGAGCTGAATACAATAGAGATGAAAAAAAGAAAAAGAAAAATCATGTATAAAACATATTTAGTTTGTTATATTACGATATGCTCTACATTTTTGTAGAAATTACATGGAGACAGCCCCCACCCGACACCTTTTTTTTTGAAATCGCTTAAACATTTTCAACATCGTACATGTGGAAATTCCCTAATTTTTTAATTTTCGTTTATTCAACTTATTTTTGATATCCAAAATAACGAACAACCTTATATATTGGGTTGTTTAATGCTTACAATATTGGATAACCCTAAACTAAATTCATTGGGTGTTCGATATTAGCAATATCGAGCAGCATGAACATGTTGTTCGATGTTGCCAATGACGCACAATGCAAGTACATCTTTTTCTAGGTTTTATCTGTTGTGTTGTTCAATATTCACTACGTCGAACAGCATACGGGCTTGATTGTTTGGGATATCCGATATAGTGAATATTGAACAACCCAATAAATAGGGATATTCACTATTTTGGAGATCGAAATAGTGAATATTAAACAACCTAATAGATAGGGATGTTCGCTATTTTGGAAAGCAAACATGTATTGAATCAATGTTAAAAAAAGAAGAAGATGATTACTTCCAAATGTTCAATGCGAAGTCCCTCCTCTTGACATAATATTAGAAGAATAAGTAGAAGAACAACAGTCCAAATGCTCAACATCTTTATCTCACAAACACAAATCCACATGTTGTATCCCTCTTGCATCTCATAAAAGATAAGAAGAAAAGAATGATGATCTTTAAGTATTTTATGAGAGGCCTCACACCCACACGCACGAGCATATGGGCCCATGAGAGAGAGAGATGCCTTAGTTTTTTTTAATGTTGATATGTTTTAAAAGGATTGGCTACTATGCCACTTAATTTTTTCTACCATGACCTAAAATAAATAAAAAAATATAAAAATAATAAATTTCCATCTATCCGATGTTGAAAATGTAGTTTAAGGGGAACAATTCATAAATAAATAAATAAATAAATGAATAAATAAAAAGAAAGTTATCACTAATATACCCCATATTTTTAGAAAATTGTAAAAAAAAACCCAACTTCCTAAAACCTCACCCACACCCTTTTTCCGTGAAATTTTGGATGAAACGACCTTTTACAGTAGTCTTTGTACCGTAATAAGAATTATGGTACTAAAAACACCGCAATTTTAATTTACGGTATTATGAGTACTGTATTGTTCTTGCAATATATTATGGTACTATTAGTACCGTAATTCTTCAAAAGCTTTTTACGGTACTACGGGTACCGCAGGACACCTTATAGAAACTTTTAAAATGTATTACAGTACTCGTAGTATTATAATACTTCCCTTGTTCAGCCGTATAAACTCTAACCTAAAAGAACTAAAGATTACAGTCTTCATCCAAAACAACCCAAGATTACGATCTTCATTATGCCACTAGAATGTTGCTGCGGTGTTCTCCATATTCATCAATCTCTCCCTTGTTATTTCAGGTAAGAAATAGTTGTTGTTGAATTTATAAACCCCAATCGTACAATATTAATTTCAGAGCACGTAGAATTACAACATCTTTGTTCTCTCTTTTCATTTCAACAGATCGGTGATTTGTTCCAATATCTGTGATTTGTTCCATTATCTGTGATTTCCAATATCTGTGATTAATTTCTTGGATCGAAATGGTGTAGTATTTAGGTTTTTGATAATTTCCACCATTCTTTCAATAATTTCTTCACCCCCTAATGTTTCTTGAAGAAATTTGGTGGGTTTGAAAGATAATCGAAGTAGTTATAAAATTCATGTTTCAATTTGTTCAAAAAATAAAATATTATGGGTTGATATTCACCCAAAAGGCTGCTGCTCAAAAAACCTGTGCTCGATTCGAAAACAAAGATTTTTAAACTAAATATTGTTTCAGCTTGTGTGATGGCATCTTCTGATATTTGATTTGAAAGTAAATATTGTTCAAGATTGTGTGATGATATCTTGTATTTTGGATGAAAAATGAGTTCATTACCTTATTTGATAATCCATCCTTGCATTTTGTGCAACCTAACCTAGCATATGTCAATGACAATAAGAAGAAATAAAATTAAAAATCAATCATATATATCTTTCTTGAAATGTTTAGAAATCATTGCCGACTTATATTTGTAAGGAGTGAAAACATCAATATCTATATCTCAATGTAGTAGGGTTTCTAATATTAATTATATTTGGAGAATCAGCTCTCAACACATACCTAGGCTTTATTATCAAGAAAAGTATAACATTTGATTTGAAATTAAATATTGTTCAAGCTTTTGTGATGACATCATCTGATATTTGATTTGATACTAAATATTGTTCAAGCTTTTGTGATGGTATCATAGGCGTTGGATGAAAAATGACTTCATTCCCTTATTGGCTAATCCTTCCCCGCATTTTGTGCAACTTAAGCTAGCATATGTCAATGACACCAAGTTAGGCATTTTTTAAGTAGAATTGACATAAATGTATACCAAGTTAAGCATGTTTTTTTTAGTAGAATTTACATCATATGCTATTATGTCATTATGTTGTCATTGAAATTTGTCCATATTGTTGAGTATGTGAAATATGTAAGTTGTAGACATTAACCACTAATGCATCTTGCTGGTCATCTTTGAATAATTTGTTTCCTTTTGCTTGTGATATCAATGTACACCAAGTTAAGCTTTTTTAAGTAGAATTGGCATAAATGTACACCAAGTTAGACATGTTTTTAAATAAAATTAGCTTATGCATGTTTCGAATGGAGTGTAAGTTTCGGATATAGTGGTTTTAAATATAAATATCAAATTCATCATGGACTTAAGAAATACTTGTTAGGACATTTAAATATCATATTATTGTGTCATTTACTATGAAAATATTTATTAATGAATAGTTTTTCCTTTTTGATTTACAAAGGTTTTTTATGTATGATTGCTTTTTGAATAGCGATCATGGCAAAAGATGCACCTTTCCCTGGACGTCCTGAGATTCCTTCATTGCTCACTAGACAAAGAGAACATATATCAAATATTAGTTAATCAATATTTTCTTTTTTTAAGTATCGAAAATGATAAATTCTATTTCAGCATCGAAAAAACTACCCTCATGATTGATGAGAAGCCTAATGCAAATGTTGTATAGCCGTTAACAAACAACGACCAAATTGATTTGGTCAGGAGATCGGGATTGTATCCTCTGACTATATTATCAATGAATAGACATGACCGCGGCACATTATCTACAATCGTCGAGATGTGACGTGTTGAGATGAACACGGGGCACTTCAATGTAGACATCGAAGAGATGATGCCTACACTTGAAGATACATGGAAAGTTTTTCAGTTAAAGGTGATCGGTGTACCTGTAACCGTGAGGAGAGTGGAGAACTACGAGGAACACATAGTCCACATGATAGGACAATTGCCACCTAATTATAGCCATTCCTTTATCCGACTGACATGGTTGAGGAACACGTTTAGGCAGATACCACATAACTATAATCGTATTACTCTTCTATGATACACTCGTGCCTACCTCTTATATCTAGTCAGGTATACAATATTTACGAATTCCACAAATGGTACAGTTCCTACAATCTACTTACAACTTTTTGAGGATATCGACGTAGCTAGTCAGTATGCATGGGATGCAGCTGCGTTAGCATTTTTGTTTCGAGCCTTGTCAAAGGTTGTTCATGCTTATCATCAACACTTAAGTGGATCAGCCACCCTTTTGCTGATAATTGTAGTATATTAGTGTTTTAATACTTTTATAAAGTTCGATAGATATATCCTGTTGTGATTCTTATTTTTTTATACATGTATTTCAGTGTTGGGCGTACAAGCATTTCAAATTGTTGGGCCCAATTCCAAAAAAAATTAGGGCAGGGCAACCTAGATCCCTCAAGTGGGCCCCTCTGATAACACTAACAAATTTGGTCTGGTGGGGCGACAGGAGTTTGATAATGCACGGATAAATGATGTTATGATAGTATAGTTATAATTTGTTTTGATTATTTATAATGTATTTAATTTTAGGAGATGTTAGTATAGATAAATTTGTGATGTGATAATTTGTGATGTCAGTATAGATAAATTTGTTATATTATATGGACCCCATACGACGATTTGTTATAATTTGTGATGTTTATAATTAAATTTGTTTATTTATGTCATAGATCATATGGACACCATACGACGATTATCCTGACATAGGAGAGGAAAGTGCAGATGATAGAGATTATGGGCTTTGTGTCGCACATACCTTATATGTGGACACATTTGTGAGGGGTATATGCTGGATCGTACGCTTCGGCAATTTGGACGTCACCAAGGGATAACATCATATCCCTTGCAATAGGAGAGGAGGGAGAGGAGGGGCAAGAAGTTTGACAACTGAAGAGATGAGCTTAGAGATAAAATCGATATGTGGAGGAACCGCTTAGATTATTTTTGTCAGGCTGATGAAGATATGTACAATGGGAAGCCGACACGAGAATACGTCGAATGGTACAAACTAAGGACTAGGCCCCTGATCCATAATCCATTTAGAAAACGTCCTTCCAAATATGCACAACGATGTTATAACGATGAATATAGAATGATAATAATTTATTTTCATATTTCGTATAACTTAATACAATTAAGAAGTCTCAACAATCTAATTTCATATTTGATACAACTTGATGCAGCCTATGGACGTCAACCATGCAACTAAACTTCTACATGAAGGTTGCAATTCAAGAAATTGGGACTTAGCTGAGGAAGCATTACAAATACTTAAAATATATGACCCAAAAATTGCAGGGGAAGAAGTATTTGAAGAATTGTAGCTAGATGATAAAATGGATGATAACGTGCTAGTATGACATCCTTCTCGACCAGATGAGAGGCCAAGTAATACACAACCCATCCCCATACCGATTCAACCAGAGGAGCCCAGGTGGCAATTGCGCCCTCATGTTGTAAGACAGGAGAAGAGTAGCTCACAACAGCAGAACAGCTTAATACAGAGTTGCAGTTACCATTGTGGACCGAGAAGCTGCCAATACGACGAAAATGTTCATGATGTGTACATGGCTGGATGTATGGTTTTAATTGTTGTAATGAGGCCAATAGTGCTTAATCTGTGTAAAGATGTCATTAGTGCCTATACTGTTTCATATGAGAAGTTTTGTATGAAAAGTTTTATTTGTATGTGAATTGCTTTGTATGTCAATTGCTATGTGTATATCAATTTCAGGGTCCATTGGTCATAAAAGGTATAACTCAGGGTACAAATGGTCTATAAGTATTAATACAACACAATGTACAAATATTGATTAGGTACATCACATTTTGAAGTTATGAGAAAAGTTACTTACAACCTACAATTCACATTTTCTAACTATGATTAGAGGAGCAGAAATTGAGTAAAATAGATAGGCAAAAGGTGAGTAACTAAGACTCTAGGAGAGGACAAATGTTTTCTAATGGTGAGGTGGAAGAAGCAATATTGTTGGTGATGTTGGCTTGCATTTTAATATATATATATATTATTACGATCTTTTTAAGACCGTAATATCTATTCAAGGATTACGATACTAACAGTACCGCGATGAATATTACGGTACTCTTAGTACCGTAGTGCCCTTTGTGAGCATTACGGTCATACAAAGACCGTAATGGTCGATAGCTTACTAGAATTATCGCAATAGTCATTACGGTACTCTTAGTAACGTAGCGCCCTTTGTGAGCATTACGGTCATACAAAGACCGTAATGGTCTAAATTCCAATAAGCTATGGACCATTACGGCCTTTGTATGACCGTAATGCTCACAGAGGTCACTACGATACTAAGAGTACCGTAATAGTTCATTACGATATTTGTATGACCGTAATGGTCACAAAGGCCATTATGGTACTAAGAGTACCGTAATAGTCATTACGGTACGCAGTACCGTAATAGTCATTACCGTACTTAGTACCGTAATACAAAAGTATCGTAATGCCATTTGTAATCATTACAGTCATACAAAGACTTTAATGGTCCATAACTTATAAGAATTATCACAGAGGGCACCACGGTACTAAGAGTACCTTAATATTTTTTTATTTTATTTTTTTAATAATATTGGTTATAAAAAATGCAAGCTAAGGTCACCCAACATTGCTTCTTCCATATCACCATTGAGCGACAATTGGACCATTACCAGTTCTTTTTCTTATTGTTAGACTTCCATAAATTAAGATGAATTAAGTAAGGGTGTGGTTTGTAATGGCTGAAACACTAAACAATCAACGTAAGACCACTAATTATTTAAATAAAATGAGACCATTTAGATCTAAATTGGATAGCTTGAAACTTCTCAATAGGCATTAGCCTCTTTACAAAATGACATATCAAAAAAAGATCAACTGATACTAATGGCCTACTTATGTCATTTTATATACTCGATTTACATGTCTTTCGGTTATGGCCCACAATCCCACATCAACTACACTTAAGAGGCCTAATACCTCCGTACTCTATTTGCTTGCGACATTTATTTGGCCGACCTGCGGTTCGCCTTACAGCTGGCGGCATTACAGTTGTATAGATAATCTCTGACAACTCTAGTACATCATGCATTGGGTTGAAGGGAAGGGAATATGTCATACGATACATTTGAACTGTGAAATAAGCGCCGCCATAATTTGTAACATCCTCATGACTATAATCTATAGCGACGATTGCATGACTACATGGCAACCCACTAACCTGCCACGCCCTACAATTACATGTGTGAGTTGTCAGATTAACACTATAATTCTTATCCGCATGATCTCAAACATACCATCATGGGCCTATGTGACTATATGAAGAAATTTGCACTTATCCCTCATCAGGTCTATTACCTTTTGGGCCTTCGGTGTAAGCACACCGCTTTATTCTAGGGACATGGGCATCTTTTTTGGAAATTCTCTCATGAGCATAACTCTTAAGTATTCAAGGAGTTTAGTTAGGGGCTTCTCCCGAGCCTATAATATCCACCTATTAAATGATTCAGAGATATTCGTTGTCAGATGATTGTATCTACACCCCTTAAAATGTGCGTTTACCCAATATTTCGGATGTTGTAACATGATTCAGTCATAGGCGTTAACATTTGCACTCTTAATCTTTACCATGTACTCATCGAAGTCTGATATATATACAATGTACATGCAGCTTTCCAATAAAGCTTTGTGAGCGTCCAATTTTTATAGGCCTTTTTGAAGTTATCGGCAAGGCGTTTTGTACAATAGCCTTGTTCACTAGTTGGAAATACTGTTTCAATTGCGGCTTGCAACCCTTTCTGGCGATCTGAGACAATAGTCAATGCTGGCAAATCAGGCCTCTCACAAAACTGTTCATTCAGAAGCTCTAGGAACCAAGTCCAACTTAGTGTATTTTCACTCTCAATTACTGCATATGTTATAGGAAAAATATTTTCATTCGCATCTACCCCAACTGCAACCAATAATATCCCTTTGTATCTTCCCTTTAAAAATGTCTCATCTAGTTCTATTAGTGGCCTACAACCAAATAAAAATACATACAAACATGAACGATTGCCTGTTAATACACGCTCAAACCTATTACAAACATCTGTTTGAATAATGGTTAAGGTTCCAGGGTTATTGACTCGAATCTTATGAAGATATTTAGCAAGATCCTCGTATGAGTTCACATGGGAGCCCTCATTTATCTATTGTGCAACCTCTTTGCCCCGTCATGCTTACATGATCACATTGTATATCATTAACCACATCCTTAGGTGTAAGATTGTGCATATCACTCAACTAGTGTTCGATCTTGCTTGCCACCCAGTCGCTCCGAGCAAGTGGCTAATGAATCCTATCTATTCCCCAGCACATGAGTGCACGTTTATCAATTTCTTCACCCTAAAGAAGTTTGTTGTATTAACCCTTCAATAACGCACTTGCCATGAACAACCATCTACAGTACACTTTGCCCATATACGTCTCCCCTCGATTTTATGAACTTCGTATTAAAGTTTTGTGATATAGCATAATTAATAAGATGATTACGACATGCATGTACGTCATCAAAATCCTGACCATCTTGAAGTACAACTTCGTAACGGTTAACCCTCATAGGGCTTTCTATCGGATCAATGTCATCCATATGCCGCTCGATTTTTTATTCATGCTCATTTTGTACGCCTATACCAACAACACATTCACTGTGACCTACTTGCTCTAGTTGGGATGTGCTGTAGAAAAAAAAAACAAGACAATTCCGAATTATCTTAACTCATAACAAAAAATTGACAAATAAGAAAATTTATGATTTTCATTGCAAACTTCTCACATGACCAATCTTGATAGATCATTATCGGGCATTGTTGGTAGTCGATATTCAGTGCAGTCAGACGGACCAATATCGGGCATTGTTGGTGGTTGACATTCAGTATAGTCATACTCAATAGATCTATTTGATACGTACATATCAATGAGAGAAGCCCCTTCCATCACATTGGCAATATCATAAGCATCATCAATATGTATCATATTACTTCATAACCCTAGGTCAATATACCTAATAGCCATGGTACTTGAAGTATAATTTGATACTTTTGACAAGTGATCCTTGACTTGTTCAGCTGATAGGATCCCCTTAAAAAATATAACATTTACGTCCCCACCGTCATAAAAAATACTTCCATTAGGTTTCCTTCTGAAAAATCCACCAATGTGTAAAACGATTTTCACTTTGTTCTCACCCATTATTGATGCTTTCAAGTTGAATCAATGCATAGAAATTTCAAGTGGAAACATAAAAAAAATACTTATAAAAATTTCAAAATACTTACACAAAGTGAGGAGGTTGCATGGAGGACATTAGATTGTAATACAATTGTCATAATATAAAAAAAAAAATACAATGGCCATCCAAACTACATCAAGTATTTTTTTGACGGCCAAACTACAATTGTCATTATATAAAAATACAATTGGAAGACATTATTTTGATGGCCAATCATTAAATAAAGCTAAAATTTATTTATGCAACAATATAAATAAATCTCAAACTTATTTATGCAACATAATATTTTTTTTTATGCTAAAAACAACATAATATTTTCATGACATATCAAAAAATCAGTTGGTCTGCAAATTTGATCCTCTAATGGACCTCCTTCAAAGATTGATAAAGAGTGATGATATGATAGAAAATAGATGAGAGAATGGATGAGAGAGATAAAAAAAAGTTTGAAAGTGCTTAACAATTCGTCATAATAGGTTTTATGAAAAATTTAGGAAAAAAAAAAGCAGGAAACAATTACGATACTAAGAGTACCGTAATTTCTTAAGTAAAATACCCTACACTTATTACGGTACCCGTAGAACCGTAAAAAGCTTTTGAAGAATTACGGTACTAGTAGTACTGTAATATATTATAAGAACAATACGGTACTCATAGTATCATAAATTAAACATTACGGTGTTTTTAATACCGTAATTCTTATTACGGTACAAAGATTACTGTAAATGGTAGTTTCATCCAAAAATTCACAAAAATAGAAAAAAAGAGTGTGGGCGAGGTTTTGCGGAGTTGAGTTTTTTTTTCTAATTTCTTAAAAATATGGGTATATTAGCGATTATTTTCCAAAAAAAAAAAAGAGTAAGCAAGGAATAGGGATGGTCTTGACGTGATTTCAAGAAAAATATAGCTCATCTCCTAACAAAGGCGGGGAATCATAAACCCTACATAATTTTTTTAAAAAGAAAAAAGAAAAAAAAGAGAAAAAAAGAAAGAACCTGGTTTCCATACATATGTAGAAATGCGGGCTTATAGATGAATCTATTTTTGAGATAGATTTTTGGGCTTAATGTTTGAAGACATTTCATTTCTAACATGCGGGCAAATTATGAATATGAAAAATAAATAAATTTTAAAAATTAAAAATAATAATTCTAGGACGAAAACATTTGAACGCCATATGTACTCATGCGTTCAAGGAGGCATGGGACAATTTTCGAAAAAAAAAAAAAAAAACCTCGGCAAGGGCGAACCTTTGACGGCTCTGCCCTGACCAGGGCAAACAAAGAGGAAAGGGTTGGTGACTTCGAGGCTGGGTACCGGACCCCTAGAGAGAGAGAGAGAGAGACGCACAGTAGCGAAGTGAAAGAGACGTGAGAGAGAGAGAGAGAGAGAGAGCCGACACAGTAGACGAAGGAAGAGACGTAGAGAGAGAGAGAGAGAGAGAGAGAGAGAGAGAGAGCCGCACAGTAGCGAAGGGAAAGAGACGTGAAGCCTGTACCCCCCCAACTCTATCCTTTCACGTTAACTTCCGACAATCAAATGGGACATGCATATCCACATTTCTGACTTCAAACACAAAAACCAATTTCATGGTTACAAATTCCCCTGGCCCCCTGTCCATACTTCAAACATTATCCAAACCCATTATCCTTTTCTCTTCCTCTCTCTTGAACCCTAAAGCCATTCGCCATCATTGAATTAAACACTCTTTCCCTTTCAATTCATGCCATTATTGTTTCTCTCTCTCTTCTTCTCCTTTTGCAAAAATTTGCAGGCGCATTCTATACTCATGATAGAGACATAAATTTGCAGGGAGGTTCTACCCTGATGATAGACAAACACCATCAAAGTTTTCTTCCCCCTGTGCAAATTTTTACTGGGACATTTTTCATTGATGATAGGAAAGCGCAATTGGTTTTTGCTGCCATTTAAGTGCTGGTTCTCACCGGAATTTGGAGAGGCTTGAGGCTTGACAAACCGATTAACCCAATGCTTTCGTGTCCGCTTTGTCCTTCTCCTTTCTCTTTCTCCCTATTTCAGAGAAACCCCCGAATTCTTTGCGGTGGCTGTCGACGGATTACACGTGTATTGAGTGTTGGAAGGAGAGAGAAATGGGTTCGACCCAATTCAGCTGTAGAAGTTGCGGGTTTATTGGGCTTAGAATCCTCGCAATTGGTTCTTGACAAACTCGCTCAGGTCCACATCTCTGCAATTCTTAGCATTTTGTTTTTGTGTTTTCTTGGAATATATGGTCTCGTTGTCACTGGCCTGAACCTAAAACACGGGTTTTATTGGAAATTGGTTTTGTTTGTCTTATCTTAATGGAATTTTTGTGTTATTCTTTGCTTTCTAACACTTTTGCAGGTATATCATGTGGTAATGATGGTCATGTAGCATTTCCCATGTGAGGACCAAGATTTTTGGTTGTCGAAATGGTGCAACTTCTTTGTTTGTTACGATGTTGCTTCGCAAGTGCACTTGAATGCATTGGAGCTATTTTGAATTGAAAGCAGTTAAGGTTCTCATTCATTATAAAAAAGGAATTAAGGTTCTAATTTTGTTTTTCTGAAATTGGAGAAGAGCTTTCTGTGGTTATTGGCCATTTTTATGTAATGGATGCGAGGAGTACTCCTCAACGTTAGGCAATGGATTGGTTCCTAATCCTATATTGGATCACCTGGATCTTAATGATTATGAGTTCAGGAAGTCTTCTTCCTTTAGATGCAAACCCATGTAGTTTGAGCACCAATGATTCAAGGAATGGTTAAAGGGTGGTGGTTTTGTTGAGGTTTCATTGGTTTGAGAGAACTTGAAGAATACCCATTGGTTTTGGGTGGAGCTCTTGAAAATAGTTCCCTGTCACTTGTGGAGACAATCCTGGAAATGCCTTGTAGTTTGTGATCTTATACAAGGGACTTGTCAACTAGGAGTCTTCCCTTACCCCTCATTAGCCAGCACAACTTTGTGTATTTCTATCTTTGCTGGTAGAAAGCCTGTCAATGTTTTTCCTTCAAAGAACTAAGAAAGCCTGTCAATATTAGTTGCATGCTTCTACTCTCTGAGGTTAGAAAACCCTATGGATATGGCATTACATATAGGGACTCTTCCACTCTTGTGATCACCTTTGGAACACCCATTTGGCTTTCTGTCAGCCAGAGATGCTACAAATTTTATTAGTATAATTACATTTAAGTTCACACTGCAAGAGTCTTCTTGACATTGGAGGTTTTTTGGATGCTTGGTTCAGTTGTATATGTCATAGATGTTAATATGAACTTCTTGCACATGTTTCTTGGCCTTGGCATTTTGCATTGTATCTTTAGTTTCTTAAGAAATTTAATACAAATGCTATTTATGTGAAGCTTAGATTTATTTGCATGTTTAATTTCCCATTATTCAGTCTTTAGGTTCATGACTTCAATATTTGTTTGACATTGCTTTAATTGAATAGCCAGTATCTTACTTAGAGTTTATTACATTTTTTGCCAAAGACATGTAATTTTTTTGACTGGTTCATAATTCTTCTTAATACCCACGAGTTTACTGACACATTTCTTCCTTGGTTTGGGTTGAAATATCTTTCAGTCTCATGACTTATCCCAACTGTTCTGGGTTGGTCCTATTCCTGGGGATCTTGCAGAAATTGAGGCATACTGTAGAATATTTAGAACTGCAGAACAGCTTCATATGGCAGTTATGGATAGTCTATGCAATCCAGAAACTGGAGAATGTGTTGTTTCATATGAGTCTACCCCAGAGGAGTTATCAATCAATGAAGAGAAAGTCGTTGCAGTACTAGGTTGCATGAATGCTCTGCTTAACAGAGGAAGGGAAGAGGTTCTAAGCGGGCGATCATCTGTCAGAAATTCATTTCAAACTGGAGATTTGCATGATTGGGATGGTTCTAAGGTTCCACCCCTCGCCATATTTAGGGATGAGATGAAAAATTGTTGTAGAAATTTCCAGAGTGCTCTTGAGCATTATTTGGCACCTTTTGACAATCGAAGGACCAATATCTGGAGAAGGTTGCAGAGGCTTAAGAATGTTTGTTATGATGCTGGCTTCCCACGTGCAGATGGCGACCCATGCCAAACCATATTCGCAAATTGGGCTCCTGTGTATTTATCTACTGGAAGAGAAGAAGGATCATCATCCAAAGATGGTGAAATTGCTTTCTGGCGAGGTGGACAGGTAACAGATGAAGGTTTGGCATGGCTTATAGACAAGGGATACAAGACAATTGTAGACCTTCGAGCTGAAGAAATCAAGGATGAATGTTATGAAACTGCTATTGAGCATGCTGTTTCTACTGGGAAAATTAATCTGGTTAAGCTGCCTGTGCAAGTTGGGACTGCCCCATCAAGAGAGCAGGTTGAGATGCTTGCATCATTACTATCAGATAATGAGAAACAACCACTTTATCTCCATAGCCAGGAAGGAGTTTGGAGAACTTCTGCAATGGTATCAAGATGGAGGCAATACACAGTCCGTTGTGTTTCACAGTTAAACTCAACTCATGCAAAAAATATGTCTGAAAGGCCATTTGCTGTTACTCAAAAATGGGAGAAGGATCAAATAGGCGAACAAAACCTTTTTCCTACTCAGGAACAGAGTGCAAAACTTGAAAATGGTTCAAAGACCAAAGACCAAGGTTGTCGAGGTGATGTCTCTATAAATGAACACCTTGGAAAAGAGGGGGATAATGGCATATCTGATGATAATGAAGGGTCTGTAAATTCTGGAGATCGTGATGAAGTCAAATTAGATGCTGATGTCTCTTGGGATGTTGATCCCTTCAAGACCCAGTTTCCTACTTGTAATATTTTCTCAAGGAAAGAAATGTCTAATTTCTTTCGAAGTAGGAAAATCTCACCCGAGTCCTTTTTCCTTTCTCATTGTCATAGTAACAAGTATGACATTTTCACGAATTTGAGCAAAACATCTGCATCAATGGACTATTGTAGAGACCTTCCCACACATGTTATTAACTTGAATACTGAGGAGCCTGGAGTGTCAGGTAGGGAGAATGGTATTTCAGATGATAATTTGAAGTCTCCTGGTGTGATTACCAGCACAGAAAGAAGGCATGCTGGTGAACATAATTCTAGACCTCTTGGTTTGTCAGTGAATGGCTCCACTCAAGAGGGAAATCATGTAAACAATGGGTCGTTGTTCTCCATCTCTAGGTCAGCAAAGACAATGCATCCTAAACCAGGAGAACAGATTCAGCAGAATAAGAATAATGCTGTTCAATCTGTTCATTCAATTGATGAAGATACAGCTGTTGTCAAGGGGAATATGTGTGCTTCTGCTACTGGCGTTGTAAGAGTGCAATCGAGGAAGAAGGCTGAGATGTATTTGGTACGCACTGATGGATTTTCTTGTACTCGGGAAAAGGTGACAGAGTCGTCTTTGGCTTTCACCCATCCAAGCACCCAGCAGCAAATGTTAATGTGGAAATCTTCCCCGAAAACAGTTCTGCTTTTAAAGAAGTTAGGTCAAGAACTTATGGAAGAGGCAAAGGAGGTATGATGTGAACCTACTGTAATTAAATAACATCTAACTCGTATCCATTGATATATTCATTTCTTTTCAGTTGTCTTTGTAACGTATTGTGAGGAATTACTACTTCCATGGCAATGCTCACGAATCTAGAATTGTAATCTTGTACACTTCTCTTAATGTTTGAAATATCTTAGCACCTTGTGATGGCAATAATCAATTACTTGGGGTTTTTTTGTTATGCAATTCTCTAATTACCTATACATTCTATTTAGGGAGAATATAAAAAGGCATTGATGATCTCAGCATTGAATTGATTGAACTTGCTGACAATTTCCTTAAAACTATCATTCAGATGTCCCTAATTAAACATGGCTATCTGTATGTTAGCATCTTATTGAAACAAACCTCTGCAAATGTCATGCATGATTAAGATTCTCTGCTTTTAGAATTTCAGAATTGATGCTTTTTGTTGGAACTGGTTATTCTCATCAGCTTGTGCCTTTGTGAAATCAAAGATGAAAAGGTGCTTTCCTTTGGAAGCTTGGCTAGGGTTTATATAGTCCATTTCATGTGTTAGTTTTTCTTTAAAATCTATTTTTACTTCTTTCATTGGGGCTGTCAGTTCTAGAAGTATATCTTTGTATCTGTGTAACAGATTTTCTTGTTCACTCTTTTTTTTTTTTAATCTTCATAATCATTTTGCTTGGTTTCTCTTTTATGTGAGAGATCCATGCTGCCAGCTGGCCTCTCTCACTCCATGAGGCATGTTTTCTGTGTCATGAAATGATGGGCTTCTCTTTTCTATGGATCCAGCTGTGTGTATATTATCCTCAGAACGATTTCTCTCCATACCAGTTCTTCTTTTTCCATTTACGTGGGCATTTAAATTTGTTTGTGGAGTTAAATAATGCAAATTTCTTTTATATGTTGTTCTTTTGGGGTCAGATTTATGTTTTTCCCCACATTTCAAAGAGAGGTTCATGAAATTGGGTTTCTTATGTTGTTTTAGGTCATGTACTGTTTCAATAAGTTTTAGAATGGAACTTTGGGGGTTATTAGTGGTGAGGGTGCTTCTTGTGAATTGGATGCATTCTCATTCCATTGTAGTCTACGAGATAGCATTAGTTATTCAGTTTTACTGAATGAAATGATCCGAAACAAATGACAATTGGGAGTACATTCAGAGTACAAATGAGATGGGGGAGTCTCTTGCAATAACGATTCACATGTCATCAATATTTTAGAAATGGGTTCAGAGGCAGTATTGTTGGGTTTTTGTGGCTATTTAAAGACTTTATGAGAGGATCTAATGAATTTCATAATAGTGGAATAATGAACTCCTGTGGGAGTATGGTCCAAAGGGACCTAAGTTGGCAATATTGACGATCACCCTTCATAGGTCAAGATAAAATTAGAGGTTACTTTATAAGATAAAGATTGATGCATAGTTTAATATAAAATTGAAATCTACTTAAAATAATAAAATTTACAAGAAACTATATGATTTAGTTGATTGAATTCAAAGCAAACATTAAGGGACTCAGAAGAATTTCAATAATGGTCATAAGTTGCTGCCATAACAGTATGAATGCCATGATTGCCTGCATCCCAAATGGAAAAAGGCCTTCTACATTCTTAAATCTAAAAAATACACAGATGACTTAGTATAACTATTGACAATCTTGAGACTGTAGAATGAGCTAGGCTTCAACATGCTATTCCCTTCAACATTAAGAAGCTTGGGGAGCTTGCCAACTTCTTTCATCTCGAGGTTCAGAAGGCTACAAAGGACTGATACTTGTGCAGTGGCACTGCACTTCAAATGTTTTTTGGAGGTTTGGAATCAATTAAATACTGTTGCATATATATTTTATGTAATGATTTGGGCACATAGGAGTAAGACGTGTTCTTTAGGCAGCGTGCTCAATGAAAATATTTGATCGTCCACAATTTGGTATACATTGAACTTACTATTTTGTGCTGTGCGGTGTTATAGCAACATGCCATCTATCATGCCAACTTCTGCTCTGAATTGCATGGCAGGTATAGCAATTTAGTAGTGGTTGAGTTGGTCAACTATAGAAAAATGAAGTAATGAGCACCTTATGTTTCCATTTACGTAGTAAATGTTACTATTTGAAGGCTCTTCCATAGTCGAACTAGTTCCCACTAGTATATTTCTTAAGGAATAGAAAATGTTAGTAGGGGCATTTTGCTTTGTTTTAATTTCTTCCTTGATTGTGATGCATATCTATTTCTAAATATATGTTGATCTTGCTTATATGAAACTTATTTGTGTTGCTAAACTTCTAAAGAATATTTCTCTTCCCCTAAATTTATTGCTCAGTTGTGCTAAACGTTTGTCCATGCTGTCTGTCTTACCTGTGCAATATATGTTGCTGTAAATATGTGCAGTTACAGATTTCTAATCGTATGCCATATTCTAAATATATCTCCAATCTCCTTGCTATATGTTCCAGATGCATAGTTTTGAGCAATTGCATATTTTAACTATATCTTACACATTCATAGGTGGCCTCATTCTTGTATTACCAAGAGAAAATGAATGTTCTTGTGGAACCTGACGTGCATGATATTTTTGCAAGAATCCCTGGTTTTGGATTTGTGCAAACATTCTATAATCAGGATACAAGGTAAAAAATAGCACAGACCTGGAATCACCTTTATTATCTCATGGATTGGGTTTTACATTCGCCAGATCATGGCTCACCTTGAAAATTTTTTACCCAATATGCAGTGATCTTCATGAGAGAGTTGATTTTGTTGCATGTTTAGGAGGTGATGGGGTTATTCTACATGCATCAAATTTATTTAGGGGAGCAGTTCCTCCTGTGGTCTCATTTAATCTTGGTTCTCTTGGATTTCTCACTTCCCATACGGTATATGACTTTTTTCCACATTGTTTATGACATATAACTTGGTTATTAGGTTATTCTTGGAATTTTCAAACAAGTTTTAAAGATTCCATGTCTTTATATGTTTGTTGCAGTTTGAAGATTTCAGACAGGATTTAAGGGCTGTTATCCATGGGAATAATTCTCTTGATGGTGTTTATATAACTCTCAGAATGCGCCTACACTGTGAAATCTACAAAAATGGCAAAGCTATACCGGGCAAAGTATTCGATGTTTTGAATGAGGTCGTTGTAGATCGTGGTTCTAATCCATACCTTTCCAAAATTGAATGCTATGAACATAATCGACTCATAACCAAAGTAAGACCCTTAGTTTTCTAACTAAGTATTACATGTTGCTCTTTTCTTGGTTTTCTTTTGATGATTAATCTTATGTTATGGTTCGTGATCATTTATTCTTTCATTATTTTGCAAAAGTTTATTTTCACATGAAAAAGAAACCAGAAGATATTCTTTTAATTCTTGTCTTCCTCACTTTCTTGGTTAGCTGAACTCGTTTTGTAATTGGCATTTGTAGACTATCTTCTTTGTATGAACATGTTTCTTATTCTTTTTACTTCCTTTTACTTTGTTATCAGGTTCAAGGTGATGGAGTCATAGTGGCCACACCTACTGGAAGTACGGCATATTCCACTGCTGCTGGAGGTTCCATGGTTGGGCCCTCTTTTACTTTTGACCTCTACTTATTTTCTTTCGTCTTTAGTTAGGTTGCATGTACAATCATGTTGTATCTTACTTTTTGTTGGTTTTATGAGTCTTCTTGCAAGCATTCAGCTGTATGAATATTAGGGCTGAGAATTTACCCCATTTCGGATCCTATTCAGATCTGGGAATGGATCCAAGATTTGGATCTAAAATTCAAATCCGGATCCAAAATTTAGATCCGAAGTGTAATTCGGATCAGATCCGATCTTGATACGACCCAATTTTTGAAATAGTATATACTATATAACATTATATATATAGATATAGGGAAAATGTCGAGAATAGCCCACTAGCTCATATCTACATATGAGCCCAACGGCCCAAATGGTCCAGATTGAATCTGGGCCGATCTAACTATCACAGCCTCATTTTGTATTTGAATTTTATTTTATTTCTACAAATCCAAATACCTTGAAATTTTAGGTGTGTATTCTTAAAAATTGGAGAATCTAATAAAAATATCAAAAAAATAATTTTCAAGAAATAAATTTACCAAAATACCCCTGAAACTTTTTGGGGGTATTTTGATCAATTTATTTTTTACAAATTATTTTTAAATATTTTAAAATTAAAATACGAAATGAGGTTGTGACCATCAGATCGGCCGGATTCAATTTGGGCCATTGAACTCATATGTAGCTGTGAGTTAATGGGCGAACCTCAACATTTTCCTTAGATATAAATATATATTTATTAATATATAATATAATACCCTTTAAACTTTTAGAAGACCTAATCCAGATCGTATGTATTGTTTTTGGATCCGGATCCCATGTATAGTTTTCGAATGCCGATTTGGATCCCATGTATACTTTTCAGATCCGGATCTGGATTTGGGTGGATCCAGACCCGATCTGAAAAATTTCTCATCCCTAATGAATATGAAGCAAGTGGGAAACTCGAAATCTCTCGGATCAAATTTAAACCATGTATTCTAAGCATGTTGTAGACTTACAATATCAGATGGTGCAATAATAATTCTTTAGTTTCATTGGTGTTTGCTTTTAAGATGTTCCAAAATTTGGATTTGAGGAATGTTTTTTTTCCGGAACATGTTAATTGTTGTATCAAGTAGAAAAAAAGAAGAAAGTTACAAGAGTTTAGGCTACCCAGAGACAGGGTGCCCTGTACAAAAACCCTCAATGGCTCCAAAAAGGGGGGAGCCACGTCTTAACAATGGTAGCTGGGGGCATGGCAGGGACAGTTGGGAGCAATTGATGTTTGCAGTAAAAGGAGGATACCTAGAAAACCTCTGAGGTGGTGGGTGACCAAACGATCTTATCAGTCCCTTAGAGTGGGAGAAAGATGGCCTGAAGAAGGGAATACAGTTAGGAAGTCTGGCATTTTGTGATCCACCAAAGGCCTCTTAAAATTTGGGTTCCACACCCTGGCTATGCCCAGAGTTTCGAAATGGTTGGCCACTGTCTCCTAGGTTCTCTAGCAAGAAGGAACAAATTGTGGAACCGATCTCTCGGCAGAGAATGACCTATCCAAAGGTCAGACTAGAAAAGGACTTTGTTTTCATTCTGAGTTTGGAAGCGTATATTGGCTTTGAAAGGGTTATAGCTGCGGAGCAGAGATCTCCATAATCCGGAATAGTTGCTGTTGGACCTGCCGCTAGGGAGCCAAGCTGATTCCTTATAGCGGTACTTGTGTCTAAGGACCTCTTGCCATAGTGGTTCTCTTGGGTGGCAAAGCACCACCAATATTGGCCTAGGAGGGCAAGGTTATTAGATTTAAAGTTGCGGATACCCAGTTCCCCTTGGGACTTAGGCAAACAGACTTAGGCCTAAGAGATTAAGTAGTGTTTTCTCCCTCCCTCTTCGGACCAGAGAAAATTTCTCCTAGGTTGTTCAAGGCGGGCGGCTACAGAGGAAGGCATGTGGAAAAGCGATATCTGTGAATGGGGATATTGGAGAGGGTTGCCTTCATGACGGTTATTCAACCCGCAGATGAGAGGAACCTTCCCTTCCATCCGGCGAACCTCCAATCAAACTTGTCAATTATGTGGCTCCATTACCTCTGTTTAGGCTTACCAATGCACGAGTGCAAGTCCAAACAGGATGATGACACGTTGTCAACTTTGTAGCCCCATCTACTGACAATAACTGACAACATGGGCTTGGACTGACACGTCGATCATTTTGGATTTTGCCATATTCACTCTAAAATGGTGGCCATTCCTAAACATTTGAGGAATAGGAGCAGGGAGGCAACCTGTTGGGTGGTAGCATTGCCAAAGAGGATGGTGTCATCAGCATATTGGAGATGTGAGATTTCGAGCCCATGGCTCCCAATTTTGAAGCTTTTAAGGAGACCTTTTTGGTACATCCAAGAGATGGGTCTGCGAAAGACCTCGGTGACTACCGCAAACAGTAATGGCGAAAGGGGGTCATCCTGCCTAAAACCTCTAAAAGAGGGGAAGAATCCTGTAGGATAACCATTGATGAATGTAGAGAATGAAGTGTTGGAAATGCATCCGCGGATCCAGGGCCCCCAGCAGGGCCCAAAATCCATCCTTTGAATGGTCTCGTTGAGGATAGCGTAGTCAACATGGCCATAGGCTTTCTTCCAGTCCCAGTCCAGTATAGCTGGGATCTTGGCAAGGTATCTAGAGTGAATGCATTCGTGAGCCACTTAGGCTCCATCAAGGATTTGGTGGTCCTTGACAATAGACCCTTGGGTCGGGGAAATGACCCAGCTGAGGACCTCTTTTGGCTTGGAGGCAAGGACCTTAGAGAGTATCTTATAAGAGGTTTTGATCAAACTGAGCAGCTTGAGGTTTTTGAGCTCTTTTGTCCCCTCAACTTCGGAATAAGTGCGATGAATGTAGCATTCATTGCCTTATGGATTATCCCTCTAGAGTGATATTCGTCGAAGAAGGCAAGAAGATCAGATTTGAGACAATTCCAGAAGGTTTCGAACAATGCCCAGAATATCAGTCTGGTCTAGGGGCGCAGTCGTGGCCAAGATCTTTCATCGCCTTGAGAATCTCTTCTAAAAAGGGGCATTCTAGCCAAGCTTCCTTGTCCAATGCGATGGTTTGGAAGGACAAATTGGCCATCAACAGACTAGGACTTGAGGGAGCCACGAAGAGATTTTTGAAGAAGTCAATGATGGCTTGTTCAACAAGAGGAGCTTGGTCTAAAACAAGGTCACTAACTTTGATTTGGGAGATGGTATTGTCTCACCTTCTACAGTAAGCAATCTTATGAAAAGGTGGTATTGAGATCACCGTCTTTAAGCCATTTGACCTTGGAATGTTGGGACCAAAAAATCTCCTTGCGGAGGAGTTGATAGCTAATATTGGATTGGGCTTTTGGAATCTCAGAGATTCTAATACTGCGCTGTTGTCCAAATGGTGGTGGCGCCTCTTCACCGTAGAGGGCACCTTTGGCAGGACGTCCTTCGCCGAAAATACCATATTGACCCCTCTAGCTGGCTGCCTCTTGCCATGCCAACAGCCTAACCTCTGGGTTTTTACGATCAATACTACGCTGCTATGAACTATTCAAAGCTAATGCTCGTTTCCTCTTGGTAGATCTGGCAGTGGGATGCTTTACTGGTCCAACCTTTGGATTGGACATACTCCTCTAAGGGAGAGATTCCCCGATCTCTTCCTCCTCACTTCCAACAAATCTGCCACTGTTTTTTAGTATATACCCTCATCCAGCCAGTGCAGAACTTGGACGCCCATCTTCAGGCGTCCCCTTCGAGATTACGAGCTGGATTCTTTCCTCCAACTTGAAGCTCTCATGCATTCTGTTACCTCCCACTTGTGGGTGGTAGTAGACTCATTTGGGACCCCAACCATTCGACATTTTCATGGTATCTTCATGCTACTTGGTTTCCATGTCATCCCACAACCCCCCTCAGCCTTTCTCTGCCCTGGCCAAGGCATGGCTATCTGTTCAATTGGCTAACCTTATACCAGAGGTGACAGTGGACCAATTACAAAAGTGAGGCATGTCCATACCCAATCAATGCTCTATGTGCCTCTGCAAGGAGGAGATAAATGCACACCTTTTCCTTCATTGCTCAGTGGCAAAGAAGCTCTGGGGGGAGATCTTACAACTCTTCGGGTGGGTGTGGGTCACTCCACCGTCAGTCCTAGCCCTCTTTAACTTATCCCATTTCCACCCATGGAAACCAGGGGCTTTGCTTTGGAAGGCTGTTGTCTCTGCGACCTTATGGGCAATTTGGACTGAGCGCAACCGGAGGTCATTAGAGGAGAGAGTACATCGCTGGAGGGCCTCAAGAAGCGCATCAAAATGTTGGTCATTTTTTGGGTCAGAACTACAGACACTTCCAAGCCTATTCCTCAGATTTCTTGCTACATTGGCAATTGTTGAGCCAAGTTACTGTTCCACGGGTCTCCCGTGCTTCCCTCTGGAGACCCCCAGATATGGGTTGGATCAAATTGAACTCCGATGGCTGCTCCTTGGGCAATCCAGGACCAGCTGGGGTTGGGGGTCTTTATGGGGACCATTCTGGCTACATTATCTTTTCAGTCTCTAAATCTATTGGAGTTGCCTATAGCATGCCAAAGCTTGTGCATTGCTTGATGGCCTAAGAGCTTTCAGGCCTAAGTGGGGTGATCGACTTGCCATTGAAGGTGTCTCCAAATCTATCATATCTTGGGCCTTGGGTTTTGTTGGTCATCCGTGGAGGCTTGCTCACATTTTTGATGAAATTTTCGATATTACTAGACGCCTTCACATCTCTTTGACACACGCTTGGTGAGAAGCTAACTCTCTCACTGACACCCTCGCGAAGGAGGGGGCAGCATCATTGTCTGGGGGTGGAACCCGCTGACATTCTTGCAGACAATGGCTTCCTCGATTCTTTTGTTATAGTGGATGTATAGCATTTTTTTGTATCTAATTCACCATCTTGGTGACATACTGCCCCTTTGAGGGCCTATTTAACGTTTTCCTTTCCTTAATACAAGTCAACGTTTCTCAAAAAAAAAATTGCTATCGTATACATAGGGAAGATTTTTTGAGTAGGTTAGCTGAATTAGGGCCTTGAATGCTGTGTTGTGGCCACACAATCAAGTCAAGGGCTGAACCCCTGAATTTTGGAAATCGTGTACCTATTCAAACTTAATGAAGCTTTCCTGGTTCCGGAGGAAATGTATTCTGCAGATGCATCTATTTTACTTTTTTAGTTTGATAAATGCATTTGTTTTGCTCTATGTATTCTATTTGAGCCCATTAGCTCACTCTATTGATGACCAAGTTTTGCATCTCATAGAATTCTTGGTATGATTGCTGGTGCTTATTATCACCATGTACTTGGTTCATGTGTTCCCATAAGTAAATAGTTGCTGCTAGAAGAATGTTGGTATATAGCATGGGCTATAGGAGTTGACTCTGTATGTGTACATGTGCGTGTGTTCTTTCTTGGACCCTCTAATGGTGAACTCAGAAGTGTGCTCCACAATTTCAACAGGAGAAGCTAATGGGGTTGCAAGATATTTTCATATAGGGGTGTTTGTCATTGTTTTTCAAGGGCAATGGCAAGATCTGTACTTTGCAGCCTGATATTCATCTTATAAAGATGTGTGTGTTCAACTATTATGACCCTCTTAGATGCCAAAACAATAACCCGAAATACCAGGATTCCATCTAGGATTGTGTTCTTAACTGGCCAGAAATGAAACAGGCGAATACAACCATAAATCAAGCAAGAAGCAAAAAGATGGAACACAACTCAAGAGCACAATATTCACATGGTTCACCGCAAAGGGGTTGCACTACTGGGTACGGCAAAGTGAAAATCCACGCTTCTATTGATATTACAGATTCCTTGATTTTGGGACACAAAAGTTACCTCTCTGACGCTTGACAATACTCTGTTGATTATCCTTGTTAAGTATACTTCTCCTAACCAGCAATGCCTGCTGATCGCCCATATTTTTCCAACTGCTGAAGCTGCCTCTGGGTCTGGGATGAGGACTTTGAGAGCATGGGAGACTTTCATCCACTAATAGGGGATACTGCCCAATCTTTCCATGGGAACTGTTTTTTTGTAGAGGACCTGCTTCTCTCTACAAGAGGCGAGTTATCTCTGTGTAGGGGCCTCACCTCTCTGCCTGTAGGCCTGGCTCTTTCTCTCTCTAGAAGCCTACATTTCCATGAGCAGTGACCTCAACTAGGGTGCCTGCTATTATCTATTTCTCACTCTCTAAATACAGCACATGAGGCACACCTCTCACTCTCTCTCTCTCTCTCTCTCT
>NW_006499159.1:6288330-6306408 GCF_000471905.2 Amborella trichopoda
CACACCTCTCCCTCTCTCTCTCTCTCTCTCTCTCTCTCTCTCTCTCTCTCTTTCTCTCTCTCTCTCTCTCTCAAACGGATTATTTGCTTCAAGCCTTCAAAAATCCTAAACTTACTAAAGCTTCTGCAATTGCATCCCATTTAATAAGGGGTTTCTATGGATGATAACAAAGTTCAACAGTTCCTTGCTTTCAAAGATTGTCTTTGTGATCACCCCTGGCAAATGATACGAATGATATGCGCATCTTGTTTTCTGTATTTTGAATATCATGTGGTTTCCTTTGTTTATTGATTGTTAGAATATGGTTGTTCACATTTCAGTTGTGTATTTGAAATTCAGGTGCATCCAAATGTTCCTTGTATGCTATTCACTCCTATCTGCCCACACTCACTGTCATTTCGACCAGTGATACTTCCGGATTCTGCTCGACTAGAATTGAAGGTGACTTTAATCATCCATCTTCAAAGCATAGTTGTAGACGTCCTTCCTTTGCACTTTGTTATACTAATTATTCTTACAAATGATTGCCCTAAATAATGGGGAAGATATTAACTAGGAAGCTATTGTCTATTTATATATGCTGATATCATTCTAAAGTTGCTTATCCTGCCTTTAGTATTGTGGCTTTTGCAATTATTGGCATCCTTTGTTTTCATAGGCCAAATACTTTAGGCCATTTTGAACTGTTACATGATACTCAATGCTTGCCCTTGCCTTATTTTCATGCTTGTGCCTTGATGGCATCTATTTCCTAATTTCTCAGTTTCCAGAGCTTATGGTTCACTTTTGCTTTGAGTACATCTTAGTACTTCAAATGAGACTGTTTTCTTCATGCTGGTGGGTTTACCATGACATTAATATAAAAAAGTCAAATAGAAGATAGAAGATAATGTTTACTACTAAAATGTTATAAAATAAACCTATTATAGGAATGTAGTTATGGCTCGTGTGTATCTTGGAACAATAGATGTGCTCCAATTTGCTATGATCGACGCATGGATCTAACTCTGAAAGTGTGAACTAATGTTTACTACTAAAATGTTATAAAATAAACCTATTATAAGAATGTAGTTATGGCTCGTGTGTATCTTAGAAGAATAGATGTGCTCCAATTTGCTAAGATTGACGCATGGATCTAACTCTGGAAGTGTGAACCATGATTACCATACGTTCTCACTATTATGGAAATGAAACTGTTTGCAAACTATGAACAACATGCGAGGAAGTGTATTTGAGTAATGATTTTCAGTATATACATTATTAGCTTAAGAAAATCATATTCTCGTCAGTGAAAAAGGGGACTAAATCCATTAGAGACATGTACATTTAATAACTAAGGTACCGTTTTTGGATAATATATGGACACAAACACAACCCCCATTCTAACATAATCTGAATGTAACCTAAGACATTGCATTCCCGTCCTATCTGGTGCATCAATATATTTAGGGAAACTATCAAAATGCACCCAACTTATCAATTATTTGGCATTTTACCCAGTTTCATCTTATTCCAACTCATGATCATGTGTATTTTGATGGGGCTTTTTGAAATTAAATTAAAGAAATGGGTAAAGTGTTAAATAGTTTGTCACTTAGTTGCATTTTGATAAATTTCCCATGTATTTGAGTACAATTTTTCATGATGTAATTGTGCGTATGTCCAGGTAATAGTGAAGAAATCTGCAACTTTTTTATAGTAAATATATGGGAAATGGTCAATCAAAAAGACCATCTTTTAAGTAATGATGACATCAGCAACAATGACTTGTTACAATAAGTGAGATCTAAACAGGCCTGAATGCCAGTGAAATCTCTTACAGGGAAACTTTTAGATTGTTTGATGAAGTTTGTATGTTTTTGAATGAAGACATATAGCAACAGGTACCTGTTATGCCATGAAACTCATTTCAGATGATACCACCCACTTCCAAATTATGCTGCTTCTAATATTGTTGCAACATGACTGACCCTAGAAATTTACCTTTCATGATGAAAGTTTAGTAAAATTTACTTCTAGAAATCATATTTTTAATCTGCCATAGTACCATGATGCTCACCAATTGTTAAAATTCTATTCTTCTTGTCCTTGGTCAGATCAATTTAGTTTCTGCTTGTCTGTGAGCCAAACAAAATGCTCAGTTGGTTACTTAAAAGATCAGCATGGACTGTGTGTATAGCCACTCAACCAGATGCAAAAGCTGTCCTTACTTTATTTAAAAGAGACCGCTGCCCTTAATCAAATACTGATCCGTTTGTGGTCTCTGTATCTTTATCAAAGAAGATTCTCGAAAAGTTCTATCAGAACTTAGATTTTATAAGCTCTTCAAATGACCAGTCTCATTATCATCATCGTCATCATTACTTTTTTTTTTGATACTGATCATCATTACTTCCTAGTATCAAGCATAAAAGCCTTTAAATAAAGTCCAGATCATGATTCTATTTTTCTTTTTTTCGGCTGCGTAGATCATGATTTCTAATCTTAAGAGGAAGAGTATGCCATACACCACTGGTGGTCTGATACTGGTGCATGGTGTTTGGTAAACCACGGGGCTATCCACACTCTGTTTGTGATGAGAAATGGTGAAGGCTAACTGTATCTTTGAGAGCTGTGGTTATTGTTTATCATCATTCTTGAGGAACGAATGGTGGATCCCCGTGGTGTGCCATACAGTTTACAACAGAACTGCAGGACCATTCAGACCACATGGGGCATGCGGCAAGCCTCAATGTGCATGAAAGACCCACACAAACTATTTGTTCTCATTCAACTTCATGCTCTCTATTAGATTCCTTGTGTAAATGTGTTGTGGAAGATTTGTTCAGGCTTTTTGGATCAAAAGATATGGCATAGTCCAATGGACTATGTGATATGATAATCCAAGCTACATCCACCATCCCATTTCCTCTGATGGATGGTTGGCAATTCACTCTACCTGTTGAATGCCCTTTTGGGGCCCAATCAGTTGATCCCAATTATCCATCAGTGAGAACAGATCATGGATGTGGACTTGGAGTACCACATTCCGCAGGCAAATGGACTGTGATTTTGTTTTTTGGGTGAGTCACTGGGGGGGCCCTACCCTTGGTAGGAATTAAGCCTAGGACAGCGTTGCAAATCGTCAAGCGCTAACCATTAAGCCTGGGCTCTTTTCCTAAATGGAGTGTGATTTACCTTGCCCTTTTTTAATTGCCAATGTTTTAGCTTTACTCTCAAGCTAGTGGTTCTTGCTTTTTGTGTTCCAATAGATCCCTGATGATACAAGAAGCAATGCATGGGTTTCCTTTGATGGAAAAAGGAGGCAGCAGTTGTCAAGGGGTGACTCCATTCAAATCCAAATGAGCGAACATCCTCTCCCCACCGTCAACAAATTCGATCAAACAGGGGACTGGTTCCTAAGCTTAATCCGATGCCTTAATTGGAATGAGCGCCTTGATCAGAAGGCCTTGTAAGCTTTGCAATAAGACTAGGCCCACCTTAGGTACTGTATATATAGTCTTGTACACTGTCATTTTTAAAGTGGATGAGCTAGATGGATGGCCAGATACTTCTGATGGGCAGTCGGCCTTTAAATCTGTATCATCCATCATACGATAAAATACTCCAATGAAGAAAGAGAAAAATGAGAAGCAGGAAGGCAACGGTCCTAGTGTAAAGGAAGAAACAGAAAGAAAGGCAGGAATACTAGGGGATCATTCCAGGATGCATCAGAATATAGTTAATATTGTACACATTTATTTGTTATAATAGATATTCATTTGAGCAGCGTCGTGCTGAATGCTGAAATAAGATTTTGAGGCTATTTACATGTGAGACCTTGAGTCGTCCATTTCCTTTAATTAGAAAAACGTGGCATTTGAACATACTGGAAGTTCGTATATGTGGTAGTTATTTTACTTGTTCTTTGGCATTTTCTTACAGATTTCATTTGAATTTCCTGGAAGTTGTACCCCTGCTAGTTACGTATAAAACTGTTTCTGAGTTTAGTCTCAGGTTCCTTGCATTCTTGAAGTGGAAGTCTTGAAATTTACAGGAGGGGGGTATTCTAGGAGTTCCATAAAGTTGTCTGCATGTTGAAGAATCTCTTTTCCAGAAAGGAAATTTATACCTAGGGTCACATTTCGACTATTCTTATACTCGGTTTCAACTTTTAACAATTCATCTACAATCTTTTTTTGTTCTAGTTTGTGAAAAATATGTTTTTGGTACTTTTTTATTGAAAGATTTCTTCTTTTTTTTTCTTTGCCTTCGTTTTCTTTGCTAGTGCTTGCTCTCTCTCTATGAGGTTGTTGGCCATCATCAACAGCTGTAATCTCTCTCTCTTTCGCTCTACCATCGCCTTGCATTTCTAAATTCTCAGAAGAATTTCTCTCATGGGACATACCCCACCGGCCAATTTCTCTGTAAAATCTCTCACTCTATCAACAATCTGCTTCTCTTTTTTTCCATCAATGGACGTATACACCCCATCAGCCAATTTCCTCAAAACGTTTTACCCCTCAAAACACATTTAACTTCTGGACAATCGATCCCTCTCTCTCTAAAATCTCTCTCTCCCTATGGTTAAGATTTCTCTTCCTACTCACCACCAGCCTTAGGGCCTCAACAATGCTCGCCGTTGCTCAGAGAGAAGAATCCGAGTTTGTGGGTTAGAGAGAGACAGGGATGGGAGCTTAAAGTGGATGTGGATAGTAGATTCATTGGAGAAAGAATTTAGAGAGAGAAAGATGGAGTGTGAGTTTGGGTGGGTATGGCCATGAGAGGGAGAAGTTCTAACTGTGAAATGCTCTTCACCCTTATGTTTCTCTCTATTATATGCCCTCTCTCTCTCTAAAAATTTCCCTGTTTCTCGTTGCTGTCTGAAATTCTCCCTGTTTTTTCGTTGGTGTGTAGGAGGTCTTCTGCCCATCTTCACCTGCTTCATTTGGTCCACCGCCATGGTTGGAGGGGTGAGGCAGGGGCAGAGATACTTAGAGAGAGAAAGAGTCGACAGAGAGAACGGGGCACGGAAGCCCTAATTTAAATTTGCAAAATCTGCACCGTCCAAATAAATGGACGGGCAGCACCCTTTTAGAAAAAGAAAATGGTTTGATAGGGCTGCAGCCCTATCAAAATAAGTGAAGCCTCACGTCATAACTCATCAAAAATTGCAATTCAACCACTAGAAAACATTTACACCGATATACCGGCTTGAACATTATGTTTGTGAAAAAAATTTAAATTTCAAGTTCTAAAAATAATGTATATTGTAACAAATTATTAAACCGTCTATTTCTCCTTAAAAATAAGCATTCAAAGCCAATTTCTAAGTTTTAAATTTTGTTGTCGGTGTTGGAAATTAAATTTAAAGCTATCATAGAGATTTTTTTTGCCAAAAGTGTTCTGCAAATAATAATTTGACGTGAGGCTTTATTTTGTTTGCATAAACCCCAGGTCTTATAGAAACTTCATCACGTAGAGCGTCCTAATCTTTCTTGAATGGTTTCTCGACCTAATCTTTCTCCGATAGTTGAGAGGATATGTATATCTCTAAATTCTACTTTTTGGATGGTGGAGAGTGTATCTCCCTATCTAAATTATATTCCTTGTTTTTTAAAATTATATTGGTTTCAATTTTGATTCATTTGGGTGCACCTAAAAAAATTATAAGAATGACTTAAATACCCTTCTAAAATTTTTAGGGCCATTTTAATCATTTTAAATTTTTCGATTTATTATTTCTAATTTTTTTGGGTGTGTAATGATAATAAATACATATCACAATTTCAGTCCGGAAAAAAATTTATATAAAATTGACATTTATATTGTAGAATTAAAGTGTACATTGTAGAATTAAGGTGTGCATAAAAAATACATCGAGAAGGCTATTTTGATGTTGTTAAACCATCAAATCGATCATCTCGATATCATCGAGATATATGGATATAAAAAAAAAAGATTTCAAATCTACAAAATGTTACATCTTACAACACATTATGTGGACCGTCCATTTTCAAAATTCTTATGTGTTTATAAATATGCTTGATTAGATAGCCTTGGAGAAGGTTAAGGGTGTAAATGGGTCGGGTCAAAGTCGACCCCAACCCAAACTTAACCCAACTAGGGAGGTTTTTTATACTGTTAGAATTTTGCAAGTGATCTACACCGTCCATTTATAAATGACAGTTGAGCAATCTACATTTCTATTTATATGAATAATAAAGATATCAATTGAAACACCTCATCCATTGAGTCGAGATATTGGCGAAGAAAATCAATTCAAGATGATTGACACTCAATGCCAAACATGCCGAAAGCGAGTCAGCATACATAATAGCCTGCTAATTTTCCAAATGAAAAAGTTCAATGAGGCACATAACGTTCAGATATATTCAAATTTCCTTTTTACAAAAATATGCAAAAGCATGAAAAAAGAGAAATTTTTTCTTTTTTTTGGATAATTCAGTGGAGAATACAAGCCCCTACCCGTTTCAAATAGTCTACTGCTAATTTTCCAAATGAAAAAGTTCAACATTCGGATATATTCAGATTTCCTTTTTACAAAAATATTCAAAAGCATGAAAATGGAGAGAAATTCTTTTTTCTCTTTTTTTTTTTTGGGTAATTTAAGTGGAGAATTCAAGCCCCTACCCAATAATCCAAGGGTTAATTTTATGAAAGGGTTAGTAAATTGGTTTTAGTAGGAAATGAAAACTACAATGTGTTGACTAAGGTGTGGGGGTGTTACCACCGTGACCGCATGCCCTTTCACGGAGAGAAAATTTGGAGTATACATGTTTGAGTTAGACAAGTCTTTCCTCCCATTTTGAATATCTCAAGAACAAAACCGTAAAAACATACCCTCAAAAATCAAAAATAAAGAGAAACCATAATGACAAAAGCATCACATATTATACAAGATGTACAAAGAAGGGCCATTGTGACTAATTCATTAATATATCAACAATGACTTAAGAGAGAGGGGAAAAGATCATGATTCGCCAATGAGGAGCTGTTGAATTGCCACTCTCTGATCAGGACTCAAAGAGGAAGGAAATTCTACATGGAACTTAATTCTCAAGTCCCCTCTCTTTCCATTTTCTTTGAGGATGGGCATGCCTTGGCCCTTGATCACCTTCTCATATCCTGGAAATATTATCTCATTGCAATACAAACTTATCTTCTCTCCACCCAAGAGGGGCACAGATAGGGTGCACCCAGTCAAGGCCTTCACTAAGGGGATGTCCCTAGCCAAGACCAGATCATTGCCTTCTCTCTTGAAGAAGGGGTGCGGCTTCTCTGCAATCAAGAACACCACATCAGTTGGTAGTGCACTGGGGCGCTCATCACCCATGCCCTCAAAGGTGATCTCGGTGCCCTTCTTCCATCCTGGCTTCACTTTTATTTTCAATATCTCCTCTTCTTTCTCTATCCTCCTGCAACCAAATGAGACCCCCCATAAGTTAAACCCCTTTCAATTTTGTGCAGCACCTAGGCCAGAAGCCAATCAATCAAGGGAAATTATTATCAACAACACACATATGTATGTATATATATGTATAGAGTACATCATTAGAGCATCTATGGTCCATTTTAGTGACAAACAGATTTTTGATGATGGGTATTTTCCTAGTTGATTCTCTGATGTCAATAGAGCAGCATGATCTAAAATATACAGGCGGAAGCTTAGCTTGTTTGGCGGTTTCAGATCAAACTTGATTTCTTCCACTCAAACAGTACACACAAGCCGGAATGTTTATCATTACACTGAAGCCCAAGGGGCAGTACACTAATTTATCATATTAGTGCATACCATACATTGCCTGGATAGTGAAGAATACAAATCCCGGCCCACCGTCCATCCTCAACAACAGGCAATAGGGATGAATAGATGCCCCCTTCACGACTTAAAAGTGAACCATAGCTCATCTCCACCATTATTCATGAGGATAGATGGCAGATGTTCAGTTCAGATATCCCACACAGCGTACGCACAAACAGGTATATTACATTTTATTCTAAGCAATCTACATTATGCTTTTTTTTTGGGTAAGTACAATCTACATTACACTTGAGTCATTCATGTGACAGAGGAAGATCTCATGCATGAAAATGTATGGTATATTTTCCCATCAATAAACCTTTTGCAAAAGAGGATTGTTCTACTATATACCACAAATAATAATGTTTGGTATGCTTTCCAATCAATCAAACTTTTCACACGGCTAAACATGTGATAAAATTTCAGGACTGTACCTGCTAGGTTCTAGACAAATTTGACATATCAAGATAGACCCCTTACTTCCTTTTTTTTTTTTCTGTTCCTTAGTGAAGCTAACTCCTTAGTGAAGCTAACCTATGCTATTATTTAAACAGGGACGGTTTGCAAGTCTCTCTCAAGGTTTAATACTTTAATCATATATGGTGATACCTTGATCGAGAACTTTTTGGTTTTCTTTCTCATATAACTTTTTTTTCAATTTCCCTATTTTCCTAAACAAATTTTGACTTCCTATCTTCCGAAGTAAAATCTAAAACAACAGATACATCATCTAATCCCAAATTAAATAATAGAGATGTAAAATGGAAGTTATTAAATTACTCTCTCTCTCTCTCTTACCCTGGGTAGCAGGGCAATACACCAATTCATCTCAATTCTAAAATAAGGATTTCTCTTAAATGGAAGATGGAGAACAATATTAAATGCAGCTACAAATATAAATATAACTTACTAACAAATACAAACGGAACCTCATCCAAAACATCAAGGGATAAATATTAAAATAACGCGCCTGACCAAAACTCTCAATAAGAAAATGGGGAACCAACCTTTTAGATTCTCTCAGTCATTAGGTCACACTCAAGTTGTACGGATTAGTATCCAGTCAAAAGGTTTCTTTGTGATTACATTATTGACATGATCATAAGGATTCATATGCTACTTTGCCAAGAACAATCAAATATTCATGGTATTTTATATGCAGATGCTCCATAGTCCATACATAATCCTGACATTATCCTTGAAGAGAAATGTGCATTATAGTCCATACAACCATAGAAACAGTATGGTCACAAGTGCTTTCACCGTCCAATCTGCACACTAAGCAATGAGTTGATATTATAAACTTTAGGAAGAGAGAAGTATATTGTGACCCATACAACCATAGAAAATCTATGATCCTGAGTGTTATCACAGTCAAATGAATGGATGGATGTCAATTGACAGTACACCCCCACTGGTCATCCATGCCATTGTAGGTTCCATCTCTCTACCCATTATCCTCATTCATCAAAAGGACGGTGATGACAGTTAGGTCGAAACTTTTCTACTACGGTGTGGGTTATGTAAAAGTATATAATAAGGCTACTTATCCTTAGTTGTTGGATGTGAAACAAGGTAGTCAAAGTGTGGTATTATTGGCAATGCTCAAAATAAAAAAAAATTCTTAAACTCTATGACACATCCCTAGCTATCGGATTTCATATGCACCTCGTAGGGGTGAACTTCTTGTAGAAAAACTAAATGATCCTATGAATTAGGACTTATAGATTAAGAATTCATTTAAGGGCCATACCTCGGGAAGGCCATAAATCCTCTTGTCTCCTCTCCCTACTTTCAACTATGTCCTCTTGGGCCTACCCTTAATATAAGGATCATTTAGGTGACCCCTAATATAAGGATCACTAGGTGAGAAAGAGAATACCCATTAGCCCGGACGACATCCCTAGAGATGGGAATCTTCTTCACACATCCACAGAAGAGCTCCTCCAAAGTGCACTCCAGCTTCCTCTCCACAGGAGACGGTTTCCTCCTCAATGCTGAGGGCAAAGTCGTCGCGTGCATTGCCCACCTCACCTGGCCATTTCTCCAGGATGATGATGACAATGAAGCTGATGGCACTCGATCAGCTGTACCATACTCACTTTCAGCACTCCGATGCTTCCCATTCATGTTCGAACTCATACTCTTAGGGTACGAGCGGTGGCGATGGTGCCGATAGTCATCATCATCCACAATAGGCTCATCATTGGGGGATGAAATACCTTCTCCACCATCTCCTCCACCAGAGTAGTACATGCTCCTCTTCTCTTTGTCACCCAAAACCTAAACACCATCCATCAAAACAAAAAAATCAAATCCATACAAACCACAACAAAATAAAATTATCCATACGCGTAACAAAATAAAAGAATTAAATCTATGGACCACCCAACAAAATAATGGCACAAGAATCCAAATTCTACAACCTAACCACATATATATAAAATAAAAAAAAAATCATCACCCTATATCCACAGCCTCATAAAATTAACAAAATAAGAGTCAATTGTCCAATAATCTATTAAGATAGAAGGGAGTGTTAAAAAAAACAAAGAAAAAAAAAAAGAAGAGGGTTTCTAAAGCATGAATTGACTCATGGGGGCGACCTAATCTACCAATTCAAAGCGAATTAAACTCAATTCATTGAAAAAAAGGGTTTCTCTCTCCTTGTAACAAGTGAAATTTTAATTAAACGAAACAATTTCAATGACCCAAATATAAAAGACAAAGAATAAAAACACATGAGAAAGAGAGAGAGAGAAGTAAAAAGGAAAAAAAAAGAAAAGAAGAGAAAACAGAGAGAAGAAAAAAGAACCTCATATGCTTGAGAAATGGCCTTAAATTTGGCCTCTGCTTCCAATCGGTTTTGGGGATTCTTATCGGGGTGCCATCGCATGACCAGAGACTTGTAAGCTCTGCGTATTTCTTCGTCAGAGGCGTCCTTGGGAAGGAGGAGGATGGAGTAGTAATCGCCCATCAGCACACAACACAATTACAGGCCACAAATGTAGAGAGAGAAAGCAAGAGACAGACAGAGAGAATGAGATCCTAAGAACGAGGGGATGGGAGGGAAGGGAAGGCCGTAGGGCACCATATCACTCCGAATACGCGCTTTTAACTTCTTCTATTAAATCAATAATACCTTTGCCCTCGTCCTTTCTCAAAATGACCAATGTATCGTGCATTAAAATTATTATTATTATTTTTTAAAGAACTGATTATATGTTGCTGCTTCTAGGGACCATTTTGTCCGTTTGTTCCCTCGGGCAAATCTCAGGATACCAGCATTTTTAGAAACCAAGTTTTAAAGTGGTAACCTCTTTAACCTAGTGACACATACGCTTTAAAAAATAAGGAAATGTATACAATGAGATCATTTAATTTTTATGTAAGGTAGTCACAATTAATATTAACTATTGGATGTGAAACTTGGCGGTTATATTTATTCTATTGACGAGGCTCAATGTTCAAAAAAAATATTCTCCAACTTGGTGATACACCGAAAGCTATTAGATTTCATATCACTTGTGACCTTTTTGTACCAAAAGTAAATAATCTCATCATATACAATCCTAAAAGATGATATCCAAATATTATCCAATTTATGGAGGCCAAAATCTAAGTGTTAGATAATTCAAAATTTAAAATGGAACCAATATTTCAAATAGAACAATGCCACATAATTATCTTTTTTACCTGAGGGAGTTAATGCATTCTCTCTCTCTCTCTTTATGGTGTCTTAGCACTACTCTTACTCGTGTGATCAATATTTACCATTTATACTATGCTCTTTCGTGAGCATAGTTTACTTCTACTGCCTCGGTCAATGACCTACTATGGAATATTTTTTCAATCTAAAATTTTCATAACCACATTAGAATCATCATCGTCATAACCTCTTGTCAACTACTTGGATAATCTTTTTTCAACTAATTAGAGTCGGTTTTATGAATTTTGGTTTATGATTATGCTCTATTAAAAATCATACCCTTAATGAAGTTGTAAGTCTCTATATTTTTTCTCACTACTTCCAACTATATCCTATTGGACCTACTTTTTCTCTTTTTTAGCCTATCACTTGAACTAACTCGTACCAGTCTTATAGCTATCCTATAGAATCACTAGATGATTATTCTAAAAAAAAATTTATTTATTTTAATCTTACCTTCCAAAATTGGATGGTCTCTATTCAAGCCTGAGACATTATTTTTTTCAAGTGCTTCAAGGGTGCATCAATAATTCATTTTATTGAGGTTAATCCATATGTTTAAAAGGTTATATCCCCAAATTTTGGGGCCCTAAAGCTAATCCGAGGTGGGGTTTTATCAGAGGGAGTAAATGGATAGTATACCCCCGGGCGAGTAGAATATCCTTAGGGTTCACACTATATCCTTCTAAATAAGCAAACATCCCTTCATTACTTTATTCATAAACAAGAGAAATAGTGGTAGAGTGGGTACTCGTGTATTATTTTAGAAAAATGAGGGAAGAAAGCATTTTATTGAACCCAACTTGCTTGCAAAGAAAGAGACATAACATTAAATAATGAAGCTCTTGAATCCCTTCATATCCCAATTGGAATAGAAAACGGGCCCAAGATTTTGGCCCTTTCTAGGAAGAAAAGGGGCCCAAGATTTTGGCCCTTTCTAGGAAATGTTTAGTCACATGCGTGGCATTTTCTGGCAAGAGATTTGGTGCTCCCATAAGAGCATACTATAGATTTACGCACTCAAGTAAAACACTGCCTAAGTTTAAATCCTGAGCTTAAGAACTAATTTTAAAAGAGAAATTTTCATGATTTGTGCCTAAAAGGACAATATCATAGATTTGGACAAAGACTATCCAAACATCTTTTGTGTTGTCAGATCTAAATATTTAAGAACTAACAATCTATTTTTTCCTAAGTACTCGTAATTCTAAAGTGGATTGGCTAAAGGAGTAACTCTAAAGTGGATTGGCTGAGTAAGGCTGTGATTACATCATCCTCGAGTGCACCCTATTTACACTGTTGTTCTTTATTGTTAATGGCTTTTTGCTCTATTGTTCTTTATTGTTAATGGCTTTTCCATTTGGGGTTGTAATATGGCATGCGGACAATTACATAGGTATTGCATTATTTGATGATGGATATACATATATATCAAAGGCGACGGTTACAATTAGATGAGACAAGAAAAATATGATTCGGTTCGGCAACTGTCGGCAAGTAGGCCCGCATAATAAGTAAACTCGCATTAATTTTTTGACATGTGTCATTCTTTCTATTATCTCTCTATGTAAAAAAACAATTCAACAATTCTCTCTAGGAAAAAGTTCCGAAGTAAAAGGTTCCGAGAAAGGTTTCATACTTCCCTTGCACCCATACTTCCTCTACTATCCAGCCCACCAATTTAGATATGACATTTTAAAATATTTTATTTGTAATTTTTTTATACAAATTATATGAATATGAAATTTGATACGCAGCGTCTATTCATTTGGGCGTACCTATAAAAATTATTAAAAATAATTTTTTAAAAAATATAATGACCGAAATACCCCTTAAAACTTTTAAAAGTATTTTGGTCATTTTATTTTATTGAAAATATTTTTTTATATTTTTCACTAATACGAGTTTAATAGAGGATGGAGAAAAAAATTAAAAATAAAATAATGTAGAGACTTGACATTGTGATTGGAGTAATCTTAGCCCTCCATAGAAAATGGACAGCTGGATAGGAGGAAGTATATGAGTTTTATGTTGTAGGGAAAACATAAAATGCTTGTCCAAAATTCCCCCTCATTAAATCTCTCCAAAAATCTCTCTCAAATAAAATATTTCATTAAATCTCTCCAAAAATCTCTCTTAAAAAAATGTTTCCTGTAGTGTCTTTCCTCTCTCATTTCTTTCCATCACACCTCACTCAAACATTAAAGCATTATTTTTGGTAAGATATATTTGGCGAGATCGTCTATCTCTCTCTTTCTATCAATTTTTTTGTAAGATCTTTTTAATAAGATCTTTTTAATGAGATATTTTTGGACGGTGGGTTTCATCTTTCACCTAATGGTTGTAAGGTGAGATCTTTTTGGATGGTGGATTTCACGTAATGGTAGTACTATTAAAGGTTGATAAAAAGCAGAGCAATATAGAGAAAAAGCAGAGCAATATAGAGAGAGAGGCCATTATTATTATTATTTTACTTTTTATTTATTGTTTTTTGAGAGCATATGAATAGGATATGTATTTGGGTGAGATGGTTTCTTTAAAGATTTGGTCTTTTCTTTTTTATGCTAGTAATTGTTTTGATGACAAACTGATGGATTTTTTAAGGACATTGGTTGACAAAATTATGTAATATTAATTATCAATACTAAATAAATTTATTGTCCTTCATTATTATAAACTTCTTTTTTCTTGTTTTTTATCCCCAATAAGGAGGAGACTCTCCTCCCTTTCTCTCTAAAAACTTCTCTATCTTGTTTCACATGTCACATAGATGATTGTTCTCTCTCTTTTATTTCCTTATCTTTTTCAATATCCACAACAACTGGTTAAGAAAATTTTCATCCTAATTCATTTGTTCAAATGCCATCAAAAACTTTAAAAGACATTAAGCAAAGGAGCAACACACCTCAACCATCTATTGTTGGCATCATATGGTTGACAAGATGCGAGTTGGAAGGAAAGTATATATTTTATATCCTATTAATATATAAGGTGTATATTGTAATCAGTAAATATGGGAAGAGTAGGTATCTTGTATTTTATGGTAAGTTTGTGCATAGTTTAAGTGTCTATGATTTAGTTTTCATTAGCGTCATCTGTAAATTGTCTATAAAAAGCAAGTCTGTATATTCATATCAATCAATGGACACATGGAGTCTCTTCATAGAAATCTGAGACTCTTCACATGGTATCAGAGACAAATTCATCTTAGCTATGTCAAATTCCTCGTCTCTAAAGCATTATTGTTAATTTTCAAGTCAAGCATTTTGCTCACCTAGTCGGTGCAACTTCTGTCGAGATATGTTTCGACTCTCTGTTGAGTTGTGTTTCGACTCTCTGATCTGTCATCTCTGCCCTGTTGTGTTTCAACTCTCTGATCTGTCTCTATGCCGAGTCATGTTTCGACTCTCTGATGTATTTGATCTTTTCCAAGAGTTCCTGAAGCCATTTGTTCTTGAGACTTGTTGATTTGCCGCTGCTTTCTATGCTTGTTGATCAAGCAATCTGAACATTCACCTGAAGATCGAACGGCTCATTTCCATGACTTGGTGTTCAAATTCTAGCTGCTCTCTTTCATAGCATATTGAGTTTGAGGGGGAGTGTGAAATGAAAGTATATATCCAGTTAATATGGAAGGTGTATATTGTAATCAATAAATATGAAAATGGTAAGATATTGTGTCATGTATTCTATGATAAGTATGTGCATAGTTAGGTGTCTATGATTTAGTTTCTATTAGTGTCATCTATAATTGGTCTATAAAATACAAGTATGTATATTCATATTAATCAATGGACACAAGGAGTCGCTTTAGAGAAATCTGATACTCTTCACAGCAAGAAGGCTCCTTTAACCCAAATGCTAGTGTTAGTAAACAAACAAGCATCAAGCAAAAAGCCCTATTTAGTTTATCAAACAAATATTATGAGCTGCATATAATACATAACATCGTCCGTTCTTAAAAGGGAAACTTTTATATAGAGCCAAGGTTCTAAACAATCAAATTAGAGCACACCTCAAATTTTTCACTAGAAGAGGTTGTTTTGATACCCAAATGTCTTCAAATTGATCATCTCGATATTAAGATGCATGGACATGAGAAAAAAATAGATTCCAAGTTTTGGAATGGTGCATCTTATAACGTATTTTTAGATCTCAATTTTCGAGATTTTCAAGTTTTCATAGATCTTTTCAATCTACACTATTTTTTAAGCTTTACATTTTATAATTACAGATGAAACTATATTTTAAGACTATCACAAAGATTTTCAGTATTGAAACCACATTTCTCGACACTATTTGAAGGTGCACTTTCTTTTGATTGTTTAGAGCCTCGGCTCTATAAACCGCACCCTTCTTATAATAATAGGGATTCCATGATAACTATGCATCATTAGAAAAAGTGAATTTTCTACTTGTCCGATGTTAGAGATGTTATATAGGGGAGAAAAAGAAAAAAGCGGGGAGGGGGGAAGTGGGGGTGGGGTAGGGGGAGCGTGTCTTGCATAATTTTGGGGAAGTATAGAGGAGATATAACAACACGGTGAAAAACCAGTCCAGATATAATATTGCCCTTGATTTGTGGGAGTGGTTTTGAGAAGGTAATCTTTCAACACAAGTTTGAGAAGTCAATTTATATGGAGAATAGTGCAATATATCATTGAAGATAAATAACTACCAAAAAGGGGAAATTGAAAGTAAAAAAAATAAAACATGTACTCCAATTGGAAAAAAGATAAAATGGAAGTGTTAATAGTATATTGTTATTAACAATAGTGTAAGCCTATGGGTTGATCCTATGGGTTGATGGAATAGTGTAAGCCCAACAGCCCATATTGAATCTGGGCGGATCAGATAGTCACAATTGCATTTCGTTTTTGAATTTTAAGTTTTTTTTCTACAAATCCAAATCCCCGTAAATTTAGAGTGTTCACTCTTCTAATCGATGTGCACCTAATAAAAATATTAAAATAATTATTCGCAAAAAACAAATTGATTCGTAACTATTTGTTTATACATTACTATATATGCTAGTATGCGGTCTTTGTGATTTCCTTAATCCTCTTGTCACATAAATTTTGGTTTCAATTTTAACCGATACAAGTGTTTTTTTTTTCCTTTCCATTTTTACTGTGTTGTTCAAGTGGATTTATAACACACAACACATTCCTTGGATTCACACACATACACATATATGTAGTATTAACTTTTTCCATTTTTCATTAGTGGCAAGAGATATAGTATTACTGAATTTTGGGTTTTATTGGTGTTTTTCATGTATTTTAGTTAGTGGGAGTTATAGGATTTCATCAATTTATTGGCTTATGGGTTTTTTTTTTTCTTTCTAAGTTACCTTCAAGTAAGATTACTCAAATTAAGCATAGTGTTTGGATTAATTAGTTAGATTGGTAGAATGTTTTATATGCATTTTTTACGCATTTTGTTATTGATAATTACCAATTGACATGTGCACAACCATCAAGAGCTCTTCATCTTGTATTGACCAAGAAATAGATGGATGATTGCATTTGGTGTGATTATTTATAGTTCTTACTTTTTATTTATGTAATTATTTACTCTTCCCATTTGAAAACTCTTCCCATTTTTTCAAGTTGTTATCGGTTCTAAAATCACTTCAATTACTATTTATTTGATGACTTTTTCTTTTTTTTCATTGATAGTTTTCACTACTAGTATTTACTAACAAGAAAGGAATTGAGTTTTGGAAGTCTTTTCTGATGGGTTTGACAAGCTTCAAGTGTTCGCTGATTGGACAAAAAAAGTTAGTCATCTGAACATGGTTTTCTAGTTTTAACTATCATATGGTAGTTTTGATATGTAAATGCTAAATCTATCAGAATTTGATTTTATGTTCATTTTGGTAAGGATTTGTAATGAGAAAAGGATAAGAATTATCCAGCTTTATGATAGTCTAGATGGCTTCTTAGTGCAATGCTAGTTATGAGAAAAACCGTGTATTTCAAAGCCCAACACATTTTTATATAGGGGTTACAAATATGGGCATACAATGAACCACTTTCCTAATATGAGCAATAAAAGATGACAGAAATTATTGTATAAAAAAAAAGAAAAAATTTGTATAAGGTTGCAATCTTAAAATGTAGAATTACATATGCACATCAAAAATCCATCGAAAAAGGTTGTTTTAATATTGAAAAAACCTTTAATTGGTCATCTCGACCTCGAGATGTATAAGTATAGAAAAAAAAAAAGATTTTGAGTCTCAAAAATAGTGCATCTTACAATACATTATCTAGACCGTCAATTTTCAAGATTTTTATATATTTATAGATCTAGTTGATTTTAACCATTTTTGGAGTTTAAATTTTATAATTAGATATAAAAATAGACTTTGAGGGAATCCTAATAATTTTTTTCACTAAAAAATGTATACATAAAAAAAAAAAATTATATATATATATATATATATATATATATATATATTAGTTAGGTTAAGTTCGGCGTAGGGACGGTACCCTACTTTGGTTTTTTATTATAGTAGTAAGGTAGTCGAGTCTTTACTAACTAGTATAATTAGTAGTAG